>RJWH01000375.1:0-600000 GCA_004363575.1 Solenodon paradoxus
TGTGCAGTTTCCAGTTCAAGGCAGGTCAGGGGACAGGAGTTTTGGTTCCTGAAGCCTGTAAAGTGTAGAGAAACTAGGTAGGCACTGCTTTGGTTCTCTGCCAGGCAGGGCCAGTGATCTAGTATCCATAGGAACAGAGGCCTAGGGTGCAATTAATTTTTATATCAATTTTTTAAACTTTTAAATAATTGGTGTGTGTGTCAATCATTTATAATATTTTCAAAGGCAAATAAATATATTGAAGCGTATCTTATGTCAATAATTTACAATAGAAGCACATCTTTCTTAAAACACAGCAAACATTTCAAATACATTTTTAATTAATAATAATGTTGAAATAAATGATAAAAGTGCTAAGAATTGCTATTATTTCCCCAAAGAAGAAGAAACACAGATATGTATTATTTGCCACAACTACATTTCCATGTTACTTTTAAGAAACTATTTATTTTGGTAATAAACTTCAGAAAACATACACTAAAAACACTTATATGTGATGTATAATCATTGAACAATGGTGTGCTTGTATATAGTTAATACAACAATTAGATAAATAGGCTAGCCAATGATTAATTAGTTAGGAATAGAAATTGTTAGAGTCTATAAAATCATATGCAGAATTAAATTATTAAAGGTGAGTGAATCACCCAATAACTCTCAATTAATGATTGATATGTTCATTTCTATGTATTAAGCCAGTCACTGAAGGCTTTGAAATATTTAAATAATTTAATGTTAGTTGTTACTTGAGGGAAAAATGTCCAATAGAGTGAAAGATATAAAAGGGACTGTCTAACTTAATTCTGATTTAAAAAAAATATTGCTTCCATGATCAAATTTTCTAATCTTTTTGGTCTTATAAAATGACGCTTTTTGTAAGTTTTAGTAAACTCTAGTTGAGGCAGTTCTCTAGCTCACTGTGTCCAGTTTCTAACAATGATCTGATTATCAATCTGTACTCAGTGCCTCTTCCAGCTGCTTCTCTGAACCAGACTGGGTGTTTCTCTGGAGTCACATCAGGTCCCCAAACAGATTCATCAGATTTATTCTTCATCATTTTGACAATTAGACTGAGAAAGAAAAGGAACACACCCCTCTCCTCTGCTTTGGTTACAGGTGAGTTTTCATCTTCCAAAGGAATTAAAAAACAAAAGCAAACATAGACTCATCTGTAGGAAAGAATGATATTGCACCTATTAGAAGCAGTCATGAGGACAGCCTTCATCACAAGGAAGTCCTGTCCCTGTCTCTGATCATTGGCCTGCTCTGCTTCCCAGAGATCTTTGTTTCAGACTTTCCTATCTCTAGTATATTCCATACAAATTCTTTTTATTTGCCTAAAGGTAGAAATTGGTTAAGGTATTAGTGAATGAGCCCTGACTATAAAAACTGTTCTATCAAATGATTTATTTTTAGTTCCATTTAATTCAGGGGGCATAATTATATAGTAGGTTCAGTGACTCATAAAGTTTAATGAATAAGCAGCAGATTATGCCATCAAGTCAAAGCATCATCCTACAGATTATTTATAAAGTACAAAAGAAAATTATGTTTATGTTTGAACCACAAATGTAACAATATCAGTGAGAGTGGGACAACCTGAAATGTTATCTTCTGATGTGGCAAAAAATATATTATTTATGAAGCATTCGTGAAATGCTTTCTTGAAATGAAATACTAAATGTAGTTAATCCTCTCAAATTTCCAGGTGAGTCTTTCATAGGCTAATTGGTCATACCGTATATACCTCATCAATACTCAAACTGGCATGGATGTCACTCAGAGGATTTCAAAGTTTAAACAATTCTTTATTAATATTGTTCTTTATTCACCAATAATTATCACCAGACTTTCAAATATTTCTGGATAAAATCAGATAGTTGTCTTAGTTCAGTGATAACACTGTTTTACTCAATGGCACTGTGAACTAGTACCCTAATTTGCTTGACTTTTATGCTGATATATTTTGAGGCAAAATTCAGGTATGTATAGGTCTATTCTACATAGGCATTTAATCTACATAGCTAGAAATATAAAGAGATGATACAATGTGTGCAATTTTGAATATAGGTGGGTGTTACATGGATATTTATCAAGCATTACATTTTTAATATGTCTAAAAATTTAATAACAAACAGGGAAAAGTTATACTCATATTAAATATTCTTTGAGCTCATTGCAATGATTTATTTTAAATTGTTCAATTCACAAAAGTCAGATATCTTGAACAAAAGATTTAAATGTAAGATGTGAATCTGTAAAGCTCCTGACATTGGTCTTGGAAATGAATTTTAGATTAGACACCAAAAGAAAGGCAATAGAAGAAAAACAAACAAGTAGGGCTACATCCAACTAAAAATATTAAGGAAATAATTAGCAAAGTGTACATGCAAACTCTTGAATTGGATGAAATATTTGCAAACTACATTACTTGATTAGGGGTTAACACCCAAAATACACAAGAAATTTATACAACTCAAAACAAACTGGCGCAACAAAAAAAGCAAATAGCTAATTTTAAAAATGGATGAAGCATCTGAATAGATTTTTTTTTTTCCACAGAAGATTTGTAAATGGGCAACAGGTACATGAAAAGGTGCTCCACATAAGTAATCAGAAAAATGCAAAACCTCATTGAGTTAGAGCCTCACACCTGCTAGAATGTCTAGTAGCAAAACAAACAAACAACACAAGAGGGTGAGCCCTAGTAGCCTATTGAATAAGGTCATTGGATGCAGTGTACATACATACCTTGATCTGAGATCTAGGGCTTAGAGGAACAATCATGACACTGAAATAAAAACACATAAATGTTTTTCTCTTCCTAGCTGCCTGCCTCTGCTCATCTTCTTTGCTGCATACACCTTTCCTTTAAAGAAAACAAAAACAAAAAAAAACACAAGCAGTAAACAAAGGCTAGTGAGAATGTGGAGAAAAGGCAGCTTAATCAATGCTAATAGGAAGTAAACTGGTCAATCACTATAGAAAACAGTTTGAAAGCTTCTCAAATAAATAAACGTACAGTAGTCAACAATCCATTTCTGGATAGATGGCGATAGATGGAGAAAGGAAGGAAGAAAGGAAGGAGGAGGGAAGGGAGGGAGGGAGAGAGGGAGGAAGGAAGGAAAAACTATATAAAATGAAGGCATTATCTTGATGAGATTTCTATAGTCTCATTCACAGCAGTGTTGTTCCCTATGGAAACAAGCTAAGAACTGTTGATGCATGAGTGTTTTAAGAATGTGTGGTGTGCATATAAAATGGAATATTATTTAATCATAACAAAAAAGGAAATTCTGTCTTCAGCACAACATAGATAAACTTCTGGGAATTATGCTAAGTGAAATAAGCCAGAGAAAGACAAACATTGCATGGTATCACATATACACATATATGTGGAATCTTAAAAAAAAAAAAAAAAAAAAAAAAAAAAAAAAAAAAAAAAAAAAAAAAAAAAAAAAAAAAAAAAAAAAAACCTGCCAAACTCAGAAACAGAGAGTAGAAAAGGTGTTGAGAGGTTGCCAGGGTGATAGGGAATGAAGGAAAGAGAAAGGGGATGGCAAAAGGGTACAAACTTTAAGTTACAAGATGAATAACATCTGATTATTAAATGTATAGCATAGTGATTTTAGTTGTTAATATTGTATTGTGTAATTGAAATTTGAAAAGAATCAACATAAAATAATTAAGCATTTATATAACATGGTTAAATATATAATCATATTAAGCACAAATTTTTTGGATTGTACCAAATATGTTCACCTTTTCTTCTGTCCTTCCCCATCATCCTCCTTTTCTTCCCTTCCTCCCTCTTCCATTAACTTATTTTTATCACACAATGTTCATTATGACAAATACTTTGTACTGCCCAGAAAAGACATTGAAGAATAAAAATTATTCCTCACCTTGGATAGCTCAGTTCCTGACGGAAAATATTTCACAATAAATTAATGGACTATATAGAACCTGTTTCTTTGTGGACAACATATCAGATATTTAAAGATAAAAAAGAGGAATGAATTTGCACCTAGAATATAAATTCAGGTTTTTCCAGCTCAGGTGGGTAAAAGAAGGCACAGCTCTTGTCTTCTGAAATATCCCTTGCAGAGTTTGGGAGGGTTCATACATTTCTCCCTATAATCTAAGCACCTTCAGATAAATGAAACTCTCAGTAGTGCATTGGTGATCAATTCAGTTTTCACTAACAAATGACTTAGATCAGATCAGATTTTATGCCAAATGAACTAAAATGTTTATTTTTTTTATCTTTAGAGTTTTTTTTTTATTTTTGAAATTAGGCATGAGACTGCGTAATCTAAGATAGATGAAATAAGGATTATTAAAGAGCTAGGGAAAATAAAATCATATATCAGAACACACTGTTTCTTCCCCCAAGAGAACTGCCTAGGAGAAGTTTTTTTCAAAAAGTGTCATCTTTAGTTTTGTCTGTCATTTAATAACTGAATAGAAGACATTTCCCATACCTGAAACAAAAAGGAGCAAAGAACTCTTATTACAGCAGTTAGAAGGGATGGGGAAGTTCTTCCTCAATATTTAGGTGAAAACAATGTTTGGAGAAATGTGAAACCAAATTGCCTTTACCGCACCAATCACCCATTTGAAAAAAAATGTGCCACATGTATTCTAAAGGGAAAGTGAGAGCTGATAACCTGGTTACTGGACTAGTCAGATGAGGCCTTACTGAGAAAACTTTATTTGAACTAGAATCAGTACTGTAAATAGGAGTTGGTTAACTTGTCCATCTTTCAAAGAATTTCAAAGATAGATTTAACTTGAACTTAACAAATTCATCAAATTTTAGCATCCATATGAAATGCAGGCCCTAATTATCTCTGCTAAACATCTACTTCCAATGCTGTTAAGATTTCTAAGTGGCTGTCTCCTGAGCACTTTTAACAATACCATTGATTTGGCATTCACTTTTGATAACATGTCAGCAGGAAAATCTTGTAAGTTCATGGTGATGCTTAGAAAGGAAACGGTCAATATATGAAGTATCATATTGAATTGTGGGGTCTAAAGAAAAATAAAAATAATTATGTCCACAAAATGGCCTTCCGAAACATAGGTAAAATATATGCTTGTGTACAGATGTCAAAATAAAATAATAGGAAAAGAACATTTTACAATTGAACATAAGCAGCACATCTGGAGAAAATATTTTCAGAAAACGTTAAAATTCAAGAGATAAAATCTTCTTTCTAAAAAAGAGCTAAGTTGTTCTCCATGTTAAACTCATTCAAAATAACCTTTATACTATAAAATTCACATTATAAGTAAATAAGTGAAAATATTGCTTTGTTATGTAAAATAGTATTTTCATATAATGCAAGACGCAACTGGAAATCTTCATCTATGTATCACATATGTTAAGTAATTATTTTCCTCAAACACAATCAGTTATTATAACAAAATGGTCTTATACAGAACAAATAGAAGTGTTAGATTGTAAAGAGCACGTCTCTTGACAAGTTCCATGCATACTTTCCTTAATCAAAAGTCAACACACCCTGAATTTCCTCTGAAAGAGCTCTTTCTTCTGCTGGGGGAAGTAACATCATTTGTCTTCAGAGATGCAAGGCATGATGTGTCCTATAGTTTGCTGGTTTATTCAAGCATGGGCATTCTCAGAACTTCTTGATTTCATTAGCTGTTTTGTTGCTGTTGTGATCTGATTTTGTCTATTGTTTGTCACATTTGCCCTTTATATGTTAGATCTTTCTCTAACATCACTGATTAACAGTCAGGCATTTCTCAAATTCTATGTTCTCATGTCCCTCTGTGCCAGGAAAGGCCATACCTGGGTATCTTCTCCCATATTGGAGGGAGTGCTACAAATTAGGAACCTGTTAAGTTCCCATGAGAGTAACAAGGAATGTGAAAGACAGATATTGATTATTTCTTAACTGAAGTGCATAAACTGTCAAAAACATCAGCTTGGATATTCTCTCTCACCAATCAACAATAACCAAGTGAGAAATGTTTCTACAAGAGCATTATAGACAATAAACACAGAGCTTAACAATACCATATAAAGCAGAATTGTGTCACAAGTCCAGTTTTATGATGGTGATAAAATCAAGGCAGGAAGCAAAATAGATCAAAAGGCCAAATTTTTTGTGTGTGTGTGCAAACTTGCTTAACTGATACATGCACTTGTTTAATTTCTGTATGATAAAATGTATACTCTTACAGAGACTTTAGTCCATATACAAGATGTTAGAGTTCCCTCATACAGTAATTCTTAGCTCAGCAAATCTATGATTAAGAGCCATAGGCTTATTAAAACTTTTTTTTTCCATAACTCAAGCAATTGTTGCTGAGCTGAAACTTGTTTTGACTGTAAAATTGGATAGCTCTCCTAAGAATAAGGATATGTTTTGGTGTTTTTCTTCCAACAATTAGAAAATGTCCCCTTCTTATAGCGTATTAGAAAATATGACCAAGAGCATTAGGGAGTAAGAAAACGAGTAAAGAAGCAACAGTACTGAGAGAAAAACATACAGGCTTGGGTTTGGTCATTTGAAAAAGTCATATTCTTAGATAACCCCTGACTAGAATTCATTTCCAAGACATCAGATGTTATCCAGGTCCAGACTGGATTGGATGCCTTCGTTAGATGTGTTTATGAAAGAATCAGTGTATTCCCTGAAGTTTTCCTGCACAAGGGTTCATCAGCAGTACCTGAAGGGGTCCCTTCTGTGAGACAAAAGAAAGTTTTTCTGAAGATGTCTCCAGGTTGCAGAGTGTTGCTTAAGATCTTCATCTCCCAAGAGTGTTCTGAGAAAGCATTGCTTAAATAAGTCTTGATTATATTTTTTTAGGGCATGAATAAAGATGAGTAGGCACACAGGCATGAAGAGAGGGTAGGAAAAAAAAAAAAACACATTATTTATTTAATTGGATTTACTTGTTCACACCAATAGCTTCCCTTAGACTGGGAACTCAAACCCAGGGTATGTGACCTGTGCTCCTTTGGAGACAATTGATTTAACCACTACTCCACCAGGGGGAGCAAGAATATGCCTATTTTTGACAGAAGCAATTGAGTCTTTACAATATTGAAGTATATCTTTTTTAGTCAGCTGTGGATCAAAAGAGAGAGGAACTAGGTGGTCAGGTACTCTGTGGTTATCTTGATGGGTAAGAATGCATGAATTACAAAGGGGCAGGCTCTGAGAGTTAGGGTTGAAGGCAGTGATCTTGGTCCAGGAATTTTAAGATCTCTAAAACTTTGGACACTTGAGTTTTAATAGTACCATTGGTGCATTCATCTAAACTAGGTGGTTAAGGATGAAATGCTGTAAATTGACAAATGGCATAACTTGTCAGAGACCTGGTCAGTGGAATTAATTTATTGAGTAATTTGATATTCAAGAAGAGTTTTCCAGGGAGATATATTTCTTTCTATAAGACTTTGGCTGCAGAAAAGACATCAGAAGTTTACAAGAGAAAACTTTGGACCAGAGCAAAGACATACTCAACGTGCTGAAAACATCTTTATATTTATTAGATGAGGGAAACTGGATGGAATCCACCTGCCAGAGCTCTAATGGCCCAGTTGACAATCTAGAAGTTCCAGAACCATGCAGACAAGCCTCCCTGGATTGCATTTTGGACAAGTAAAGTACAGACGTTTTGTGGCCTTACTATTTTCCCATCAATAATGTTCCATGAATTATATAATTTTGTTGGTGGATCAATAGCTTAATGCATGAGCTATGGTTAGGAGTGAACATTTTAGCATTTCCAGCAGAAATGGGTTGCTATTTGGTTTAAACCAGAGCTTTTTTTTTAATTGTTATACTAAAATTTGATGAATTTCTAATCTTTTATTCCCTTTACTGGAACCAATTGCTAAAACTCCCCAGCCATTTTTCTAAGTTATTAATAGACAGACGTTCCTTTGAACCATGGTAGAAGGTTGCTATTGATTTCTTTAAGAACAGCATTCCTTACAGAACTATCAGCAAAGTTACTTCCTTTATCATCTAAAGAGTCAATTTTGGAATGTCCTAGAATGCTGGTAATAACAAAAGCAGCCAGTGAAAGTATAGCTGAACTTGCTATTGTAAGCATTGTCTCCATGGCAGGTAAGGAAGCATATTGCTCCTCAACATTCCAAATCATAATCTACTCCAAAAACATGTCTTTCATCAGTATAAATGCTGGCAGTTTGTCTTTGACTAAAGTACAGGCTCGTGTGAGCTTGTATAGTTTCGCTAGTTGGACGTGAATAGTCACAGGCATGTGTCCCAATACAATACCTCAAAATAGAAACCAAAAAAAGGTTTTAATATGTTATACTCAGTACAATATTGACAATTTTGATCTTTTAAATAAGACCATCAGTAAACCACGAGATCTCAGCATTACCCAAAGGAATTTCTGGCCCATCTCACTAGGCTTAGGAGGTGATCTGTGTGTCAGGTGGTTGTGAGGAACTTCAATGCTAGCAGTGGGGACAAAAAACTTCCACTGACTGAGGTACAAAATGTTTAAAAGCTGATTTCCTAGTGTCTTTAATCAAAGGCCAGAGGCATCAGTGGCTCTAAAGCAAGGAACTGTCCTCATTCCACAAGTTTCAGTAGTTGCTTACAATACCCAACGGGTTGATGGTGGTTCTCATGCTCTCAAGAGCGTTCCCTTCCTTTTAACATACAGAAAGGGAGAAGGCAATCTGAGAATAGGGATGACCAAGACTAGGTGGATTTTTTAATCTCTCCTTTAAGACCTCTAGCCTTGTATTCAACACCTTGAGAGGCTTCTTCAGTGATAACGTATTGATTAATTCTGGGGAGGTTTTGAGTGGGATCTATTTGAATCTGCACAGGAAGCATGAGCAGGGACATTTGCCTTCAAGGAGTGGACATAATTCATTGAGAAATGCGATGCTCAAGAGGGATTTTCCAGGGAGATACATTTCTTTCTATACGACTTTGGCCACAGAAAAGGCATCTGATTTAAGTATTACCTGATGGTACCTGACTATAAATCATCAGTATCTCTGGATTCAACATTAATACCATTAGAAACAGGATAAAACTAATTTAATTTACTTGGTGGACTATTTTTATTTTTTGCTACCATCAGTCTCTAAAATTATTCCTTCCTTGTGGAAAAAAATCTTATTTTTAAGCATGTCTCAACCTAAAAATGAGTTGGTACATTAGAGAAATATCTCTCAAGGGATGTAATAAAATAATAGGTTAGAAGACAGAAAACTTCTTAAAGTACATTAAAAATATTTCCAATTGAACTGCTTAGTACTTGAGGTAGGTTGCTTTATGGCCTTGGAATTATTTTGTAAAAGTATGGCTTTAAAGTCAATAAGGATACTGAGAGATTCATTCCCAATCTGGCACATTTTCTTTCCCAGTTAATTATAGGGAAAAAGTAAAAAAAAAAATGAAAAAGATCCTGTACTTCCTCAGAAAACAGACATTGAGAATCTGGAGCAATTTAGAGAGACTAGGAAGCACACTATCTATATTTGAAATTTCTAATTTTGTGCTAATCTCTTCTTGTAATTTCCTGGTTTTTACATCTAAGAGGGATTGTGTCCAATATGAGAACAGTCATTTGCTGCAGGTGAAAGTGAAGTATCTTTGCAATCCTTACTTGAAGTTATTCATCTAAGGTGTGAGCAAGTTGATTTGCCAAGTTAACTAGGATATAGTTTTGGTCCATTCTATTCTGTATCTTTTATACTAACAGGAATGATTTCAGTTCAGTCCATTAACACACGCAGAGCTGGAAGTTAACATTCTGGACTTAGCTTCAGAAGGGAAATCTGAATTTTCTTTGAAAATGATTTGAAGTTAATTTTAATAATCATAAACAGGAAAAACTGTGGAAGAGTTCAAGTATTTCTGTTCAAGAGTTTTCTAGCCTCTTAACAAAATTTAGAGTTTTGTTTATCTAAATCCTCTTCAGGATTTTCTTGTCTGCCAAGTTGAATTCAATGTTTGACTTGATCCTTACCAAGATTCATGTAAATTAATTGATATGAATCAGAATATATAGATTGGCTGTTTTGCGTAACTATGTTGAATTCTTCAGCAAATCTGAGGATCCTCATTACTATACGACATTCTTTATGGCTCACAATTCATCCTTAGTTCAGGAAACCTAAGAAAGCTGAGTATTTTTCTGGATATTCAGAAGACTAAACTTTAAATGGGCAGATTTTAACATAATTAGAGGAGAGAGGTTCAGAACAAAGCTCAGTAAATAACGGCTGGCTTCATACAAGTAAAGTGGACAAGCTAAAATTCCACAGGAGGGTAGAAAACACAGGGGAGGACCAAAAAGATGGTGCTAATTTGGTGCCTGAGTTCCTGGCTGCTGGTTCCATGCAAGGAGAGGCAAGGGAAGAGATATACAGAAGGGAAAGAAGAAGATGGTGCCAAAAGAACCAACTGAATACTTGGCTGCAGTCACACGTACAAACACAAAGGAAATGGGGGAAGAGAGAGAAAAAAATTGGAAATAATTTACTTTTCTCATTTCTTATTTGCCATAATTTAAAATAATTATTTTGCAGAGAGGCAATTTTAGACTCCTTAGTAGCATTTGGAAGTCCGCAGAGGCCAATTAGAATAGATTTTACATTTAATTTGAGAAATTTTAGAGCCATGGTTGCCAAATTCATTTTTTAAATCAATATACAATAAGTTTAAAATGCTATATGTATTTCAAAATATAGCATCACACCTCAATCAATGATCAATGTATGTATTACACTTCATGCACCTACATTCTAGTGCCATTCACTGCTGTCATTTTGATTAACTCTACCCCAGGCTCCCTTCCCTGTCTAGTCCCCCACTCAGGATACATAGTCTTGATATCAGACTTGTAAGAAAATTTTGTTATGTTTAGATTGTTCGCTTTGTTTTTTTTTTTTTTTTTTTTTTAAATATTACACATATGAATGAAAGCACCCCGTATTTTTATGCTTTTTTTATGACATTTCTCTTATCAGAATGATTTCAAGTTCCATCCACACTATTGCAAAAGGTACAATTCTTTTTTTTAAATAACTGAAAGTATTCTGATGAATACATATACCACATCTTTATCCATTCCTCTGTTGATGGTCATTTAGATTGATTTTATCTCTTGGCTGTTATGAATTATACAGCTCTGAACATAGGACTGCATGTATTGTTTGGATAAGTGTTTTAATATTCTACCAGTATATACTTAGAGGTAGAACTGATGGATCAAATGGTAATTCTATTTTTCAATTTCAAAACAACATGATTGTCAAATTGACACTTGAAATCTGGGCCTGGACAAACTAAGACTTCTCATCCTCCCTATCCTAGGAAAATATGTTATAACCTTGTCTCTGGAGTACTCAGAGCTGCTCCAAGGATATTTCCTTGAATGTGTGATGTGTTGTTGAGATTATCTGAGTTGTGTATGTAACTGAAAACAAAGCCTTCCTACAACTTTGAGATTTGGAGGGGGTGGTACAGAAAACTACTTTTTTCAGTGCCCAAACAGTGCCTCCTAAGTAACTTCCGTAAATTAAAACTTTATCTGCTGTTCTGGAGTAGACTGACTCTTTGGTCTCACCTGTTCCTCATTTAGAGCATTAAGACTGTGACTGTAAAACATTTTCCCAGATTTTAGGCAAGTTGTCCAAATAAAAATGCAGATGCATAGCACGTATAATACTAAAAAAATGAATAGTCTCCTCATCTCAATTTTTGAGCAAACTATAGCAAGGAGAGATTCCAAAACAAATAAGAGAACTTAAGATAAGGGTAACTTATCTATGAAAGCCATGGAACAAATTCAAGACCTGGAATGGGGTAAGGGACTGTAAGGATATTTAGAAACAATAGACCATCTATTCACAATGTAAAAGGAAACATACCAGGAGGCATTTTAAACTAACGTTAAAGCAGTCACTGCAGATAAACCACCTTTTAAATTGGGTTAGAACTCAATACTTACGGCAAAGTGCCAACATTCCAAGAAGTCAACGGAAACAAGTATCAAAAAGTGAACTTTTACTTCCATTTATCTGTGGCCACCCCCACCGGCCCCCCGCCACCCAAACACACAAACATCACTATTTTTACCTTGTGATTTCTTTACCTGTCATTACCTCATTCTTCTTGTTCCCTTTATAAAAAGATCCCTGACTTTTGTCCTTTCCCTGGACATGTTTTAAATTTCTGCCTAAATTTATATACTCCTAATTGCATGTCTCTGCTATTCCCAAATAAATGCATTTTGACTTACCCATTAGGGTTATTGTTATCTTATTGAAGTTTAACAATGGTATGACAATGAACTATAAGTATCACTGGAAAATATGGAAGTATTTTATATTGAATCTAAAGGATTTATCTTTTGTATAAACTTTTCAAATCACTGAATTTTCAAAGTATCTGAAAAGTTAAAGCATTGATAACTTCTTGGTGATTATGTTATAGAAATTAAAAATTTTAGAACTGAAATAAACATGAAATATCCTTTATTTTTGCAAAGCATATTATTTGCAGAAAATTTCATTGATTTTTAAAATAATAGAACATGGTCACTGAAAATATTTCATGGATTCCTGAAAAGATGTGCAGCTATAAGTTACTAGAACATTGATAAATGTAATTGTCTATGTTTTAACTGAATACATT
The DNA here is from genome assembly GCA_004363575.1 of Solenodon paradoxus. Lineage (NCBI taxonomy): Eukaryota > Metazoa > Chordata > Mammalia > Eulipotyphla > Solenodontidae > Solenodon > Solenodon paradoxus. Next base: position 12,678 of record RJWH01000375.1, read on the forward strand.
TGGTCATTATTAATTTGTGAACATAACTATTTTTGTCTCCCAATATCTTAAAATAGAGACCCCTAGGCTAAAATGTTATAATGTACTCTTTATATTTTCATATATTCTCCGTCTATATGTAGTCTATATATATTCTCTTTTTGATAGTCAATTTGATCTAAAATATTAGACTTTATAGCATATAATATACAATTCTGCTTTCATTTTGGCCTAGAGTCAAGTCAGACATACAGGCATACTCAAAAATAAGGACAGAACATCCTAAGTCCACTGTTTATTTAGCTCCTACAGAGTATAAAGCATGAGAATATAGAACATATAAAATGAAATTAGAGGTGGAATATATCAAAGTGAAAATATTTAATAACTGAAATAAATCAAGTATGCTACAAATATGTAGCAGCAGCTAAAAAGATAGAATGCAGATACAAAAAGTATTCCAAAGGCTGTCACATAACAGAGCATAATAAAGCTATCATGGAAATGTCAACAGTGATGTGCTAAAACAAAATATATTCATATGTATGTTAATCAGAGCTCCACTGGGAAATTTTGAGAAAATGAAGAAGGACGTGTTTTCAATATATAGTATTGAGATATTTGCAGATGTAAAAGCAATTCACAAATTAATTAATTCAGAAGAACTATCCAGATAGGTAAAACACATTATAATGTAGAGACATTAAAATAAAATTCTAGGTCACCTAAAACAAAGAAGAAATGAAAATAATTCACTTTCATCTGATTTATCAAGAGATATAAAAAACTAAAAAAATATGAAATATCTTGAAAGGGATATGAAATACCTACAGATCTAGAATTTTTGTCATGCAAATTTATAGCAAAAATAAGTCAAAATGAAGACATCTCCTGTCAGTCAAAATTTGAGAGTTTATTCAAGAAAGCAGTAACTTTACAAAATGAAAGATAATTAACTGGATGGAATTGCAAAACATTACAATAAAATAAAATAGATTAAACAATCAGAATGAAACAGCAGAATAAACAAATAGAAGAAAATGTGCCTAGAGAGAATAAAAAGATGAACAAAAGCTTAAAATTAATGTTAGCTAATTAGTTGTTAGTTAGTTGTTAAAACAAAGTGATTTACCTGAGTGACAATTTGTTGAAAGCTTTATTCAGCTGATGAGCATCACGTGAAGACCAACCAGTTGCCCACCTGACTTGGATCAGTCTTGTTGCAGGACCCGGCAGCATGGAGTGCGGTTGGTCCTGGCTTGGTAGACATCGTCAGCTTCAACTGAAACTTGAGGTTGGTGCTTGTTTTGTTTTGTTTCCTGTTTATGTGTCGCTTATTCAGAATTCTGTTACTCCTCAGAACACAAGTTTTCTTCAAGAATTGTTTTTGTAAAGTTTGTAATTTACACGTTAGCTAACGTTCGTGGAATAGGGCAAATGTTGGTGCTCGAACTAAGAAATGAGTGCAGAGTTCAAAGGCAAGGAGAAAACGTAGGGATTCAATCATGTATGTTTTGTCATTCTACACAGTTATCACAGAGTTTTTTCAAGCTTATCAAATATTTAACGCAATTCATATCGTGAAAGGAGAAATTCATCTCATAAATCAGCGATATTATTTTGAGTGCCAGCTCTTTGATGCTAACTAGGTGTTGTGATTCAAAGGTAAATGGTGAATAAGATCCTGTTCTCATAAATTTACATTCAGAAGGGATAGAAAAAATCATATAAACTAATTAATGTTAAGTTTAATACGGACACACACACAAGCACACACACATATATATGTAGTTTTGCTAATCCTGTAATGTTAAAGGTTTATATGTTACACATATGGTTTTATGGCAAAATATAAAGGAAATGAAAAGTGAATAAATTCAAGGTGAGTCTTAATACCTTTGATATATGTTAGTATTTTTTAAATGAGAGTTAATATTTGTTGAAAAATAATTTTTCTTATGGATACTTTTAATTAAAAAATGATATTTTAGAAGAGACATCGAGTCAAGATTAAAGAAGTTGATGTGTTTTCCTCATTGATCATAAATGTCATTTGACTAAACTATATTAATTTTTAAATATATATGGTTATTCCAATGAGTTGTTGCTTTATGAACTTCACAGAACATTACAAAGACACATTGATTGATAATTTGATCAATCTAGTTTCTAGTAAATTAAATAAATGAGTAGTTTCCCTGAAACATTTCCAGAGTCCATCAGTGAACAAAAATGACCATACCTAGCATTTGACAGTTTAAAACTTTAATGTAAATCTTTATATAAAAGTCAATAATCAGGTTAAATAGGGGAATGAAACCTCTTCTCCTGAATGTACTTCTACTTGGAAACCAGAAAAGGAGTTGAGTGTCCAGATGACAGCATTTGGAGACCTGATTGGGCTGCCAGATTGAAAATTCAGCATGCAGTGGTTAATGATCAACGGGTGTGCCCCATTTTATAATCCCTCTGCTCTAAAAAGCTTGTGGAACTATTTAGGACCTTGTGTTAGTCAGCCTGGTTGCTGGGTAGATTGTCTCATAATTAAACCTTTTTTGTACATAGTAATACACATTTCTGTTTTGTCTTTTTAAAGAGACCACAAAATTTGGCTATTCAGTAACATATAATAATCCTTTATCAAATAGACATGCAAATTCTGAGTCCTCATATTCTCTGCAATCTAAATGATCAGGTCAACAGGGCTGTATTTTTGTTGTTGTTTTGTTTTTTGTTTTTTTTTCCTAAATCAGACTGCAAGATGAAAGAGACAATGGAACTTGTCCTATGTAAAGAAAAATATCGCTTGCTCTCCGCTGATGACTTTGGATGATGGGAGAGGTGTATAACCATTTAACTAAAAAGGAATGCCTTCAGGAACCACTCTAAGGTGTTTTAAGAGATAGAGTTGCTGAAAGAAAAAGATTGAAAACAAGTGGCTTAGCTGTTCCAAAGTTCAGAGAATGAAAGAGTAATCTGTCATTGTGTGGGCAGACAAGTTGCTGGAAAATTGGATAAATTGGAAATCACTGTAAGCCAGTTATTTCGTCCTTGGGAACATTAGATATCTTGGGGAAATGTTATTAAATGGTGAACAATTGCTACTCAAAAAATTTCTAGCTGTTTGGCATATAGAGTTACATTAAGTCAAAAGATTTCATTGCTATTCTAATAATAGAACAATTTAAATCTAAGGAAAATATCTTCTAGGTAATACATTAATTTTTTTGCTGCAGTGGTATTCTAAACAATAGGGATAGGCTTTTGATTATGAATATATTTGCAATGAAGTATCCAAAAACTTCTTTTTTCCTCTTTTTTGTTAATTTAATTCTCTAGGAATTCAAAATATAGGAGCCTCTTCTAGCATTACAAAATCTGCATTTAATAAGATTCCCCAGGTCACTTATATATTCATTAAAATTTGAAGAGTACTTCTTGAAACTGTCTTGAGTTTATGTAACATATATTCCCTGTTGACACTTTAATCAAAATTCTGTGGCTTCCTTAAAGGTCTAATTTTTTGAAATTAACTGAATTTAGGTTTATTATTGTTGTTGTTATTCTTTGCTGTCCACTAGAAAAAAAATTTTTTGATTACTCAAGTTAAGACTCATTTTAGCTTCAAAATTATCTTTTTGTAATAATCCTTATCATTTTAGGAATAACTCACTTTCTCTTCTCCCCATCCACTATAATCACATCCAAATTTTTCTTTTTAATTATGGTCATAGTTCCAAAGGAAAGAAAGGTATATATGGCATAGACTGGAATCTATGTGCTCAATGGCTTATTTCAGTTGACCAGAGTTTATCAACCACAGAGTAGAATATCTAGTCTGTGGCCTGTATTCTACAATATTTCACTGTGCGATATGGTTCAATATATTAAGATGTGGTCTGCTCCTTAGAATGTTAAATATAAACCTATTCAGTCATATATTAGTCAAAATACTATACACACATGTATTTGTTTAATGCTGGAAACTTTACATACATTGGAATGTATTATCTCCTCATTTCAGATAGAGAAACTTAAATTCTTGGCAGGCAAGTACATTCCAATCTGGAAAAAAAATTATAATAGTGAGTTTTTAACAAAAGGCAAATTACTCACATATAAAATCAACAGGGAACTATACCAATATTTTTTGTTTATATATTATATTTAATTCCCTAGATAGAGGTACAAAATCTAACCAACATGTCTTTTTATTTCTCCATTTGTAATTATGAAACTCTAGCAATTTATTTTTATTTTTCTCCATCTAAGCAATTTTTTACCTAAAGCTTCAGAGAATCCTGTGAAGAATATATAATAATGGTCATTTTGCTTATTTTCATATCATACCGACAAAAGGAAAATTATACTTTTACCCCTTAAAGAATTGAATTTTCTGTAAATGACATATGGTGATAAATCCGTTTTGAAAATAAATACTCCTATTTTCATGAACAAGTTTTTCATTTAAATTCATAATAACTTATCAACAAAGTTGTCATAAAATATAGAGCAATAAATTGAAGCAATAGAGGATTTAAGTAGTAAAGGATATAGACAATTCAATACTTCTAGTATTCACTTTAAATAAAAAAAATAGAGTAAGGTATTTTGGAATCTGCTGAGAGAGTACACACACACACACACACACACACACACACACACACACACGTACATACATACACACATAAAAACACAGCTCAAAAACTTATTGCAATGTTTTTATTTTAATAATGATCAGAAATTAAAATTTCATTTATACTTTCAGGTGAAAGTATGTAGTACATAAAACTAATATAATCTTTGCTGAATACTATTTATCAGCAACACACAAATGCTTTATAGACTATGTGTTTACATGGCTTCACTAGCAGAACTAAAACCTGAAGTTAACTGTGTCAACATGATCTAAAAATTTATTTCAGAATATTATTTTCCAGGACAATAAGGTTATAAACCAATAAATAACTTTTTTATTTGCTTCAGGAAATTCCTGCAAAACAATTTATGTGAGCAAACAAGTCTCCTCTCAAATAATAAATGTCTTACCTGGACCAATAACTGTTTATTAAGCAGTAGTTAAGACTTACTTCAAGACCTTCTACTATACAGTGTCTCTCAGTCCTCAACACTTGTCATAAACTTTATCTATTCTAATTAGTTACTGACCTTGAAAGGCTCGTCTTTCAGACTCTAATAGCATCTCATCACCTACTCTTTTAAATACAACTCTCAAGGTGGTGGTCTGCCTTCTTGCCATACTCCTGTTTCATTTAGCTTTGCTAAATCAGTGTGTTTCAGCTGGCTTTTTGTGTAGGCAGCAGGCAACATCTCTGAAAGTTTCACACACACTGCCAAGAATTCCTTCCCATTATGACTCGAGTTTCTCTGCAACTCCTTGTATCAGTCACCTAAGGACTGCTCTGTGTTAATAAGTTTATATTATATCTTAAACTAATTTATTTCTCTTTGACTCTCAGATACTGTGTTAATGCTGAGTCCTAGAAATGAGAAATGCTTTTTAAAAATCATATTTGATTCTTGAGAATAATTTTCCTTAATACATACAGCATTGCTACTTTCTATATTTTTATGTGTTCTATGAGCCTGTCAGAAGGACATTTATAGGAAAAAGGGACAGACTTAAGTCTAATATATCTTTCTTTCACTTTGTTCCTATGAAGTAATGAGTTCAGAAGACCTCATGGGATCAGTATCTTGCAGAACTCATTTTGCTTTGGATTACCATTCAGAATTTTGAGTACTTTCATGTCATGTTTTACCTGCTAGCCTCCATTCCTGAAAGAAATCTCCATTCTTAATATTCTGTCTATTTGGAATTTCAGATTTATTGGACCTCATTTTAAAAGGTCCAAATACTAGATTAGGGTTACAAGACAAATTTCAAAGCAACTTTTTCATCCATCCAACATCAGACTTGTGTAAGTGTGACAGTTTAGATCCACAAATCATGTAGGCAAACTCCTTCTAAATACATTCATAAAGCAATTATTTTGTGTGAGTAATTCTTTTTTTAATAATGTCATTTGTTTGAAGTATTATATAAGCTTCAAAAGAATAGATTCATATTTTAGTCAACATGTTTATCAACCACAACTATCACCAGAGTTCTAGTGTCATTTAATCTTGATGATTTTTAGCCTCTCTACCTAAGTTTACTTTAGTTTCCTTCATTCTCCTCCCATCTCCAGGAACCACGGTGTTGATTTCAGAGTCCAAGATAATTTTATTGTATTTTGTTTGCTCTTTCATTCTTTCTTTGTATTCCATATATGATATAAACATATTTTACTTAGAAAGTTAAAAAAAAAAAAAAAAAAAAAAACAGAATGGGACAAAGAATAGACTTGTAACTTCATAAAAGTTTGTCACCAGTCAGGGTGCTGCATGTGAAAATTGAACATAGAATTTACCATATTACTCATAACATCACAAAAAATACTTACTGAATAGTAAAGGACAACTGGAGACTTCTAATTGATAAGAGTAATAAATTATAAAACTTAACTCTTCCTACTTTTGTAGAACTTCTTTTGAATTAACAAATTGCTCAAATGGTGGCTATCTCTAGTAAACATTCAATCATTCTCTATATCTGATACATGACTTGCACCCTCAGATAGTTCAACACTCATTTCCTTCTTTGTGAAAATATATCTACCAGTTTATTTATAAAGGCTGTGTTGAAAATGTGTTTTCAGATTGAATGCTCTTTTTAATATCTCTCAAAACCTATTCTCTCTCCCATTCATAATTAAATCTTAATATGAGCATTGACTAAATCAACTCTAAATTGAAGATGAACATGAGGTATCAGACTTTACTAAAGCAAAAATTCAACTGGATTGGATAAGCCCATCAAGCTTGTGCAAAAATATTGAAAATCAAAAATTGAACATGTTTTACAATCAGTGTTTGAAAAACTAATAGAAAAATGTGAAAGATTTATTTCTGATCAATAACTCCAGCAAGTGAAGACACAAATTTGTTAGGATCTTGAGACAAAAAAAAAAAAATCTTTTCCAATGAACTCTGATACCGAATCCTAATGTTGGTATTATTTTCTTTGCTGAGAACATGATAATCATAATTCTATTTTTGGAATATTTGTATTTAATGATATTTTTCATAATATTTGAATTAGTTATATTATACATGAATACAAATTTTGTAATAGCTAAGTATCAATATCTTGCTTATAGAATATTATTTCCTGCTGATCCATTTGTTTATTGAATATGGAAGAGATAATCATGGATTCAAATGTTTACAAACATTTATATTTTGTTTTGTTAGACACATAGCAACATTTGCCAACATTATTTACATTTTATTAGGCCATGGGATTAAGTTTATAATTATGGAAGAGTTGTAGAAATAATATATTCTATAGCTATACTTATTTTCACAATTCTCCAAACATTCTCTTCCATTCTTTTTTTTTTCATTTTGGTTGACTGAGATGACCAATTCTACAGTTTCTTGAAAGCAACATGCTACATATTGAAAAAAAGGTAGTAGCTTAAGTCTGTGAATCAGAATATAGAGGAAGGATGTCTTGCCTATTTGAAAAATATATCACATTATATAAAAATATATCACGTGAGAAACAAAATTCTGATGTCTTTTAAGGTATATGTTGTTGGATGTAATTGACAAAGCAACTATTATTATTCAAGGTAACACAGAAATAAGTAGCTCATATTTCTACCATAGCAAACACTAAAATATTTGTATTCAATTTTCCAGCAAGTAACCTCAAGGGATTGAAAAATGGGGATCTAGAGTATTCACTACAAAATATTTCTTCAATTTATCATTTAGAATTATTTGGAGTTCAGCCAAATGACGCTAGATTGGAGTATTTAAGAAAATCTAGAAGGTTAATGTACATTTATGTGTTCTACAATGAATTACAAGAATGACATGAACCAGGTAAGAAAAAACAAAACAAGCTACTGTTTTACTGTTTAGGAATAGAATAGAATTTTTCACCCTTAGTGCTATTGAAATGTTATGCCATATTATTCTCTGTTCGAGAGATTCTTTGCATTGTAGGATGAATAACAGTGTCTCTGACCTCTGTCACTATGTACAAGTAGCACATTTGCTCAAATTTTATAACCAAACATGTCTTCATATATTGATAAATGCCCTATGAGGAGAAAAATATCATTTCAGATTGGAAACTATGAGTATAAAGTCTCGAAATGTTGAAACCATATAGGTCACAAAAGTTGAATCTCTAGATTTACTTGAAAAAGCATTTCAGAGTTTAAAATCTACCATGCTTTTAAACAGAGGAACTCAATCCAGAAGCAAATAAATTATAAATGTTTTTTCTCCCAAGACTATTATTTCAAATTGCCTAAATGTTGTCATCATTCACAGTGGAGATCATATATGTGTGCTGGGGAAAAGGAAAAAACAAGCACACGAAGCAGACTTAAGAATTATGTCTAAATATAGTTTTTCCAGTGTGGTTATTGACCAAGGAATTAACTAAAAGTAGAGTAAATTAAAAAAAAAAAAAAACTGACATAATTGTTTGTTGAAGATAATATAACCCTATTCTGAAATATACTATTTTAAGGCTCAAAATATTTCAAACATCCCAAATTCTACAAATCAGAAAAGTTTTGTTTTTCCCAACTTTGAATGAAGGAGTGGAAGAAAATGGAAATGTAGAACATCTGAAAAGGTGAATCCAATAGACACAGTGACAAGTTACTTCCAAAAATAATGAAGTTACTTTGAAATAATGGTTTCATCAAATAATTTTTTCAACTGCTTCCAAAGATTTTGTCAGCATTGTACCTTGGCTGACATGTTTTCTTGAGGCAAAAATGTGACATTGGGATGGCAAAAGCGTAAGAGGGTTATGTGCTGGCAACTAAAGGAAGGGGAGGAGGTGGAGCAATCCGAGCAGGAACAGAGTAGTCAGATCAGCAACAAGTACTCTGTGATCCTATTGGCAATCGCACAGTAGCAACTTGTAGTCCAGAAGGACTTCATACGAGTGACCAGGAATGTTCAAGGAATGTTGGCAACAAAATTTGGCACCCCTATAACCCCTGTTCTAAATCTCCTGCCTAAAACGCATGACACTTTAACCATCCCAGTGCCAGAAATGTCCAGTAACCCCCACAGTGTTAGAGATAACCCAAATAGTGACATAAATAACCCCATAATACTTACCTGTGGCTCAGCTACGCTGTGATGTTCTGCTAACTTTGAAGAAACAAGTACAGGTTGAGTGGGCAGAAATCCCTTCCTACGGAGCTGCCATTTCCTTACCATGTCTGGGGACAGCAGTCGTGGCTATGACCTCACCGGAGTCAGTGCCAGGAAGGGCCATCTTTAAAGCGGGACAAAGACAGCAATTGTTTTTGGGTCCATTCAACAGACTGTGCCTGGGCCAACTCAACTGTCCCTTTTGCCCCATGTTAAAGATGGCTCTGGCTTTTTAAAACCAGGACAAAATTGACATTTATATTAAAGTGACAAGAAGGTCAGGAAATATGAAATAACCAATACTGTCCCATATGATCAGCCTTGTTATGAAGACTCTTATTTTCTGAATGGGAGCATTCCTCCATCATAACTTGGGTGTAGATTGTACAGTACAGGTAACTTATCTTGCATAAGTTATTATTCTTTAAGATATTAGACATTGATAAATTTAATCTGAGCTTAATAAAGAAAATTTCACATTATAATAATTCCTAGACTTTAAGTTGAATACTACTTGGGTGAAGTTTCACTTCATTTTTCTTATGAAAGGAAGTGAGTGTATAGAATGAAACATACAATCTATGTTTCATTAATCCTCTTTGCCTTCTGAAATGATGATATATCAGAGTAATCTTGGAAGTTACAAGTTGATAATAATGGAACCTCTATTACCTGAAATATTCTTTGGAGGAGAGATGCCTATCTAACCAAAAATACTTACTTTGGACTGTAATATAAACAAGAAATCACCTTTTGTTTGGTTTAAACTTCTTATTATACTTTCTAGATCTATTTGACAAAGCAGCTAACATTATGATACATGAAACCTATTATTCACATAGTTATTTACATGGATTTTAATTATATTTTAGAAATAATAATACCTAACTGATGTACCTGATACTCTAATGGGTATTTTAAATACATCATCCCATTTTATCTTAAATAAACTTTTAATGTAAGTAACAGTACAATGCTGATTTTGTAAATAAGAAATGAAGAAAACAGAGTTTGTCCATGAAAGTATATTTTTTTTCCTTTCTCCAGTTACATTCTATATTTCGTTAATTTGATATTAATTAGCAATGATCAGTATAATAGTCGAGTTATTTAATATCCTCTCAGAATCATCATTCTATTAATATGAAATCAATTTATTTATCTGATGGCAGTTAGATAGACAAAATGTTTCCCCAAATTACACAAATCCTAATCCTCATAATCCATAATTATGTAACTTTACAGAGTCAAAAAAGAATTCAGAGATGTGATAGTAATAAGGACATTTGGATGATATGTTATCTTGGATTTTCTTGTCTGTGTAATATAATCCTGTGGGTTGCCAGTAGAGAAATTTTTGACTCATATATGACTATGGGAGAATGAACAGAAATGCAACATTGCTAGCTTGAATCATGAAGAAAGGGAACTGCAAGCTAAGGAATGAAAGCAACGTCTAGAAGCTGGTAAAACTAAGAAAATGGGTTCTCACCTAAAACTTTCAGAAAGAAAGGCAGCACCATGCACTTTGTTTTTTAATCAGGATATGTGTAGTAAATTATTACAAAAGAATAATAAGAAATTGTTTCAATAATGGAGAAAAGAATATATATTGAGAATAAATGGAAGTCACCAAGGTTTTTGGCATTATCTGTAAAATGCACAATGTTAGAGAAATGTGAGCCATCTGACCATTAATATAGAAAGATATGTCTTATTTTTTTAATAATAAATGTCCTTTAAAATTATGCATCTAATAAACGTTCATCTTGATAAAAGTGCTGTGGAGAATGCCACCTAAATTATTTGGTCACAAACTGTAATAATAGAAATTAGTTCAAATGCTGCCATACTCTGCAGTCATCTTTGAACACTATCCTGAGTGAGATTTAATTGTCCTGTAATGTCACAGAACATCCTTGGATCAGCGTTTGAAGTTGTGAACTGAGTAAATAATGATGAGATTTGGTAAAAGTGTAAAGTGTTGCTTAATAAAGAAGGTTTGTCTTTGCTTTTTCTTGAGAGCAGAGGTATATATGTACACACACACAAACACACACACACACACACACACACACACACACTCTCTCTCTCTCTCTCTCTCTCTCTCTCTCTCTCTCTCTCGTCTTGTTTCTGATTTTGCATATGTTTGATTGTGTCAGCTGAGTTGCTCCAGGGCTTTTTTCTCCTAAGTGTCAGAGACATTCACCCCCCATTCATGTTTCCTGTGTACATTCCAGAGAGCCAAGAACTCAGCTGTAAGTGAAAGGGACGTCTGTGTGTCCCTTGGTGTTCTGTGTGATTACCGTTTAAGATTGTCCTTGCCCTAAATGACATGTAATTATCTAGCACAGATTATTTTTCAAAAGAATTAAATTTCCAGGTTTTGCAGAGAGATACCCATTTGTTGAAATGTGAACTTGAATTTCTAGAAAAGAAGCACTGAACTCTCAAACTAACCTGTAAATTGTTATCATTCAGAGTGATGCATCTCTCAAAATGGCTAGGTTTTATATATTAAAAAAGTATTCTATTTCCTTGACGAGAATATGGCAGATTAAGTGTGTGTGTGTGTGTGTGTGTGTGTGTGTGTGTGTGTGTGTGTGTGTGAAGGAAAAAGCTTAGTTTGCCAAGTAAACACTATTATCTAAACCAAAGAAACAATAATAACTTTACCAAAATTTTATTTTTATTGTTTAGATACTTTTTTCAGTTGGTTGTTTAAGACATCCAATTATTTCTAGCTCAGTGCAGACACCAACAAATACATACTCCACAAATGAATGCATGGACTTTTTAAAAGATAAGTGCTCACAAACATTACACATTTCTGTTCTTTGGAAGGTGTGTTTCAGACTTTCCCCTGGAATGAGCATTTCCAGAAGCAGCTCCAAAGATATGACTTTGAGAAAAATGTGTTCATTGCATATGTGACAGAATGCAGTCAGTCTCTACAGAAACTTCTGAGGTTGGCAGGAATGGAGTGTGGAAAATTCGTTCCTTTTGTGGTTGCTCAAGACAAAGCTTTTTAAGTTCCCTTGCTTGTTAAAATCACCATTTACTAATCTGTAGTGATCTTTTGATTCAGTTTTTTCTTCCTCTTTGAGTATGGGGCTAATTTCAGGTTATACTTGGGAAACTACTGAGATTGTCACCCACAAAGGGGTAGCGCAATTTCAGGAGGGGTTTATAAGAACAGGTGGTTCTGGCAAATGATCTTCTAATAGGTTACACTCTAATGTGGCGGCTAGAACTCCAGTTACCCGAAGCCTTGATTAGGGCTGGCGCATCCACTTCCATTAGGGCCAGTGAGTTGATGTTGACCATTGGTGTCCAGTCTAAGTTCCTTTATTTCTGCATAATTTTCTGCATAAGGCTGTTTCAAGTTTCTTACCACATACTGTCTGGCTTCTCTCAGAGCAAATAACCCAAGGGGCAAAAATGGAAGTGGCCATGTGATTTATGGCCAAGCCTCTGAATTCACATATTCTAACCTCCACTACACTCAGTAAGTTATCTACACCCACTCTAGGTTAATATGGAAAGAAATTCTGTATGTGTACATATCCCAGGCATCAAAGTTGATTGGACACCTAGTTGGTGGTTGATTAGTATAGGAGGATTTACGAATTATCTAACTTGTGATTTATATACTGGTTTCTTGTGTCCTTTCAGTACAATTCAAATGTCATAAGCTTCTATACATATGCAATATTCTTACCTTAAGTAGCCATTGTTCCACCTGGAAATTCCAATGTTAGATCTAAGGCTTATCTGTTTTGAACCAACAGCTAGCTATTTGTCTCTTATCATTTACATCTTTGGCTAAGGATTTCCTTGATCTTACTGACATTTCACTGCTCTCTGTAATCACTGAATTATGGTATATTTTTTGCAAGAACAATTTATATTTTGTCATAATTAACTTGATAATAATTAAGAACAATAAGATATACTTTACAATTTTAGCAAAATTTCTCCCAAACTCTTCATTGAATATAATACTCAATCCGTTAATATATTAAGTTGAACAACTCTGACAAACTTTTCTGTTTAACTAGCTTCAGTAAAATGGAAAAGAGTGAAATCCTCTCTTAAGTAATAACAAAGGACTGATGGGAATGTAGTTAATAATGTCACTGGGAGTAAAGCATATTAAAAGCAGGGAGGATATTGATCATGCTCAAGTCTGGGATTCTACCTACTTTGATTGTTTCTGCTATACGAAAGGATTAAAACCTAGAAATAAAAGCAAGTCACAGATAGCTGCATCAGTCTTTATTCTTGAACATGAGTGTTTCTTCTAAATGGAAAGCTACACATGATTAAAAATTCTTTGTATTAATGTTTTATACACACAAAACAAGCATGAAATGTGAGCTGTTCTTTGATTTGTAAATGATAAATGAAACAACCTACATGATATCTTTAAATTATCATTTAGAACATACTAAGGAATACAGAGTTGTTTCTATTACCTAATCTACTGTAAGATGAAGAAGAAAAGTTTGTGCTACTTGATATCCTTTCCAGGAAATTCAGAAATATTGTCCATTAAAGATATGTTAACAACTTAATATTCTGAATTTCAGACCTAATTTTAGTGAAAGCAACATCAAGAATGCTCAAGAAGACAAGAGCATATTTCATAATAATTTTAAACAAACATTTCATTAAAGATAATATTTTAGAACTCAGCAATAACTTAATAATGATTATTATGGATCTTGATAAAAATGATTAAGTAAGAGGTAAAATATACATTGTGCAGATATGTGTATACACCCAGAGAACACTATGAAAAATGACGAAGATGATTCATGAATTCTTCAAGTCCACATAATCCCAAAGAGACACTGCACATATCACATCGATTTTGTTCATCTTTTCTCTCACTGATGTGTCTGTGACTGCTGAGTAAGTGTTGGGCATTATGGGAGCTGTAAGCCTGTGCTAACTACATTATTGTTCCAATGTCTTCACGTTGGTCATCTCTCTGTATTCTTGATTTCGAGCAGATATTTTTAGTAAATATTGATGTTTGATTCTTTAAACTAAGTGTCTTCAGACCTCTTATAAATGACCAGATAGTAAATATTTTATTCTAAGCCATATGGTCTTTGTTGCACTATTCAACTTTTCTGTTGTGTGGAAAGCACTGATAAATAATACACAAATGAATGGGCATTGCTGTTCTCCAGTAAAATTTTACCCATTAAAATAGAAAATTAAAGTATTTATTTTTGCTTTAAAATAAAAATTTTAGATTTGAATTGGTATATTAAATAAAACAACATAGGTATTGCGTTGAATTAGACATCTTAATAGAATGTAATAATTTCTTTAATAAATAAGCCCTATTCCTTAACCTGCAAACGTATTCATGTTTCTCCTTAATTTACATCAAGTTTGGTATCATTGGCATGTTAACAAAAGTATCCAAATATTTTATTGAGATAATCACATTTAATGTATATAACATATATATAATTATATATACATATATAGCATATATAACTGTATATGTAATTGATATATTAAGTATTTGATAGATATAATGATGAATGAAAGGAGCTATAAAGATGACATAGTGGCTTCAATGTAACCTTCTATCAAAGTATAATTATTTTTATATATTTTGTATTTTTGTTATTTGGACATACAAACGCATTATTTTTGTAACCAAAAAGATTAAAGCCAGAAAAATTAGGTAGTTTACAGGACATGATGTAATTAGCTAACTAGAGAGTCAGGAATAATAGCAGTACTATAAAATATTTTCTTCCCATTTGAACACATTGATTTGAATTTAAAAGAATGACTGGTTGTAAACATGTATGGAGAGAAGGAAAAAGGCAGAACTGGACAAATAGTAATGTTACAATGTGTCCCATATTCTATTATCAAAGGGAGATGAGAGAAGGAGCAAATTGGTAATGATATGGTTAGGGACAGAGCACGCATTTTAGACCTGCTAATTTGTGACAATAATGAGACATTTGAATTGATGTCAAGTAGTCATATACAGCACTCTGTAATTCCGAGATTTAGCTTAGAGGGAATTTGGTGATTTGTCTGTGTAATCAGAGTCTATAGTTCAAAACATTATCAGGTTAAAAGACAAATACATTTAGAAAGCTCCAATCCTGAGTTGTGAGATACTCTTAGAATTCAAAGTTTATGGAGTTTTCAGACTTGAGTTGAGAATCTGTCCACACTAAAATGCAGAGACATTTTTCAAATTTGAGACCAATGGTTAAATGCTCCCCAGAAAATACTAGAGTGAAGACTGACAATAGATTCAATGCAGCACACACACACACACACACACACACACACACACACACACACACACAAACTCCTTTATGTCCCAGAAAATGTAAAAATATGTTGATATACTTAAAAAGATATTATAAAAAAGGAGAAAATTAGCTTCATTAAATTTCCTCAAGAAATTGCTTTGAGAGAAAAATATAAAATAAAATTAATTTCATGCCAGTCTAAATTAATTCCAGATGAATCAAAGGCTTGTGTAAAGAAACTTTAAATCATTAATACATTGCACATTTGCTCTAAGATATTTTGCATGATTATTTCATGTGTAGTAACTCATTTAATTCTCCTGTCAACTGTTTCGAGTTAGGTAAAGCTTTTCTAATTTTCTTGGATTATTGCAATAGCCTTTCAGTCATTATTCCACAAAAGTGCAGTACAAAGAGATTATAAAATGTGTTCAGCGCTGCAGTGTGCTTTAGTGATGGATTTGAAAACGGAAAGCAAGTACTCTGACTCTAACATGTTTATTTTACACAGCATCTTGTAACAAGCAGAGTAAAACATGAAATGATAATAATAAAGAAGCAATCCATTTCATTTGTATTCAAAGAAAAAATGCAGTTTAAGGGATAAGATATCTTCTCATAAATTAAACAAAACATTAAAATAAAAGAAAAAAAAGAGTTGCTGTCAGTTTGCCATTAGAAAGATCATTCTATTATGCTGTAAGAAAATAAATAGAATTAAATTTTTGTGCAAGCTCCCTGGAATAAAGTAATAAAAATATTAAATTTATGGTTTCTTGCCAACTTTCTTAACTCCATTAAACAAAATTAATATGCATAAACATACATTTATATATATGTATATATGTTTATGTATGTACATGTTAAAATGACTCATTAGATTTACTTTTTAGAAAAAAGTAAGTTAATAAGCCTATGCTTGTTTTCTCAAACCTGTTTGAGAAATCAAAGAAGAGTGGATAACTTCATCACCAGGACTGATAATGTAGATATTTTCTGGAGGATAGAATCACTGACTTATCAGTGGATTATGTATAAATCTTTCATTTTACAAAACTCAGTATATCCACACATGCATAGAATCAATATGGTAAACATACACATTAACAGTGATGAGAGTAGGGTATTTAATTTTGTTTTTAAATACATTTTATAAGCATGTATCTTTCAGTGATAAACTATTTTAAAAGAAACTCATCATCTCCAAAACACTAAATCAAGTGCGAACCCTCTAAGATTTCAGTCTAATGCAACATTTACAATTGTGCTTTCATTGAATATTTAATGAGAGCTGAAATGCTGTTGATATAATTTTTAAATTCATATTTTCAATAATAACCCTAATGTATCTCATACATTAACTGTATTATAACTATCTGTGGTTAACATTTATTTATAGGATTTCTTTTCACTAATATCTGTGAAAAAATGACCTTATGGGAATTATTTCAAGGATGCTAGAAATGTAGCAGCAGAAAAGTCCCTTTAATCTCTTGTTTAAACTTGACAAAGACTTTGGAATTTGGTCCAAGAGACTGTTGTTTCACAAACCCGTGTTATAAGGACTGATGATTGTTGACATTTGTCAGAGGACAGAATCAGTGACTAATTACTTGTAACTAAGTATTATTTAAGCTTAATAAATATCAGTTCACTCCTTAACCACTTAACCTCATTTTGTCTTTCTTTCCAGTAAATACCTGTGGTCCTTCCTTGAGACACGTGTTAGATTTACTGAAATCAGTATACCCCACTGCAATTCCTTGATATAGATACATTCATTTGATTTTTGTCTCCTGAACTTTGTTTTTCTTTTAAGAAAAGGTGAAATAATGCAAATACAGGCAGGGAAGACGAGATGAGAAAATAGCACTTCTATTTATTTTGTTCAGTTTGATTGTCATCTGCGCCATGGGACACTAACCCAGGTCCTTGGGATTTATGCGGACTATGCTGAAACCTCTACTCCATCAGGGCGCACTGTCTCTTGAACTTTAAGGGTGACATTTCCAACTTTTCTTTCATTACTATTTTTTATTTAACAGTCAGAAATAAATCCATATTATCAAGAGTGAAATATCTATGTTAGTGATAGGACAATAATTTGAATTCTGGATGAATCAGAATCAGTGCAGGAACAGCCCTAGACCTTTCATGTGTCTGGATATCGTCTGTGTGCTTAGCATCACTGCCTGTCCTCAGCCTTGAGAAATGTATGACTGCCAGGCATGAAATCAGGGAAGCAAGAGCCAAGGCTGGCTCCTTTGTGAAAGCTCTCTTTTACCTCTAACTGCCAAGTCCTGCCAGTGATTTAAACATGAAACGATGGAAAGAATTTTGAAATCTAGTGTGATTAGATAAATCATTTTCTCAAAGAGAAAAGTGCTATCTCTTGGGACTCAAATCTATGGAAATAGCATTATTGAAATACTAGGCTAGAGACTCTCTTTCTGAATGATTTTAACCTTTGAAATATGTTGTTTTGGCCTGTTAAGATAAACACTACACTTTTCTCTTCATGATCCTTCGGTTACATTTTTAGAGAAAAGGTACTCCTTGAAAGGGTACATACTATCTGAAAGATGCCACATGCAACCCTGACTGGCAGCCATTTTAAGTGGCAGATGGTCAGTAAATTGTTTCAAACTGTGTGTTGTTCAGCACAACTTTAAAAATGTCTTTCTCTTTCTCACTTTCTCTCTTACAAGGTGCATTCCAGTATCAGTTTTTTTCTTTTTAAATATATACATCAACCTGATTATTAGAATTTGCAATGAAATTAAATTAATTTGGCAATATGCCTTCTAATTAAATTACACTTTTACTGTAATGTTCCTTTGCTTGACAGATTTGTTTTACAAACCAATCAAGTTGTTAGGATGCAAGGCATATTTTACTTCTGATTTATGCATAGAGGAATTGATGCAATTGTGTTACTAGAAACTGTTTTAAATCATGGGCTTGAAATATCTTGATGATGAGAATTTAGAAGGAAGTATAAAAAAATCATCAACCATAGTTTTACAAGAACTAGAAGGAAAACATTGATAGATACAGATTCTTCTTCCAGGAAGGATTTTGTGTCCTGCTACTGGGAGCAACGTTGCAGGAAAATCTTCAGCTGCCATCTCATATCAGCATTGCCTCAGCTGTAAGTTACCTGGCCCCATGTCAGGTCCAGCCTGGGACATATGACTTGGGAACACTGTGAAGAGAGAATATAAAAACTTGCCCATTTTGACTCTGAGACCATCTCGACAGGTTGCTCCAGCTTCCTGACAGACATTCTTCTTCTTCTCCCTTTCCTTCTCTGGATAGTGCTTCCATGGATACTATGCAATGCCCCTGACAAATGCTAGATTTTATCTGATTCTGCAACACATGCTACGTAGATGCTCAATGTAAAGGCAGCCACTTAAATCTTGCTTCTGGGAAAGACTTAAAAAAACTCATGATAATGACATATATAATTATTAGTTGTTTAGGTAGATTTCTGATGAGAAGGAAACAATGGAAAATGAAAAGAAGTACAAGCTACTGCTAAATAATCATTCTTCTCATATGTAGCCAATATGAAAAATGCATATACACTGTAACCCTTCCATAGAGCAAAATATTTCAGTGTTATATGTTTGCTTATGCGTGTGTGTTTGTTTACTAAAATCATTATAGATACAGTTCACATATATGAAGAGAAATAGAAGAGGAATGTGTGGCGCGTCTGGGACTGGTGGAATAGTAATGGACTAGCATGAACTCTAAAATATATTTCTACATTTTCGATCCTTTTTAATTTAGCACAATTAATAAATCTACTTTTATCTTAAAAACAAAGGCAATCCGCAGTAACATCAGTAGCATTGACTTATTTTATCTATATTGATTTATTATCTTTATGGAGCCATTTAAGTATTAAATTGCAAAAAAAGAACAAATATCATAAAGAGGTAAACATAATTGTTCATATAGACTAACTTTCATTAATCCCCTTCTTTCAAGACTTTACTAGTTTTTAATTCATCTTAACACTTATAATTAGTATACTGTATATCTGTATTTTTGTTTCAAACTATTCAAATAAATTTAGGCTCCAAGGAGAGATTTTTCTTGTCAGTTCATTTTCTTCTTCATAACATATCCCATGTCTAGAACCATGCTAGGTATGCATCAGCCATCTAACATTCTTTTTTGAATGGAAGACTTGTTTTAAAGAGGAGCCAACATTTTAGCCTTAGAGGTGAGAAAACATGTCCACCGCTGCCCATGCGCATATATCACTTTGTGATCCCTCTACCCAAATAACAGTTCAATGATAGAAAAAAAAAATCATTTGAAGTAATTTTACATCCGAGTTTTCCTTCATAAGAAATTAAAAAGTAAATGAATGCAATCTGATTTTGACTCAGAGTTTTCCAAAACTTTCTCATCACAGTGTAGTAGGAATTTGAAAACAGCTTATTCCTGTGAGTGATGTATTTATGAGTGTGTATCATGTAGAGGGGGAAGCAGGGTAATGAAAATGTCTACTCCATTTATCTCCTCTTTAGTATAATTTGCTATATTGATTTCCCACTTTCTGCTCCCCAAGTAAAATTTTGTAGCAGGCATTTGGGAAACTCTGGATGTAAGGATAAGAATTTAATATCCTACACTGAGACAAGAGGTGACTTTATTTTGATTTTCTATTTAGAGTTTATAGTCTAATTAAAGAAAATACACACAGATCTAGAGATAATCATGAATAATAAACACATATAATTATTATTATCAGTGAATACTTTACAGCTGAAACGAATTAAATGAAAAAAGATCATCAGCATTATGCAAATGTGTATTCTCTTTAAGAATTAAAGTTAGAGTAAAAATATTAAAAAAATTCAACACATTCAGAAACCATACATTTTGTGATAGTTTTTAAAAAGTATTTGAAGATATTTCTGTGTGCAAGACATTTTCATAATGATCTTATTTAAATGATAGTACTTAGAATAATATGATATAAAATTGCATTAGGGAACGCAATTTTATTTTCTTTTTAGACTCTCATAATGTAATTATCTGTTAGTTTTTGTTTTTTTTTTCCATAAACAAGATTTTTAGTGCTTACTTTGTCCTGTATAATGAGATTTTTTTCTTCAGATAAATGTAATGAATTAATTCTATCTTAACTCAGGAAGTGTTGTTACAATTTAGAAGAATGGAAATGAAGATCATAAACAATTGCAGTGAAAAATTTCAATTTCCTTTGATTCTAGTAAGAGTTTTGGAAATTTTTGTTTCACATGTATGTGAATATATATATAGATACACAGTATATATGCACATATTATATACATTATACAAACATATGTGCATATATGTTTTATATGTATATACACATATATAAAACACACACACAAACACATACACCTGAAAGTTTGAGAGAGAACTGTACAAAATTGCTTACAAAAGATTTTTCTCCATGGAAGTCTTTTTCTAACTGTAATCCTTAATGACTTGGAGACTCTCTCTACTCATTCGCTCACTGTGTGGAGCAAGATATTATTTATAAAATGAATACATTTTCTGGAAGGAAAGTCTCAGCCTGGTTTTCCTGTACTGTTCCCTCACATTTTCCTCTCTAGAGGCAGTTGTTGTGGCTTATAAATAATAATGTAGTAAAATTAAAGAGTAGGTTATTTTGATGCTTTGGTGGCAGCTTTTTTATATCAAGTGAAGAATAGGCAAAACCGCATCTGATTAGCCTTTGACCATTTTTCAAACAATATGTAGTAGAGCTGATATTCATTTTTTATTAAACCATTGTTTTGATAAATCTGTTGCTTCTAACATTGAATGGACCAGTAAAATTATATATATTATCGAACAACAACTATAGTTAATATGCTATGCATTAAATGTATTATAACACTCTCATGTTCTTATAAAAATTCTACCTGGCAAAGTTGGAGTGGTGGTTTAGTCAGCTGTCTCTGAGCGAGAGTACAGCACACACATCCCAAAAACCCAGGTTCAAGACCAGGAGATAGGATGAAAACCAAGATGAAGCTAAATAAAATAAAGTTCTTCCTCCTCTCTTTATCCCTGCCTGTCTCCGCTCGGCTTCATTATTGCCTGCATCTTTTCTTTAAAAAACAGTACTACATTTTCATATATTTTCAACTTTAATTAATTGATTGTTTTATTCTAATAGCATTCATGCTATCAAACTGAATATGTTGAAGATACGGGATGATGTAAATATAAATTCCTGTTCCTAAGCCTGGAGTCTTAAGATTGAGTAAGCTCTCCAAAATGGGATGTTGGTAGTCATATTATGTTATTTATTATTATATATTTTTCACTGTCAATAGAATTATTTACTATTTGCCTATTTTGACACAAAATATCAACTAATGAATTATACTTATTCCTTTACTAAAATGTTTAGCCTTTCTATTTTTCCCTGTTAATATTCCATGGGTTTATATTAATACTTGAAGATCTACTTCAAAGTTATTGTTATTTATGTCATCAGACATATATAACATATATATGACCTTCCAGTGTTCGTGGTACCATTCTTAGTATTAGAATTCAAATTTTAGCAGTATTAAATGCCATATTTCCCGTTCATCTCTATATCTATCTCCAGCCATATGAAACTAAGTTGTGTATAAATTTATAGATGACTCATTAAATATAGTTGACTCAATGGGAAGATGAACATTTTTTTTTTCTTTAAATCTTTCTACGTGTTTTACCGCTGGCCTGGAATGCAGACGTGACAGCTAGGTTACCTTGAAGGTGGAAACTGTGGGCTGAATTAGTGAAAAAAAATATAATTGCTTAGGTTTATAAGGACAAGATGAAGCTTACTGTCAAGCAACACACTCCCAAACTTCTTATATGTAAAAGAAAAAAAGAATAAATGTTTAAAGCTTCTATAATTGGATCTGTAAATACTAGTTCTAATGGCTAGACACTCCCACAAATGAAATAGGTCTGGAAGTTTTTCATTAATTGAATAATCATAATTTACTGGAATAATAGTACTCTAGGATGTTTATTCATGATGGATAAACATTCTACACATGAAAACACTTATAAATTGCAAAATCTTATGGGATACTGGATTTACATTGTACCTTTTAATTATTCTTGTCAAGACTACTATTTATATGGGCATAAAAGCTACCATCAGCTTTCAGGATATATAAGTGAATAGTTAATATCTGTTAATGCTGTATGAAGAGAATAGCAACAGATTTTCTTTTCATTCTAAGCATCTGAAAATGTGATTACACTTAAAATATACACAGTATTATAACTGCAACTTTTCTTTTCCCCAGTGTTGTCTTAATTTGATTAACATCATAGCACACAAGTCAAATAACAATGCATTCCTTCTGCAGGAGACTTTTTAGAATTGTCAATTCTGTGTTTTGTGTTCATTTTTGCTTAGACATCATTGGAAAGCAGTAATATATTTGAAAACAGTTATTCAGTGTAATTCTTAAAAGGAGAGGAGATGAACTTTCTCTGGCTGTCCTCTTTAGTTTCACTCTTTGTTTTGTTGTATTTGTTGAACAAATACAATGTGATCTGATCATGTAAAACTGTGACTATAGCTGAGTTATACTTCAGTACACAGAACCAAAGGAAAACTATCAGGTCAGATTTACAAGTCATGTGTCAACAAAAGAATCTTTCAAAAGAAACACCCACATTTATAGGAGCACTTCAAAGAAAGTATTATATAACTTTTCATAAATGCAATGCAATACATGTGCAGAATGAAAGATAGTCATTTTTACTGATTTTATCTGCTGATGGAAGTAGAATATTATGCTTTGATTTTTTTTGACAGTGTGTCTTCCTCTGGTATATAAAGAAATAAGACATTTCCGACAATTTAAAGGATAAATGCAGAGATACTAAGAGGATGGTGTGGGTGGTATAGTGGGTTAACACCACCAAGAATGTTTTCTCATTACATTTTGTGACTGACTTTGTCAGTATTACAGTCCTATGCATCACTCTTTTGTATCTGTAGAACTTGGGAGTTTGAAGGAGGAATATAAAATATGCAAAGGTGGGAATTCATGTAGAGACCATAGTGGTAGACCAGCTTGTGGGAATCCTGAGCTTGGCCGCATTACATAGGAGTGCTCACATTAAAATCAGGTGAGAGCTCTAATGATGGTAAGTTATGGAGTTTCAATCAGATCAGCATTTTGACTATAAACAGCACATATACAAAAAGAAATCACAGACCTGGGTGGATTCAGGAAGCTTTCCCACTCCAGGCCTTGTCCATCTTTCAGTATCTTAGCAGCCATGCTTATAAAAGAAGTCATCCCTTCCTAGGAACCCAGATCCCAAGGCCTTTTTATAGTTTTGACAGGAGATCAAAGACAGGAGTATATCAATATTCACGTTTCCTCTCTGACACTTCATGAGAAAAGTCATGCTATAGTAATCTGAATTTTACCAATTTGTATTTCTTATGACCTCTGTGGGTTTATGTAATGCTTTAATATAGCTTTCTCGGCCCAGGCTGCAATCATCAGAACTTAGCAGAAAGTTTGTTAAAATTTGAGGTGGTCTAAGTTTGGGGGTTGAATAAATGGAATAGATAAACTAATGCAGCACAGTACCCTTGGCTATCATGATTCATACCTCTCTCTTCTGTGTCCAAAATTTAATCTTAACTCTGTAATTGTGTTTATCTGTTACTCATTTTTGACAAGATGTCTCATCAGAGATAAAAGAAAAACTCAACAATGTTTACGACTTTAAAAATAATTGTATGTTCATTCTATTTGAGTGCTTCTAAACTCTCAAGGTTATTTTATTTGTAGCAAATTGCATAAAGTTTATGCAACAATTTGCCTGCCAAGATTCCAGTAATAGTTGTCAACTATCAGTAGGGATAAGCCTAAAGCCTCCCTTGCGAAGATGTTTAGTTAGTTATAATGCATGTACAATTGCTAGTAATTCTAAGGACATTTTAAATAAGAGAAGCAACTGACAATTTTAATGGAGATAGTCCTTTGTCTGACAAAGACAAAATGGGATTCAGTGTGACATTTATTTATAAATGATATTTTCACATTAAAACGATTTTTTAATAGATGTGCTATAATGGTTGTGAATTGCTCTGTGTTTCATTTTATATAGCCGTTTTCCTTACTTTTTAATTAAAGTATAATTGGCTTACAACAATGTATTTCTTTCAGGTATATAATGTAATGATTCACTATCTGTATTTGTTGCAAAATCATTACCACCATAAATCCAGTTAATATCCATCACTATACATAGCTATACAATTGTTTATTCTTGGAATAAGAATTTTTCGGATTTACCCTCTTAGATCTTTCAAATATGTAATACATTATCATTAATTTAAATACCATGCTGTGTTTTACAGCCTAGGTAAATGAAATGGAAGTTTATACCTTTTGACCTCCTTTATACATTTCACTCACTCCACCTAACACCTGCTTCTGAAAATCACCAATCTATGTTTTTGATTTATTATTTGCTTATAGCCCAGATATGAATGAAATAATTCAGTATTTATTTCTTTGTCTCACTTATTTCACTTAGCATATTGTTTTCAAGGTCCAGCCATATTGTCGCAAATGGCAGATTTACTTTAATTTATGTGTGTGTGTGTATACACGTTTTCTTATAGCATTCATCTATCGATGGATATTGAGATTGTTTTCATATTCTTAATAGCTTGACTGTTATAAATAAACTAGGATGAATATGAAGGTGCATATATCTTTATCAGTGTTGTTTTCTTCAGATAAAGGCCCAGAGTTGGAGTTGCTGAATTATATGATAATTTTGTTTTTTAAGCTTTTTAGAAATCGCCAGACTATTTTTCTGTAGTGGCTACATCAATTCAAATTCCCACCAACTGTGCACAAGTGTTCTTTTTTCTCCATATCCTTGCCAACACTTGTTGTTTCTTATATTTTTTTAAAGGAATGTTGCAGGCAGAATTGAGGAGACAGAAGCAGGAAGAGAGAGGAGGAAGAAGGGCATTATCCATTTTACTTAGTTGTTCACATTAGTTGTTCTTCCCAGCCCCAGATCTCAAACCAGGGACCTTGAAATGTATGTGTATTGCATCAAATCTCTACTCCACAAGGGTGTACCTATTTCTTGTCTTTATGATGATGTAATAGTTATAAAGTGAAACTTCATTGTGGTTTTTATTGAATTTCTTTCATAATTAGCGATATTAGCATCTTCTTTTGTTCTTGTTGGCAACATGTATGTCTTTTTTGGGAAAAAAGTATCTGTTCAGACACTGTTGGATTGTGTTGGGGTTTTGGGTGTGTCTGTGTGTTTATATTTTTGTTTTTGCTATTGAGTTGTGTGAGCTCTTTATAAATTTTGGATATTAATTCCTTATGAGCTATACTGTTACCTTTTTTTAACCCGTTCAGTAGTTGTCGTATCTATTGCTTTTATTCTTTGTTATAGAGAAACTTTTTAGTTTGATATAGTCTCTATTGTTTATTTTTACTTTTGTTGCCTTTGCTCTTGGCATCAGATCCAAAACTTCAAAGATATTAAAGAGTTTACTGTTTGTTTTACTTCAGGAGTTTTATAGTTTCAGGTCTTACAGTAATGTCTTTAATACATTTTGAGTTAAATTTTATGTATGATGTAGGATAGTTGCCCACTTTTATAACTTTGCAAGTAACTAGTCAAATTTCTTAACACTTTATTGAAGATATTTTCTTTCCACAATGTTTATTCTTGGTTTCTTACCATAAAACTGATCACATAAATCTTTTATTTCTGGCTTTACATTCTGCTCCTTAGAGCTATGTTCTCTTTTTGTGCTAATATAATACTGTTTTGATTACTCTGACTTAGTGATATAGTCATAAATCAGAGAGCATGATGCATCCAGCTTTTTAATTCTTTCTCAAGAGTGGTTTGAGTTTTTGTGGTCTTTTTGGCTCCATACAAATTTTAGGATGATTTTCTCTATGTCATTGAGAATTTAATTGGAATTTATGTAAATTAATCAAATCTATAGATCTATTTGGGTAGAACCTGGAGTTCTTTTCTCTGAGTAAGAACTTTAATTTGGATTCCACAATGGGATAGTGCAGTTCATGCCTTAATGCATACTGAAGTTCAGGGGAAGAAAGCTATAAAGAGGTTTTCCAAGGGGAGGAGAATTAGAAAATGTGTGATCATCACAGGTGCTGGGTGGTCCTTTCGTGAAGCATGCGCTATTGAAACTCATGCGTCTCATGTCTGATTATAAAGTTAAATTCCCAAACCTGGTGTGAATTTTACCAGATTCATGAAGCAAAGGTCACTGTGGCGACACATATGTTACTAGTGCACAAGCTCAGCGATCCTGGAAGAACTGAATCCATTGTTGTGTCCTTACCTCCTACAGATTGGTGCTCTTCATAGGAAAGTTTTATACCATCTTAAATTTCCCATTTACAAGTTAGAACTGCTAGTTTCTCCTATGGGGCATGGGTAGGGTCCCCCCTTAATATTTCCTTTTTTAAATCAAATTCCAAAGTGTTTCTAGGTCTATAATCAATTAATAATTTCCCCCCTAAAAGCTTCTAGGTAACATCTCAAGGTACATTTCCAGAAAGACTGATATATTTCTGTGGCTTTGCTTCTCATTTCTTAACTATCCCACTTTCTGGACAGTCATCATTTTTAAGTTAGCTTTTGTAATCAAATGGAATGCCAATTGCTATACTTCTGTTTCCCTTGTTTCTCCTTTTCTTTCCTTTTGAATACGAGTTATGAGCTGCTTTGTGTTAACAATTTAAGTGTTACGAGCATTGGCTCTCAGATTTTACTTTATTATTTTTTTGGTAGTAAATCAGAAACAGATTTTAGAATTTTCCTCCAGTATACTCAAAATCTAATTTTTAAAAAAATGCAATTTCATTACTAGAAATAGATGGCTCTTGATTTTAAAAAAGTGACTTTGACTTGCACAATTGCTCTTTCAATAATAGCAGGTGATAAAAGTAGACTATTGAGTATTGTTTGACATATTAGACATGTTTCTGAAGCCCAAAATAGTTGTTTTGCTATCATTCAGTCAATGTAATTGAATAAATACTCAGCTGTATTCTTATTCATTATCATTGGTCTAATAGATTTAGTATATTTGGACATAAGATTAGGACATACCCTACTTAAGAGTGAAAAATTATGATTGTTTTAAATATTGTCACAATATATAAGGAATATTTACATTTATACTCATTATTATATATATTTATGAAAGTGTATGAACTGCTTTTTATAGTTTAAACATTGGTTCATAACTATATATAGTTTAGGTGTACATTATTAGAAATCAACATCTGTACATTCCATATTTAATTCACCACTAAACAGCCAATTTTATCCTCCAGCATGCAATTCATCCCTTTTACTCAATTTATCCATTTTCCTTTATCCTTCCCTTCTGGTAACCACTAATTTGGTCTTATAGTCTACAAGGTTTTGTTTTGTTTTGTATTTAATTTTATTTAGTTCACATGTTTTGTTTCTTTATGTACCAGGTTAGGGAAATTATGTAATTTTTATCTTGTTCCTTCTGACTTAATATTTTGACAGATGCAGCAAGGTAGTTTCTCAAACTTGTTATTTGATCAATGAAAAAATAACTCAGCATGAGTCTATATATTTTCAGAGTTTCTTTGAATACTCTGATTTTCATAGAACTATGATTTATGTTATTCAAAATATATAAAAAGCGTAATGACTTTACACAAAGTTTTATTTTTCTAATTTTAAGTGTATTGATTTTGAATTAAAAATAACATTTCTGCATAATTGTCACATTAATTTTCATCCATTTGTCAATAAATTAAATCATGGGCTATGCTTTAATAAAATGGGGGATGTTAAAATAATTGTAACAAGCTAAACTTTGAAATAGCTTTGTGATTTTTATAAGTACTGAGGCTACTTTATTGGATTTGAAGTTACTAAGACTGGCATCTGACAATTTACAAAACTTGATTTGTTCTCTACATGCAGTCATGGCTATACAGCAGGAATTTTTTTTTTCAAATATGGCTTTAATAAAGTAAATTAACATGGTGTGTAAGGAAAGATTCCGTCAGCTCTCTATGTTCTTCACAGGCTGGATCAACAAACATTTTCACCTTAGGGTTATTAAGGAAAAAGTCCAAATTTATTAATATACATATGAAGAATATATATGGAAATAAATTCTGAACTGTGAGTGAGTAAAGACTTAGGTCCTAGAATATGAGAAGTGGTCTAGTCTGTCAGGGATAGAGGAAGCGGTCTTCATGGGGCAAAGAGGAATGACTCTTCTTTATCTGAAAGTAGAGAGGTTTACTTTCCCTTTTACACTCTTAAATGATAAAGAAGCAAGAGTTACTATTAGGAAAAGTGCATAGGCTTAGGTGTGGTAAAGTTTCTTTGATTAAAGGAAGGGCATAAGGCTTACCTCTGGGCTTGTCCTGCATTGTCCTTGGTTCAGGAAGTCAATTCTGGGAGACTTAGGTGATCTGTTTGCCCATTAAATATATTGAAGTTTTTGGTGTTTAAAAATCATTGATACTTTAAAATCAAAGCAACACTATAGTATGAATTAATTACCAAGATAGATTAGCTTATAACTCTACAAATATAGGAAACAGTACTATTTACTCAGTTAACTAAAGTAGATGAATAAATGGTATTCAACTCATTTCTATCCTACAGTAGAAGATTAAATGGATCATTAATATTAATCTCCATTCATTGTTCTTGACTTTATCTCTTTGATCTCTAGTGATGTCCTATTGTAAATAAATGATCTTAGTTATACACTATTGTTTTTAAATTTCCTTTTTGGATAGAGGACTGGGCATTGATGTAATAGTCAAAAGAATGAGTTCTACCTACACTTAATCAATTAATTAACAGTGAAACATTGAACTAATTAGCTCATCTAAGAGTCCAGAAATTCAGTCAGAAAATGCATTGAAAAATATATTTTTATTACCTAAAATTTCCTGAAAAAATTATATAAGCTAAGAAATAGGAATATGACTAGTCAATTATTTGAGATGATAACTATTAAAAACTTTACTTTTTTTAAATCATTTATTTCCTTCACCTTTAAGACCAAAAATGAGTATATCTAAAACTAATTATGTCACCTTCCATTATGTTGACATATAGACTGAAATTCCAAAATATCACCATAAAAAGTATTCAGGTAACTAAAATTTGAACAGGGAAAACAGCATTAGATATGGAGGCCATAAAAAAATATATTGTTCTGAGATTTTTCTGTTAGGATTATTTTAGTCCAAATTCTAATTGGGTTGTACAGAGTTGAATGGGTTAGTATCTTGGTTTCGCAAATTGCATACCGACTTAACAAAATGCAAAATAAAAGATGCACTTTAATGTAGATACCAGCACCTATTAACTCACATAATTTAAGAAAAATGTGATAATTATAAATAAATTTTCTTTTGTTCAAAATTTATTTTTGAATATAATATGTCATTAATAAAAACAAGCTAACTCCTATGGATAATTTTGAAGGCATAAATGTTCAATATGTTACATTTATATTTTAAATGTACACAGATTAAAAAATAATGTACATCTTACTTTTTCCTATGATAGCATATAGAATATTATATAAATATACCTTCCTCTTTTCTCATTTATTTTAACAAGCATATATTTTTGACTCTGACAAGTAATTATTTAGTAAATTAAAGCAAAATAAATCCTGTAATCATAAACTGAAATATATTATTACTTTCAGTCTGTATAAATACAGATTTATAGTAAACATGTGCCAAACAGAATAAAGACAAAATAAAGTAGTCTAGTCCCTGTAAAGAATG
Organism: Solenodon paradoxus; assembly: GCA_004363575.1. Taxonomy (NCBI): domain Eukaryota; kingdom Metazoa; phylum Chordata; class Mammalia; order Eulipotyphla; family Solenodontidae; genus Solenodon; species Solenodon paradoxus. The sequence goes on from RJWH01000375.1 coordinate 43,099, forward strand.
TATTTGAGAAAACACATTAAAACTTATGGCATAATATTTACCATATTATACATACATTATCAAAATAATATTCCTACTCTCCAGTCACTGACAACCTAATTATCTCTTTATTTGATCACTTAAAAATCATTCAGCAAATAATTATGCCATTGTTATCAGAAGCTTGATATGCACGTTCTAAAGCTACCTAAAAAATCACTTTCTAGATTTATTTATAAATTTAATTCACCATATAAATGATGTACCTTTTTTTCAAGAATAACAAAAATCAGTTCATTCTGTGTATTCATATTGTGTTACCTGTAGCTTAAAATTTTCATCTGATATCAGATTGCATGCAGGAGTCTATATTTAATTAGTCTGGCAGTTGTATTTTAGAAAATACAAGAAAACTTTGCAGATTCATATCAGTAGATTTACTATTGGGAGCAAGTGCTTTATTTAGTAAAAGATTTCCTTTAAATTCCTCTGCCTAGCACAATTTCATAGAGATTCCAGAATACCAGAACATTTAAAATAGATTCTCACTTTAAACTTGGAATATTTCTTGTAACATAAATATAATTGCATTGAATATGGCTGTCTGTAAAACTATAAATAAGATCTAAAAGGACTCAGGGTAAATTAAATTTTAGCAGCCATCAATTTATTCCAAAATGACAATGGCATGATAAATGACTTTTTGGGATTTGTAAATCTTATGCATTTAGCTCTTGCTAGAGATAGTCTAGACATTTCTGTTCAGAATATGTAGATCAAGCAAGATCTTTTTTTTTTTTTTTTTGTACTAGTGCTGATCAGAGGATTATTTTTCCTTTGGTTGTTTGCATGTAATATATTTAAGCTATTTCTGACATTATCTTTCATTGAAAAAAATTGATGTTTTTATAAACAAATATCATTACTCTAAAGATCTGAATTATTTTAGTTGACTTTTATCTAATTATTTCTCAGATAGAATTAAGAATGCATTCAATGCCAGCAGGCTAACTTGACTATCTCTGCTGATAATGCCAAGTTATGTCTCTTAGCTTAGGTGTGAGATTCCCATATTAGATTCTCAGAACTCAGCTTCTCATGCAGAGTCCTATTTATGATTCACGCAATGATGTTTTTATGTACTTGAAGAGGCATTGATGATATTGTATTTCTGAAGTCATTAAGAACATGGAGAGATGTGACCAAAACACCTACTAAACTTTTAAAATCAAGTGAACTCTTTCTCAACTTTGAATAATATATGCATTCAAATATCAGGGGAAACTTATTTCCACTTAATTCTGTTATACTATCAAATCACTTGATGAAGATACAAAGCAATCTTCAGATTGAAAAAAGGAATTTTTTTTTGGAAGAGTGAAAGAATGTTGTTATCCAGGCTAACATTATAAACTAAGGATGACAGTAAGATTTACATGAGTTGTTATTATGTTACTTTCTAAATAATAAAAACCTTTATTTTATCTCTTGAGAAGACAAGTAGATATTATACGTCTTATATAATATTTTAAGTTAAGGGACATTTGATTCTCTCATATTCTCCCTTTCCACCCTATGGTCTATTTTACTATTATGGAGTTGCAACATGGATGAATATAAGATAAAATAAATATATTTTTCAAGAACTTGAATGAGGTAAGAAAAACGAATCATAAGAGGTTTATTTTTCCTTAGAATAGGATAAATACATGAATTAGAAAAGGTTTAATATGTGAATTAAATGAGAAAAAAATGTTTGAAACAATAATATAGCATACATATATACCCATCATATATATGCTATTTATGATACATATGTATATGATAGATCTAAATAAATTTCATATGAGAATAATCATATGCCATATTATATAGAACAGCAAACCACATAGTTTCAATATTATTAAATGTACACTTATGGAATATTAAATTTCTCTATGCCTATTATTTTTCTATAAAATGACAACATATTTGTACTCTATTCTGCCTTATATTAAGACTCATTTTGCTATGTTGCTGTAAGATAAATTTATTTAGTGATCCAGATTTATAAACATTGTCCTGTGATTTATAATCTCTTTATACTCCATTGACTTGATCGCATGACTTATAAGGTGTTGGAATATGTAATACAAGGAGACATTTTTTAAAGTTGATTGATAGCTCCTTTGATTGCCCTTTTCTTTCTTGTATATTGCTTTAGGTCATGACTACTGTAGAGACAGCAGAAGTTTGAACACATGTAAGACAGAACTGTGGTCCCCAATGAGATCATCCTAGAACTTTCCAGACTATCAACATCCAAACATAGGCAAAATCTCCTCTCAGACTGACAGAGCATCCCACCTGGCCCACAGATGATCATTTTTTTGGAAACTCTAGGACTGCTAGTGAAGTTGAAAGTTAAAAAGCAATATAGCAATAATGAACTCAACAGTATACAAAGCTATCAAATCTGTATGGACTTAAAAGTTTAAATAGAAGTCTAGATACCAAATACATTTTTAGTATAGTATTCATATTATTTATAATAATGCCAAATAAATGTATGTGCTATCTATTACAAAATTGTGAGAATAAATCTCCTAAAATATTCCTGAAAAAATGAACAAGGCAAAATGTCATTAATATACAGCAACAATTAACTTCTTATTACTGCTTCTTATGAAAAGTGAAGGAATCACTTGGGAACAGAATGAAATAGGGATACATTACAGAGGGGCACAAGGAATCCTCTGACAGTGATGGGAATATTTATTTTCTTGATTTTAGAGATGGTTTCCAGATGCATACATACTTCAAAATTGCTCAGGACACATGCAAACATGCTCACTTGATGTATATTATTATAGTCCAATAAAGTTGAAAATATAATGAATAAGTCTTTTCCTCACCCACCGTCAATATCCATTCTTTCATAGCCTCAAAGATTTTGCAGTTATTAAATGAAAAGATGCAGGCATATCAAAATCGTCTAAGCTGAGTCCTGGTACTGTGCTATTAGCTCAATAAAGAAAATTCATGGTCTCCATCTTGAAAATGAACACTAGACTTGCAACAAGCTTCTGGCTATTCTATATGTAGTAACATTTGGGAGAACTTAACCTAAAAGTTGTTTTTACTGAAAGATGGCTTAGATGGGGGACGAAAAGAAAACTTACGTTTGGACACCCATAGAGAATGAAGTGGAATAAAGTTGATAGGCAAATCTAGAAGAGCTACATCTTCAACAATAACTTGAATGTTGTTTTTTCTCTTCTTCAAAACAGCTTCTATTGCAGGATGTGATTCTGAGAGCTGTGTTGCTATGTGAAATGTTTCTAGGATCAGATCTTCTATTTTGATGTCAGTCCCATGGCACCCTGACTGTTGGAATCTTGATGCTTTGATTTCAAATTTCCCTGATTTTACCCACATACCTTTATCAATTTCCCACCTTATAGTTCACTTTGAATTTAATTGCATGCTGAGACTACTAACTGACCTATATGTGACTGTTTCCAGAGTTTGTTCTTTGTTGTAATCCTTATTTGATGTGCAGACTTTACTATAACTACCCTTATGTAATAAATACATATTATATATTTTTTTTTTTCTTTCACCCAAGAGCCTCTAGAGTGTATAGTGTACTATTATTTGCTATTACTTTAAGCAAGAATTTGCTTCTAATTAAGCTAACACATAACATTGTATTGTAAAATAGTAAATAGCATCAGGAGATATTAAAACATGAAAAATACATATCACAGAATAAATGAGTGATGACAGCATCTTTAGTCAATTATTTAAATTATAATATTATCTAAGACAAATTTTTGAAAACTGACTCATCTCCTTTAGTATGGAGTATATACTACATGGATTATTTATCTCTTGCATAAGAGATCTGTCTCTTCTCCCATATTTTTTCATTCTTTCATTCATTTTATATTTTATGATACATTCCAGAAAATTGTATTTTGGGTTGCAATTCACTGCAAATTTACTTATTTTGTTACTTAAGTTTTATATTTACATGGTACTCTATACAGCATCAGTGAAACACATGAATTACATATTAATAGCACATATGGTTAAAACCAGAAACTGTAAAGACAGATAATTTGAGTAGAACTGGACTTCACCTGTTTAATTGTTAATCTTCTAAAACTACTTAACCAATTTCTTCTTAAGGAGTATAACAGGAATATTGAAAACATAAACAATTCAATATTTTTAAGTTGATGAAAATAATGACTGGCACTAAGCAAAAAATATATAAATGTCAAATATATGTTTGAAATATTTAATGCTTATTTTGCACTTATATGAAAACACTCATATATCTAATCAAAATTAGATATAATCTGTTACTGCATTATTTTCCACATATGGAATATTATTATTACTATTATACATTAAATATAAATTTTACTTTCTTATATTATACTTTCTTATATGCTCAAACATTTTTAAGTATATCCAATTTTTAAATCAAAGATGGATTTTTATGTTCGACTTTGAATTCAGTAAACCAGACATTTATTTATTCAGTATTTGTTCATTGTATGTCTGTATAAGTCTGAGCTACAAATTTGAATAGATTGTCATTGTACTTAAAAAAATTAAAAGCTTAATTGTGAAAACAATGCAACTTTCATGTCAGAAAACTATGAAAGAGAAGCATTACTTGGCAGCTTAAGTGATAGCAGATAAATTTAAAAAACAAAAGTAATTGCCAAATCATTTACCTAAGTTTAATGTGTCACAGAAGGTTTGAAGTGGAACTTTGCCCATGCAAATTTGAATTGAGGTTATGCAATTGATTGATTATTCATTCACTAATTAAACAGCACTAGCATTTATTGAAACCTTAATATTTGAAAGACTTTATAACATGGAAAGATTACACAGATGATTAATATTCAGGAGATCTCTAAGTATATTGGAAAAGAAAGTCCCATAAACAGTTATAGTACTGTGGGTATTTTATAGTGGAGTTTATAGTGAGAAGAAGGTTCTAGAGTGGGTTTGCCTTATTTTCCTGGATTTACCAGGGGGGCTTTTACAGATGATGTGTAGTGGACTGTGTAAACAGATTTTCCCAAACTGACCCCAGGTCTTTTTGAGTCCGTGTCCTGAATGTAACTTAAATCACTCTCCCAATATATGTATGTATATTAGTACAGGAAGAGTAACATAAGTCAGATTCCATCTTCCTGTTATTAATTCTAGCAGGTAGTGCTATGGAGATTAGAGTTTTAGAAATAGTGGAGCTGGCCAGACTCATTGTTTGTGTATATAGTTACAGATTTGTGGGTGTAACAAGTTAAAAGTTGTGGCATTAGAAACATCTTCCTGATCTAGGATTGAGGAAATGGTCTTTATGTCCTGGACTGTAATAACCCAAATCCTTTTTCTATGCCTTCAGTCACTGCAAACCAGTTATTCCAGATTTTGTTTTGTTTCAAATGCACTTTCTTCTTGAGATAGCTGCTACGGTTCCTGTTTCCCTCTCTAAACCCTGGATAATGTGATGATGCTGTGAGAATAAATTTACTAGGTTAACCAGACTAAAGGAGAAAAGAATCATGCTCTGCCACCTCTTCACTGGAGATTAGATGTAAAAGTACTATTGAGTACATGATTTTAAGCATAATCTAAGGTTTATGTGTCTGGATCCAGAATGATTAAATGAACATACTGGGAATATGTGGCTACAGAGATTCAATGACCAGAAGTCTTAACATGTGTCATGTTAAGGAGTGTTGATCTTATATATAAACTGTGGGTCTAGGGTCAAATGGTATTCTCATGGAGATTATATGTCCTTGTAAAGTAGGGAGTTTGGGCGATTGAAGTTATAGATAGATCAGAATGCTTTATAAATAAACCATTACTATGGTAAATTACAAGTCCAATGCATGCATATTTATAGTGTCATTTTTCTCAAAAATCTTATTTTACTTTCCTAATTCTACAATTTAGGGAACAAAAATAGACAAGCCCTGTCAACATCTATTATTTCTGAAAATATGTATTGAATGCATCTGTGTATCTGGTGCTATGTTAGATGTAAAAGTTAAATGATTAGAATAGACCATTACGTGACGTCGTAAAATTTGGCATTACTACGAGTGTCTTTATGACTATAGTGAGACAAATGAATAATAATTATAAATAATCAAAATCATACACCATATAAGTAAATATAAGCAAAAGTAAACATGAGATGAAAAGTTTTGGTATTAGTTATCTGATTTGACTTTAGGGAGAGGTAATTCTAAGATGTTCCTGAATAATAAACCATTCAGCAGAGAAATTATAAGTGCCTCTGAAATCTTCATCTAAAGACCAAAGTAAATAGTTCTAGGGAGAGAAAATGACACATATAAAGATCCTATGTTAAAATAGAACTTTTATGTGAACTAAGAGAAAGTGTCATGGTAGTTAGCCTATAGAAGTTTAGGGGAAAGAAAATAGAATGAAGTCACAATAGCAAATGAAGAATAAGAGTTTTCCCTTTTATTATAAATGCACTGAGAAGGTTCTAAAAGTAGTTTGAGCACAGAAATCCAATGATCAGAGTTATTTAAAAATTATTTTATCTGGTTTAAAGGTTGATTTCTGTGGAATTAATGGAAGTAGAAATAAGCAATATTTGGGGCTAATGTAAATAGTTGCAGTGATAATTCAGGTAAAAATGATCATGCTGACTGAGAATACTATTTGCAATAGGGAGAAGAAAAGGATAAAATTATATATTAAAGAGAGCAAATTGGCAAGATGAACTGATAGATTGGATTTGAGGAGGAACAGAATGATACTGTTGAAACAGTTTTCAGGGAAAAGTATAGGTTTTTAAAGAACTGTATTCTGAGATAGGTTACATGAGCATGAACAGATGGGATATAGCTAGTTAAGTAAAGGAAGTTGGTATTCTTAAGATAGATCTGGCCTATAGATATACATCTGAGAACCTCTGAATATAAATGGAATTTAAAGTTATGGGAGAGAATGTATCTTCATGGAGAGAGTGTTTAGTATAAGAAGAAAAAAGTTGCGTAAGAGTAAATGCATAAGAAATGAAAATGTAATTGAAATTTGGAAAAGATGAGGAACCAGCAAAGGACACTGCAAATTAGAGAGATAAAAGAACAGGGTGTAATTGAAGGCAAAAAAATCACACTATTTTAGCAACTGGGAAATGGGAAACAAAGAGTTGAATTGAATAATAACTATAGGGTACATCAATGTGAAGATATTAAACACAGGTTAAACTTGTATACTTAGAATTTTATCATGAAAATCTTCCCTAAGGAGTAATAAAATTGAGAAGTGTGAGGTTATATAAAAAGCAAAAGATTTAGCCAAAAAAAAAGGAAATGAAGAACAAATGCATTTAAGTACAATATTATATATTCTCAATGTGTAATCTCTGGGTTGTTGGGGTTTATATTATATCTTTAATTTTCTGATTTAAAGTTTGTGAATTATCAATAGTTTTTAAATTAGTTTTCTAAATTTTTTATCACATGTTATGTAGGAAATATACTCATTAATCAGGCTACAGAACTTCACTTATGCTAGGACTATAGAAACATTACTGGAATTGCTAGAAGCATTAATCTAAGAAACTGAAAAAGTAAATTTACTTTCCCATCCATCCTGAATATAATCAGTGAAAAGAGTTTATTAAAATTATGATTATTTAAGCAAAGTGTTTTTATCTTTTATATTTACATAAATATAACTATATGGTTTAATTTGTTTAATGAAACAAAAAGATGTACAGAATAATATAAAAATATTATTTGAAATAGAAAAATACATGTCTCAGCAATTTTGCCTATTGTGCTATCACTGTCTCTTAAATGGCCAAATTTATTTTATTTTAGTTGAAGTTACCTAGATTAAGCTATCCAAGATTATCTAAAGTGATATATGATTAAATGTAAATGTATGATTAATTTATTTAAAATTGACTCAAATAGTGTCAGAAAGTAGCAGAGTAAAATGATTTATTTTAGGGCTGTTCCAGTTTACTACTTAAGATCATCTCTCCTGGTCACAAATCAATATTACTTTCTTTCATTCATCAGTGATCATAAAGCTTTTCAATAATTCTAATTTTAAAGAATAATTACACCAAGTATATAGTCATTGATTGCTTAAAGGTCACAGCTAAGAAAAATACAAAGGCAATTTTAATTTTAATGAATGAGACTTTTGAAAAGTCAAGCATTTTTCCTCTGACAAAACTTTATACATTAGGTTATGTGACTGATTATGTTTGAACTTGTAGAGGTTGTGTGTGTGTGTATGTGTGTGTGTATGTGTGTGTCTTTTCAGAAATATACTCCTGTTCTGTTCCACTGCTTGGAAATCATTCTACATAATTAAAAATTATATTTAACTGAAAAAGATTCTTTGAAGTTCTAAAATAGATTTAAATAGTTTATTGATGTGCAATGATATTAAAAGATGAACAGATTTTATTGATCATCCTTAGAGGAGAGGTTAATATTATACCACTAAGTGTGGGTTGAATTGAGTAGCTCACTTGTACAGAATAAAATATCACAGAAAAAGTGGAATCTCTTCCCCTTCACAGGTATGGATACTGTCTTTCCTATCTCCCCTTCCCACCCCCATCACCCTCACATCTCCTCCGCTCACCCTTACTCCTGTTTCTCCTCCTTCTCCCTCCACCCCTCCTCTTTTCACCTCTGCTTTTTCTCCTACATAAGGAATAGTAATATCGGCCTATCATATTAGAGATGTCATGTGGAGAAAAGAATGTCTGAATGATGGAGGTACATGAAAATAATAGAAATACACAAGGGGACGGTCAGTACTTAATCCCTACTGTATGACTGAGCTTCTTGCAAGTAGACTTGCCAGAAGGCTTTAGAGGATGAAACCTATGCTGACAATTTGATTCATGAGAATCTAGAGTAAGAACTACCTACCCAAGCCATTTCTTTTTTTCCTGACCTTTAGATGCCATGAGACATTGTTTTGAAACATTAAGTTATGGATAGGATAGCTTTTTGGGGTTTTTTGTTTTGTTTTGTTTTTAACATGAAAATAATACATGATATATAACAATTTAATTCTGAAAGAAATGTAATGTAATACATTTTACCATTGATTGACTGTAAAAATTCTACTAAAAATGGTTCGTCTTCTGTGCATTTAGTGACATACCGAGATGAGGTAGTCTCTTCAGTCTCTCTTTAGGGACAACAATAATCAATGTTCATTAGTTGAATGATACCTATTACTGATTTCCGTACTTGAGTTCTAAGCATAAAAATATTTTATTATATATATGATATATACTTTTATGAATATTTTTAAAGTATTAATATTATCAAGAGAAATTCACATAACATTGAAAATATTGATTCAAAAATTTTATTCTTGAGAGTTATAATTTCTTCATATATTTTATCACATGTTTCTAGGAGCTGGTATTACTATTAAACTTGAGAGAGTACATATTACAGTTTTAAGTTTCTTGAAAAAAAATAAATAGCTTTTGGAGAAAGTGAAATAAACAGGAGATACTGAGAGGGCACATATGAAAACCACTGCTTTTCTTTACTTCAACACAGATAAAATCTCAAGGCATTAGAACAGAAAATCACAAACAGGCAGTGCAGTAAACAGGATTTTTTATTCCCTTTTCTTATAGGACATGTTGGAGGAGTCACCCTTATATGGTATCCTGAAATTCACATGAATTCATCAAAGCAAAATATACATCATTATATCATGAGGTTAGATAGCTTATTTTACTTCAAATTTAGGTCAGAGGAATAGGCATCTACCATGGCATAAAATATCTGGTCTTTGACTTAGAGAAAAGAGAAGTAATGAAATGTCTTAAGATTTAAGTTGGACATCAGAAATGAGTATCATAGATGACCCTGATCAAAGATGGCATTTGGAATGTGAATTAGAATATTGGTTATGAAGCTGAAGATGCAGTTCTTTTAAAAATGTTGCTTTTAATAGAGTGGTGAGACAAGAAGTTGATGAGTAGGTAAATATATCTATATAACATTAGAGAAGAAAAAATCAGCAAGCAATGACAATAGATGGAATTTGAGCTTTGAAGACAGAGGACAAATCTCAAGAATAATCTTAGTATATAGGTTTGCATAAAGGGAAACATGGTTACAGAATGTTTTAAAGAACTTGTTACAGAAGGAAATACAGATTTTATACTGGTGAGTTTAGGTGATTCACAGAATTTTAATAGAATTTATGATGAAGTTTTACATGTGATTTTAGATTCAGAAGAGATTCCTCTCTGGTCAGCTGAACTACTGAGTTAATTTTATGAGTTACTTGGTCTAGGTTAGCGTTTAAGTTCTGTTGTTGATTATGAGATTTCCTGTTGGGAAGCTAGAATGGGAGGAGAAAGTACTAAGTGCTGTATCAGATTATTTCATGTCTGTGCATAGAAAAATGAATCTATAAAGGGAACTGGGGGAAAATAAACTTAGAAATAGTAGAAGCATAAGAAGATGACTTCAAAATCGGGAAATACATATTTAAGTTAGAGTTTATGTTTAACTGGCAAATGATGTCAACAAGTTAAATGAGTACCCAAAACAGTCCATTTGTTTTAAAATATTAGCAGCTTTAAAAATACTTGGTATGATGGTATGATAGCTATTGAAGGTAAGTAAGAATGGATTGAAGGATTGTAGCAATGTGGACATGGGATCAATAAATGTAAAAAGCTCTAATATATATAGATGTTAAGATGAGGTGAAAAATAGGGATGTAGATGAAAGTTTGTCTATTAATGAAATCTCAATCAGCATTATTAAAAGTGAGTGATGAGTACCTATGTCAGAAGAAGAGGTCAACCATTTAAGAGAGAAGAGTAACAAAATGTAGGATTTCTGGGAATATGTTAAAGAAAGGAATCAATTAGAGAGGGGATTATATCAAATACTGGGCAGTGGGGCTAGAGGATATGGGTGTCTGATATCTGAAGAAAAACATTTAGGAAGAGAATTAAAGTGAATTAGTAAGGAACAATTAGTTTTGAAGTCTTCTTTGAATTTGCCATTTATGAATTTCTAGCCATTCAACTATTACCTATTTTGTTCTTTCAGTGTTACGTTTTTAGGGGGCAATTTAGATGTATGATATGGGAGAATAAATGTAGAGTATTTGCAACAGTGTTGTGAAATAGTTGACAAAAATTAGGTAAACTCTAAAAAAAAGGCAGAAAGACTAATAGCTTGGAGAAAAGCAAATATATAAATAAATTTGAAGTTGGAGTAAAGCTGAAGAACAGATTTGAAAGTTAAACCAAATTACTGGAATGAGACAATAACCATGAAATGCTTCAATTAATCTAGTAGTTATTTGAAATTAAAGAGGGAAATATGTGACTGTAGATACATGGCTACATTTAGTGTAAGATAAGCTCAATAAATCTGAGATCCTAAAGGCCTAGGATGTTAGATGGGTCTTTTTACTGACACTAAGACCAAGGAAATATTGAAGTCTTGGAAAATGATGTAAATCTTTTAGATAGGGACTGGAGTCTCCCCTGATGTGAAGTGATTAATCAGGATATCCTCAGATTGTAGAAATGAAAGCATAGGTGATGATGATAAAATGACTTTGGCCTTCATTATTTTTTCCTTGTAACTGCTGTTGCTTTGCATTATCATTTGTTTTTATAAGGCGTTGGGAAACTAATAGAATGGCAACTAAAAACATACTGTTGAGGACTTCTCCTGTTACAGCAATCCTATTTCTTAAAGTAAGTTAACTAAATCATTGATATAGTTGTAGAAGAAGCAGAATTAAGCACTGGAAGTAGAGAAAATGCCTGGACAAAGATGTATAACACAGAAAAATGCTCTGTTTATGAAATGATTGCTTCAAGAATCACACTGAGAACTAATATAGTTGGCATTTATGAGTATCCAGATGTTGAAGTGCACAGAATGTTAAATAGCTAGAAAGAGCTTGCAGTGTGGACTATGATGAATACAAATGTGGAAGAGAGGAGTAATGGTCAGTGTATGAAGACTTGAATATTTCTACTGTTGGCCTATAAAAGAAATATGAGGAAAATATGAAAAGCATCTTGGTCAGCTTTTCATTAAGTAATTATACTGTTTGGATGAAAAATATTAAGCTTCTGGGAAATAATGTCTTAAGGGATATAAAGTAAAAAAGGGATGTTGGCAGAACTTAATTTAAATTTCACAAATTTGAGCAAAATTATTAATATTAGTCCTTGTAAAATATTTCCTTTCTTACAAGAAAAGTGATCCTTAGCTTTTGAATGTAGCTTCCTATGAGACTTGACTATTGCTTTATCTTCAGCATAACCCTCAAATGAAGGAATTTGCGTTTTCCTGAGAATCTTATGAATAAAAAAGTTTTTAGAAAAAATAGAAGACAGCAAAGGGGTAAAGGGAGAACACTAAAGTAGAATTTTAGGCACTAAAATATTTAGTAATTAAAAAAATGAGTCAGATGATAAATATAAGCAACTATCAAGACTAATAATAAAATCACTGTCTCAAGATAGTCTTGTAAATTTTGAATTATTTACTAGTTTTGTAAGCCTTGTTTTAGTAACTGTTTTATTATATGATCTTAAACAATAGCATATGGTTTCATTGTAATATACAAGGGTACAAGAACAGGGCATATTTAAAAAAATTGTGTACAGAAAATAATAATTTAACAGGAAAATAATTCTGGAAACAGTTGTTTTGACATAAATCATAAATATCTACTCATCTTCCAAAGAAAGTGTGCATGCCCTCTTTTCTCTGAGGATTTCCTATCATTATTTTCTAACTGAATTCATTTTCCGAAGCTCTATGGTTCCCTAATTCATTTTTTAAGTTAAGAAAATAAATGAGGATTATAATTAGTACTGAAGAGAAAATAGTGAGAGATAAAAATTCTTTTTCCCTTACTGAGACATTTGCAGGTTAACAAGATCTAAATAATAAATTATATTTCTACCCAAGTCTAAATCTTACAGTTCAATGCAAATGAAAACAATGTTTGCTTTCTCTTTTTAACTTTATGCAAACCAAGCAAAGGATATAACTAAACATGTTCTCTCCCAACCAAGGATAATTATTCAACTGAATACCCCACTTCTCCAGCTTGAACTATCTGACCCTGTTCTAGACTGATTTATGTCAATATTGGCTTACTGAAGGCAATATTGCCTCAAGAACTACCCAGAGCATTTCTCCATTTTCACCCTAAATCTAAATGTTTGTTCATATTCACACTACATCCTGGAGATGATTCATTATACTTCCTTTCTTGCAATTGAAAAATAAGAAAAGAAAACCAAATTATAAAACATATTAAAAGATGCTGTTAGCACTTAATCTAAGGAAACATTTCCTTGAGGTTCAAAACACCAACAATACAGTTCGATGTAATAATTCTTTCAATGCTAAATTTTCAGTGTTGATCTTGTATTTTCTCTGAAAGTAAAGGTGATCAAAAAGGATCTATCAACATATGTTTAAAATCTAACCAAGTAACCCTTACCATTATAGTTTTCAGCCTACCCAGGAAAAGCATAATGTTGATAAATATTACCTGGGAAATAGTTTGCAAGGAAGCATTTAATAATAGGTAATATTTTGTTGGATAAATATAAAAAATCCAAATCTCCTGACAACCCAGAACCATTCTTCACAAATATGCAAGTGAAAAAATAACAATTTTAGTATTGAATAAGCATGAAACCAGACTGTGGTTTGCATCACAGGAAATCTGCTAAGAAACTTCAAAGCCAGAAAAAATGTCTTATTCTCATATATGGCTGAGTAGATACAATCCATTGCATAAATATTCTTTAGAAATAAAAATAACTACTTCTCAAGTAGAGGATTTGACAGCACCATTTGTCATATAAAGTTCATTCTAAATTAACTTATTTGAGGTAACCATCTGTGTAAGCTAATAGCCTTTATCGAAAGAAAAAACAAACTTCTCATGTCTTTATGATAGAGATAGTTTTATAACTTGGAGCAAGGTGTCCACAGAAATTAGGCTCCAACCCTCCCACATAAACTGAGTTAGAGACACTTTAACACTTGATGCTTCCATTTGAAATAGATTGTTTCAAGGTCCTTGAGAAACATGTTCCTGAATTTTTAATTTGAAATGACTTATTCAGCCTAAAAATGTTTTACTTATGTTTCAAAGAGACAGGGAGAATAAAAACTGTAATTACACCTGTCTAAAGTAAATATTCTAAGATAAGGAAGGTGTGATCTTTTCCTTTATTTGTATTATTGACTTTTCTTCTAAGTTTGTCTTCCCAGGCTGATGTAAATAACCTAGGTCCATTGGGTCATGACCTCCCTATATCTGTAACAGACTCATTTTTGCCCAGCTCTTCCCTCCATGAGCTATGATTCCATTTTTATGCAGTAGACAGTTCTGTGTAAGTGGAGACTAACTTCACAAGGATACCTTCTCATCTCAATGGCAAGCTTTTTCCTTTCTGCTGTTAGAGGTTTCTCTCTCACCAATGGAGTCTATTGATCATCAGACAAAAATAGCCTAAAATCAGGGATGTCATTACCCACAGTGAAAAGTCCTCAGTGGGGTGTCAGAGTTGAGGGATAAATGTTTCCAATTTTATCTTTCAGATGAACAACTTAAAGGGACTTTCCATAGCCTCTTAGGGGTCTTTAGCAGAGTTGAGTCCATATTATATGCACCAAACACCTGCAATAACACATCCTGTATTAGCTTCACACATTTCTCACTCATGTCCCCTGATGCCTTATTCTTGTTCACTCTCTAGCTACAGTCTTTAAAGAACTTCTGATTTTGTGGACTCAAGTACTTAAAGTGGGCCCAGTGAGATAAATCCAGAATAATCTTCTCATCTCAAGATGTATGTATGACATTAATACCATCTACAAAGCCCCTTTTATCAATAAGGCTACATATTCACAGATTCCATAGATATCATTAAGAGATCATTATTTCATGTAGCATAATATTCACAGGCAAGCGCTGTCCATTTTTTTGTGTGTTTTCTCTGAGCAACTGAGAGTGGTGCCTACAATGGTGTTCTTGAATATTTGTTGATTTAGAGGTAGATAAGAGTGACTATAGTATATACTTTCCATATGACATCAAAGCAGTAAAATAGTCTTAAAAAATTTCAAATTGTGAAGGCTTAGTAAATAATCATTTTATTAGTCAAGAAAAAGAATGTAGCATGTGAAACTTATGAAAAAGTCATACGGAAACTTTCTATGTCTAAACTTATTAAATGATTTTTGTATTCCTCCCTTATTTTAACAATGGAGGAATAGCTCAAGATGCTCACAAAATAAAATAAAAATAAAAATTATCAGAGTCTGTAAAACATTACCTAGGGATTTTGATAAAATTTCATGAAAGCATGATCACATTTTACAATTAGAAATTCTCCATAACCATACAAGTTGTTTAGTATTTTGTTTGCTTTTTAAAGGAAAGGTACAGGCAGGAATGAAGACAAATAGTCAGGCAGGAAGAGAGGAGAAAGAAACATTTTATTTACTAGACTGTTGTCCCAAGCCCCAGAGGGCAAACCCAGGTCCTTGGGATGTATGTAGTTTATACCCAGTGAACTTAACCGCTAGGCCACAAGGACGCACCACAAGTTGTATATAAAGAAATCTGTTCCAAACAAATGGAAGTGTAATTAGAATAAAAATATTGTTCATGGGAGTGGAATAGAAAGAAACTGAAAAGGATTCTTTTCAAAGTCAGTCCCTTATTAGGGGAATTATAATTCACTTATTTTGAAACTTTTCAGTTACTCCTACTTTGTCAGACTTTGGGCTGTATAACATTTAGGTCTTTATGAAATTGTTGGTGATGGTATTGGATATTCTCATTTCTTCTTTAAGTCATCTCTTAAAGCTCCCTGATTTGGGGGACATAGGGGAACGTATAGTTCCCAAGCATTTAGCTTTACCCTCAAGCATGTTTAAATTGAATATCACATGGAGAAAGAAATTGCAGCTTTTATATTTTTATGCTTTTCTGCTATATCAATTCAGAAATATGAAAAAAAAATGTTTGTCATCTGGTAATAGATTCTGAAATTAGGACAGTATATTGACACCAACAAACGCTTTTAATTAGCCCCATGTTAATTTCA
This sequence comes from Solenodon paradoxus, assembly GCA_004363575.1. Classification (NCBI taxonomy): domain Eukaryota; kingdom Metazoa; phylum Chordata; class Mammalia; order Eulipotyphla; family Solenodontidae; genus Solenodon; species Solenodon paradoxus. The sequence continues at coordinate 59,252 of RJWH01000375.1, forward strand.
GGATTTAACACAATAATTGCTGCTGCTGTATTTTATGCTTCTTAAGAAATATGCTAAACATCTTGAGCTTATATTTTAAATTTCCTTAGCTCATGCGTTTCCACTAAGGAAATTCTAAAAGAAAAAGTCAGAAGGTTTTTTAAGCTAATACATAAATTTGTGTGCAAATGTCCATTTCTGTATCTGAGGCCACCTAAAGAATCACAGAGTACCAGCACCTTTGCTGTCCTGACAGTGACAGCTCTGCCTCCATAAGAGAAAGAAGTTTTTCAGCTAAACCTCTGCAGGTGAAGCCTCCTCCCCACTCTTGGAACTGTGACCTTTTGATGATGAATGGGTCACTAACAGAAATATTTTACCAGTTTTTAAAAGAATAGTCTTTGCCAAAGCTTGGAAAATGGCATTGTTTGCATGCAATAACTGGGATATATTTCTAATATTAAAATATGATGAATGATAATGCTAAAAATAATACATTTTAATGAGAGTGAGCTTTCAATAACCTGTAAATTCATACCCATCAGGGAAATACAACTGAAAAGTTTAAATCTCATAAATCAGAGGTTTAATACCTTGGAGTCAAGCAAATCAATCATATGATAAAACTTGTAAAACTGTGGATTTTCAGATTATGAGCCAAATATTCAGGAGTTTGTATGTTTAGCGTTTTACCCCACATGGGTCTCCTGAGAGATAATGGAGACAGTAATTAAGAGTTTGGTCTCTACAGTCAGAATATGCATTTAAATCCCAACCCCACCTCCTGTTAATCATGTAATCTTGGCAGGTTTCTTAAGGTATAAGCATTTGTTCCTATATTGGTAAAATATAGCAAATAATTATAATAGCTCAATGACTAATGCAGGAGAAACATAATGGCATATAATTAGTTCCTTAAAATATTATCTATTGTTATTATTTGCTGCCTACAGATTTCGAATAAAAGAAACCTATCCTTTCAAAACATACCATCTGTACCTAGCAACATATTTCACCTTTTTCTTTTCTATATATTAATTGGGATCTTCCAAATATTCTAAGAAGTTTTCATGGAGTTGCTGATAGAGCATAGTAGTTTATAATAAAGGTTTAATTGTGATAATTTCTGTGACTCATGGAAAACCAAAATTCATGTGAAACTGCTAAAATACTGCCACTCTGGATCTAAGGTTGTGTGATTCATATTATTTGAAAAATCTGAGAAGGAAGATCAAACATTCTACTAGAAGCTCACATAGGGAGATGGTCTGCATGAGTTTTTTGTAACAGAGTGGGGACTTAGCAGTTACAGAGCCCTTGTTCTACACACTTTAGATCTCCTAAGTTACTAAACAGCAAAGCATAGCATCCAGAAGCTTTGAACTACCAAATTATATGCTCATTTGTAGAGTATAGGTCAAGATCTAGCAATAGGAGAAAGCTCAGGATTCTCTAACTCAGTAATAAAGTATAAATCGGATGAACAGAAGTAGAATACTGGTAGTGTTGTCTTCATATTTAATATTACTCAGAAATGGATTTCCTTGCTTACTTTCAGACAGGAAGGATTTTGAAATTTGTTGAAAATCAAGAATTTATTTCATTAGCTGCTACATCATTTGATAGACTTGAGTGGAAAATTTAGTCCAGGAGGTTATACTTCTTCACCTGAAAGAGGTACAAGTTGGAACAGCTGCCTGATTATAGGTATTAAGTTAGCAAAAGGAAAAATGACTTCTGAGTGTGGGCTAGAAGAGCAAGGACAGACAATCAGTTTAAGTCACTATGTGTCTTGAGCTGTGTAAGGAACTGACCTATGTTATCACCTTGGAATTCTGACTGGAATTCTGAGAAGAGTCTTTGTGAGCAACTTCAGGGTAATAACAGAACGTCTTGGTTAAAAAGTTGGCCAGGTGAGCATGTTCTCCTAGCTCCCCTAGCTGAGCTTGAGTAGCAGACCTGGATGGATGAGCATGCCATGGGAGTCTAAGACTTAGTGACAGTTCTATGTCCCCAAATTTCATATGTTGAAAACCCAACCCACAGTATGATAGTATTTGGAGATGGGACCTTTGGGACATAATTTGGTTTAGATGTGCTCATGACAGTGGGATCCAGTGTGCTCAGAGAGTGCTTGGGAGCTGGAATTAGCGCACTTGTAGGAAGGAATTCCAGGGGGTTTGTTCTCTCTTTCTCTACCTCCATAGGACACAGCAAAAATGTGTCATTTTCAAGCTAGAAAGAGGGTTCTCACTAGAATCTAACCTTGCTAGCATACCAGAACCACCCTCTGGAACTGAGATACAGATTTCCACTGGTAAATCCAATTGTGTGATATTTGTTATGACAACTTGGGCAGACTAAGAGAGTGGCCAAATGATTATGAAATATCAAGAGAGGGAAACATCACACTGAGCTTTCAAATGACACTGCAATGTGAGTCCTACTTACACTGCCCTGTCACTTGTCCTTTCATGGATCCTATCAGAGACTGTTGTGACCTCCCTATATCTTTGATAAGAATTTATAGTTGGTTCAGATTTATCATCATCCCAGTAGCCACTTAGACACTAACCACAAAGATCAAATTCTTCAGGCTGTCACTGAAAAGATTATGACTTCATCATTGCCATATTTAAAGCTAACAACAGGCACACATATCTATGAATAGTTTTTAAAAACTTATGATAAACTAGTAATGAGCCAAAATAATAAGAATTGCAAGAAAGGAGATAGCATGATACAGCAGACAAATTTCCATAGTAAAAATCTTTAATTTACTAACTTTCTGTGTAAAAAGTTGCTTACATGATTTTTTCCTTAAAATTTCCACTTGTCTAAATATAAAGAGCATGTCATAGATTGTTTTAAGGATTGAATTATATAATATACATGCAATTCTTAGCCCAGTACCTTGCACATAGTAATTACAAAATAAATGTTGACTTGAGGTTTCAAGGTAGAATCTAAGGTGAGGAAAGCTTACGTTGTCTAATAGATTGAAAATATATCCCTGAAAGATGTAGACAGTTGTGAATGGAATATTCATTATCACATTATCAAAGTTCTTCTGGGTGTTCATTTTAGGAGCTTACTGGTTCTAGCAGAGGTCTTTGTCAAAGAGACTGTCTTTACATAGAAAACAGGATGAGAACTCCAAGAGATCCCTTTTGCTGAATAGTCAGCTTTTGTCGATATCTATCAAAGAGACATCAGTTGAGAAAGCTGAAGCATTTATCTTTGATGCAATTATAAAGGCTGCTCAAATGTATCTATTAATTAAGAATTAATTTTAATCCACATAAAAATACCAAAGAAAGAATTATAATCATCTATATCCTTAGCATTCAGATCTATACGTTCTCTGCTCTTCCATGATTAGTTTATTTTCATTAAATTGAGTGCATTCTACTGAAAACCATTCTTCAATATCATCCTCATCTCTTCCTCTTGGAGGTAAAATATCCAAATATGCTGTTGAATGTCTGCAGAGTTCTTTTTCACATAACTCTATATGTGTATATATCTAAAAAAATAGTGTTTTTATAATTTTAATGCATTTTATATAAATGGTGTTTCATAACCTGCTTCAAAGATAGACTAATGAATTTCGTTGTCAAGAAAACTTGCCCTAGAATTGACTCTTGCATTATTGAAAGAAAAATGGCTATGTGAACGGTAAACTCTGTTGGAGGTGGCAGTTGTGACATATGAGGTGAAATAATAAAGTCATTATAGCTTCTACCTTTACCTCTTGAATCTATCCCTTTTGGGCAGGCCTGTTACCATGTCCTAGGGGCATCCTGATAGCCATTTGGAAAGCCCATATGTGAAGTCACAGAGGTCTCCTACGGACACCAGTACTGGAGTCTATGTGATTGCATGCCTTGGAGATGGTCATCTCTGAAAACCAAAAGATGATGATAGCCATAGCAAATGTCTGACTGTCATCTCATTCAGACCCTGAGCTAAAGTAGCACAGCAAAACTGTTTCTGTGTTAAGTGTAGAAATAATAATTAAAAAAAAATTGAAGATACAAACCTAAGGAACAATTTGTTATACAGGAATAAGCAGATAAGGTATCTTGTTTGTATATATCCATTTGCAAACTGATTTTTTTTCACTCAATGTTTTCTCCAGATTTATTTTGCTTGGTGCCTAAAGCTCTGTATCATTCATTTTAACTGTTTTTATTGTACTAAATAACACTATAGTTTATGTACTATTTTTTGAGCGTAGAGGAGAATAATGTTTTGAATATTTCACTGTTAGAATAATTATTCAATAAAATACTTGAAATAGCTTTCTTTTGAAATATGCAAAAGATTTTATGAAAAGTATTGACCTAATAGTAGTATTTCTGGATGGCCAATTTCATGTTGTGAAACTGACTATATAGTCAAAATACTGTCCAAAACTATCCAAGTCTTCTCACAAAACTATATTTTAATCAACAATTGGTGATATTCGATTTTAGTCTTTGCTAACATATTCTTTTACCTATTTTAAATGTGCATATTGTTGACCAGTTATGCATTTAAATCTCCTGCTTTATGAAAGTAAAGTACTATGAAATATCAAACATTCAGTATAAAAAAATACTAACCAAATTCCTGTTCCTTATTATTTTAAGAAAAAAGGTAAAGTCATGCATTTCACTACAAAAAATGAATCACATTCTTAATGCACCTATACATCAAATAAGTTGTTATATGGCATTGCAAAATGTTAAAAAATCTTTGCTTACTGATCACTGGTATCCTTGTATGCAACAGCCAAAGTAAAGATTTCTTTTTTGTGGCACTCGATATGTTATTGCTAACACTGAAATGTGATTCAGACATTCCTGCCATGCAAGTCAGAGAATCCCAATATTGTCAATGAATTCACTGGAAACCCTGGCAAAGCGAACTAAGAACAAAAGCTAAAATTGTAAAGAAATTTTTCAGGATTCTATTCTATGTAATTGAAAGGAGACTATGGTAAAATGTAATGGTGTTAGAATGATTTTATTCCTATGAATTACTCAAAGTTAATAAAGGAAGAGAAAAATTTTCATCTAGGAAAAGATTATCACTGAGGAGAAAATGCTAAGGACATTGTGGAAAATGGGGATAAAATAAAAATAATAAAAATTCAGATAAAGATGGGTAAAGAGAAGAGTGTTAGCAGGAAGCTCCAAAGACATTAGTCTACCAAGGTATGAGGGAAAACTCTCTCCATCTTAAATTGGATGAGATTTTGTTTTTTTAAGAGAGGAAGGAAGAAAATAAATATTTTTAATAGTAATATTAATTATCTCTTTAGTTCACAATGCTAAATTCCAATTTAAGATATTGAAGTTACATCTCAGTCCATATTTCACACCATACCTAGCACCAGTCTTCCAATGTCCTTTACTATACCTTTCCACTCACCTCCCTCCATAACCAGTCCTGAGTCCTGTTACTTTTATTAGAATTTCTGTGTTAATTTGTTTAATTATATTATACATGAGTGAAACCATACTATTTTTCTTTCTCTTTCTGACTTATTTCAGTCAACATAATCTCCAGTTTCATCCAGAATGTAGCAAAGGGCACAATTTCATTCTTTTTGCTAGCAGCATAGAATTCCATTGAGTATATGCACTATAGCTCCTTTATACAGTCATCTGTTGATAAAGCTTTAGGTTGTTTCCATGTCTTAACTATGTTGAATTGTGTTGCTATGAACATAGGAGTGCAGATGTTTTTTATTTGTTTGTTTGTTTCTGATTAGAGATTTTGTATCCTCTGGTATAAGTCCAAGAATGGGATTGCTGGATCAAATGATAAATCTGTCTTTATTTGTTTGAGGTATCTCCATATTATTTTTAAAGAAGTTTCACCAACTTACATTCGTACCACACACTCTACAACACCAGCTATTTCCAGACTTTTCAATATAGGCCATTCTCACTGGTGTGAGATGATATCTCATTGTGGTTTGTATTTGTATTTCTCTGCTTATGAGGGACATAGAGCATTTTTTTCAGGTATCTGTAAACCATATGTCTGTCTTCTTTAGAACAGTCTCTATTTAGTTCTTTTGCTCCTTATTTGAGTGGGTCAATTGCCTTTTTACTGTTAAGAAGTATGAGCTCTTTGTATGAAAAAAAGACATTCTTAAGGAAGAGGAGGAAATGCTTTTCACTTATTTGTTTATTTATGGTTGTTCTGACCTCCAGGTCATTGGGCATTATGTGGACTATGCTCCAGACACCAGTTTAGCACCTGAGCCACCATGACATGTCTAATAAGGTAAATTTAAGACTAAAAATCAATAAAGTATATGTAGAAGAAAATTCAAAATTCTGAAATTCATAATTAACAATGGAAATGTATTTGTTTTTATATTTTTGCTTTCAAAAAAACAACTCCCAAAAAGTAGACTATTGAACATGAAAGAAGAAATAAAAAATACGTATCTGTCAATGCAAAACACATGTCTCCAAACACTAGTAAAGGATAAGTATGAAGTTATATTGTATAGTTCTATATTAAACATCATATAATGAAAGAGAATGTAGATGTTTTAAATATATATAATTGCTAACAAAAATTGCCTTAAATTTAAGTAAATTGCAAATAAGAGCTGAATTTTTAGAATTAATACTGTTTATGTTTTATACATTATACTATAAATATTTTAAATTATACATTGACTAAAATTTTTTCAGTGTGCTATGTAGATATGATGACACTGGGAACTGAAAGTAATTGGTGTCCACCAGGAAAACATTAATGTTGCTTGAATTTCACATAGTTGTATTCACTTGAGATTTCTGTGAATAGCTTTTTCATACCAGTTCCAATTTTCCTATTTGCTAGATTCTGTTTTTAAAGTCTGTGTGTTCTATATGTAATATGGATATTGACTAAGATTAATTATATTAAACTAACCAGCGTACTATAAAGATATATTTAGAAACTTAAAGACTTGCATAAACTAACATGCTGGTATCTCACTGGAGATACAAAGTAACTCTTGAGTCAGCTGTACCTTAACTGTCCTTCATTCTTAATTTGGAACCCAGTTGCTGAATCATCAATCTGGTAGAGGAAACTTCTGGTCTCTGGAGGCAACAAAAAGAGAAAGGAATCAAATTGAGAATTGGCCTTTGAAGCTCTGACCCAGAAATGACACTCCAGAATTTTGATTCAGATTGTATTGATCAAAGGAAATCGATGACCACACAAATTCTAACTTGACAGTAGGCAAGAAAAGTCATTCCTGTTGTATGTTTGGCAGGAGAAATAAAATAGTTTCTAAACAGAAAGGTACAAATATCATTATAGTTACTTGACATTTTCTTCTATTTGCTTTTACACTTTGGTGGTGAGCTGATTTCTAGACCAAATCTTTTGTTACTCTAGTTTTCAAATTTATTGAACTTTCCAAAAAGTTCAAATTAATTCTTTGAGGCATTTTTAAAGAAATATTTTCTTAACCTGAGTTCATGCAGTTATTATAAAATATATTTGAACTACAATGCTTGACTTATCAAATGGACACCTTTAACTACTTGGAATTATTTATGCAACTATAAAATTATTAAAATTAAAACTTTTTCCATGTATATAGTATTTTTATTGAAATATATTTCACATGCTTTATTGTATAAGTTTAAAGAGTAAATATTGATTTTTTAAAGGAAATGTGTAGGCATGAATGAAGTTGAGGAGGAAGAAGCATTTTATATTTATTTTATTGTTCATCTTGGCTATTTCCCCAGGGCCTGGGTTCTTGTGATGTATGTGTTCTTGCTCAGCTGGAGAAAGTGGACCTAATTGCTACACCCCTGGGGAGAGTCACCAGCATATTGATTTGATGCATTTATTCATTTAAATATGATTGTTGTTGTATCATTAATGGATACCTCTACTATGTAATATAGCTATCATTTCTTTTTTTTGGTAGAATAATTACTATCTAGACTTTTTTGAAAGTTTTATGGTTATAATACAATATAGTTATCTATGCTTAATAAACTATGGTAAGTCTTTACCACTCATTTATCTAATAGCTGTAATTTGTACCCTTAACAACATTCCTCCTATTCCTCTATTACATATTCCTTGGGAAGCAACATTTTATTCTTTATTTTATTCTGCTTTTATGAGTTTGGCTTTTCTTAGATCCACATATAAGTGATATTATTCAGTCTTTGTTTTTCTCTTTACCACTCTACACACTTCGCATGTCTTCAAGTCCCATCCATGTCCCACAAATGGCAGGATTCCTTCATTATCATATTCACATGACTGAAAAATACTTGTGTGTGTGTGTGTGTGTGTGTGAGAGATCTTGTTTACTCATTCATTTGTTGATAGAACTTTGGTTGTTTTCATACTTTGGCTACTGTGAATAATGCTGCAATAAACATGAAAGTGCATATATCTTTTTATACCTCATTTTCATTCTGAGTATATACCCAGAAGCTGAAATCCTGGATTAGATGATGCCTTTAATTGTTTGAGGAAATTCCATAGTGTTTTCCAAAGTGATTCAATACACTTACCATCCACCAACAGTGTACAGATATTGTGCAGAATGTTTTCAAGTTTCTTTCCATTTTGGGGGAGTCAAGCCCCTTCAGGAATAAAGAAAACCTACAGAAATTTCTTACATCACAGGACATTTTTTAAGCAAAGAGAATTTTTTAGATTACAAAACTGATAGAGAAAAATAAGCTGTCAAAAATGTTGTCTTTGTCTTAAAAATGATGATAATCTTCAAAGAAAAGTTATAAACTGGTCATTGTTAGAGAATGCCAATGTCTGAAATGCATAAATGTTATTTATAAAATACTGAGCTTGCTCAATGTTGGAAAAGTTACCAATAGAATTTTAGTTGTATAATAAACCTTTCTGGCATTGCAAGATAAGCTAGTTGGGCAGTGTACCCTATAAAGACTTTTTATTTTTGAACCAATCAATCTGTATCTCTTTTTATCTTCTACAGTTTCTGTCCATATACTGTGTATGATCTTTTCAGATCAGCAATGATAGCTTAAAAACCAGCCAACCGACAAAGAACACTTGATTGATTTTCTTAGCTCTAGTACTCTCAGACCTAAAGTAATAACTATTTTCTTCCTCAGAGGGACAGTTTTCAACAAGCTCCCTCCTTATGTTCTGGGGTACACTCTCATATTTCAGGATAAGATCTAACGACCAGGAAGAACAACTTCCACATTATGAAAGACAGAAAGATATATTTAAGTTACATTGAAGGAAATAACCTAAAACTGTGACATATATCTAAGGTTCCAAAGTTAATTCTGAATACTATGTGTTTTCTGCTCCTAAGAAAGTCAGTCACAGAATGGAATATGGGAGAATATTTTTGGTTATAGAAGACATTTGAACACAAAATATGACATTTTTAAAAGGTTTTTATTGAGCATCAAGGATTTAAACATATTTTCAAAGTCCGTCATACAACAGTTTATTCCTATTTCAAAAGTATATCCTTACAATTATTGTTTCTTTACAATAGTTTTAGTCATATACTAGAGCTCTTTCTTTCCCTTTGTGTCACTTAACAAATGATAAATAACTTGGAACAAGTCCATGTTAGTAATATAATTTGCATCAATCTTCCCCATGTAATAACACACATTGGTGGCTTAGGTGTTAAATCTATGTCTGGGGATGCAGTCCTTACATAGCGAAAGAACCCGGGTTTATAGTTGAAGTCTAAGGAATGGAAGTGAGCAAATAAAATACTTTTTCCTCTTCTGTCTACCTGCCTGCTGTCTGCCTGCCTTCATTCCTGCCTAATGGTCTTCCTCTTAAAAAACAAACAAAAACTAATATAAAGGAATAATGATCTTATCTTAAACTTCAGTAATTGATGCATCATGCAATTTTAATGATCTATATTCAGAAAAAAATGCATCTCTCGAACTTAAAATAACTAAAGCAAATAAATAGCCTTAATCTTCCAGTTGAAAAGTATGAATTTTGAATCGTTGTGGCTAGTCATTTGGAAAACAATAATTTGATTCCATTTTTAAAAATAATTCGTATTTGACATTTTTTCCTTTTTCCTTCAGTTATTCCTCCCAGGTATGCTTTGTCTTCTTCCCTCTTTCCTTCCCATCCCCCTCCTCCTCTTCTTTCTTTACCTTGTTTCTGTATGTAATAGACGATTCCTGACCATCAGGCACTCTCTGTTTCCATCATATACCAAGATAACCAAAGTAACTACCGTCAGTCTATTAAGACAATGACCTTCAAATAAATAACTGCAGCATAATATAAAAATAGTTCTATTTAATTTTTCATGATCATATTTTAATTTTTACTCATGAACTTTTGACTAGAAAGGTTTGTGATGATGTCTTTATATATTTTAATTATTATATCATTTATTCCTAGGAATGAATGAAACATTCATCATAAGCAATGTGTATTGCTTCTTTATTAAACCTGAAATAAAGCCTTTTTTCTTGAACTTTTTCCATTTTCATGGGTAAAATGAATTGGACTGAATCTATAACTTTACTACGTGCAACCCGAAATGCACAAATAAAAGCCTGCTAGTGTAGGCAATAATTATTGTCAAAGTGCATTTGGTTTAATTTTGTGATGGAATGTCAGCTTCCCATTAAAAGGCAAATTCTGTATTTCTAAAGGTTAAATAGGATGATATTTAAATATATTCCTAGCAGGTGAATTTAGAATGCAGAATATGTTCAATAGAAAACCAATCTCTGGCCTGCTGAATTGTACTTAAAAAGAAATTGGACACATTTTCAGTTACTTTAAGTCCCTAAATTGCTATAACATTGCACAGAACTGTTTCATTAAAAAAAAAAAAAAGTTTTAAAAAAGACTTAATGATAATGAAATTCTACAAAGGCATTGAAAATTAAATAATATGGTAGGATTGGCACGGAAAATGAGCAATACAAATATTGGTTTTAGAATAGTGAAAAATGGAGCATGTATACAGATGGTAATACATGAATACATAAATTTTGATTTGTAGATAAAAATAAAATTACACTAAAAATAGATATTCAAATATCATTGGCATTTTATGCTCCTTGAATAAGGTGTGTATTCATCTTCCACCTCTCCTAAAGTGGCTTATGAGAATGTTTTGTAGTATCTTCTATCATTGGCATCCTACTGATGCCTGCTTGTTGTAATCATTCTTAATATGGACTCCTGTTCATATGTCCAAATAGAAAAATAACAACATTAAATCTGTGTTGCACTGTTCTTGATTCCCTATTTCTTTTAATGTTCTGTAAAGCATTTCATGAAAATACATACTCATTACTCCTGACAAACCAATGTACCTTCCATGTTAATAATAATTTGAACATTTAAGCTCAAAAGGAAATTGACTATTTACACATAAGTGAATGAACAAAAAAAACATTGAAAAAGGTTATAGCTAGAATCAGAACCTAATTAGTTTAGAGATCTAGGAAGTTCTCCTAAAAACATAAACCAATACCTAAAATATAAAGATGAATTAGCAAGGACCAAAGAGAAAGGGAATAATTTGGAAAGTGATAGAATTATATTAACCTTTTAAAAATACTAAAAGTAGAGAGAATAACTTTTCCATCAATAAATGTATGTAAGAAATATATTCAGTTGAAAGAGAGGGTTAGAAGTATTTCTTGAAAAATAATATTTTACTCATAATTCAGGACATCTTGTGAATATTATACAACTTATATTCAAGAATTTATATGAATTTTCAAAGTGCAAGGTCATGTAACAGTTCTTTTAGCTATAGCAAATTATTTCGTATTATGTTTTTGCTTCTTCCCTAATTGTCATATGTCTTTATTATGCGCTTGTAACTATTTGAAGAAGGTCCTACATGAGTGCTTGTGTTTGTATTCATATAAGTAGAATAAAGGGGTATTTACTTGCTTATTTCTTCATTCCTTTTTTTTTCAGCTCGATGTTGTATTTCTTACCTAAAGACATTAATTTTCTGTACCTAATGTGTCATTTACCTCTTAGTATTTTTAACAGTGCTAAGCAGTGTAATATTTAAGGAACAGTGATGTCGATTTCCATTGTTTTGTTTTTTTTTTTAATTTTCTAACAGGGAAGCATTTAAATAAAATAAATAAATGTTAGTACTCCTTAACTACTGTCAATCAATAAAGTGTTTACAGATAGAAACTGTGGGGAACTAAACAGGCTAACTATTCACTACCTTGCCTTGTCTTCCCAGGACTAAATGTAAATTTTGCCTGGTTCTACAAATGCTAGAGGCAAAACTATTTTGATATTAACAAAGGTTCAAGTAGAGATGAGAATGTTTGTCAAAAGGTTTCTCTATGAATGATTGATTCAGAGTTAGTCATCCATTTCACATATCTGAAAATATCACTGTTTTCATAAGAACTTTAGAAAACCCCCCAAAATGAGAGTGCATGTAAATCAAGAGTATGATTTAAATGAGGCTAAAACAAAAAAAACAACGTTAATTTTTTTAAATTTATATTTACATCCCCAATGCAGAATGGATTAACTCTTTAACACACCAGGGAATCATTTAATGTACTAAGGAACTTAATTTAATAGGACTCAAGGATCCTGAGAGCTACTTACACTGTGGGAGAATCTGGCTCATTAAGTTCAGTGATGCAGCACCCAAAGGTATTGAATTTTAAATGAATTCACGAACCTAATAAATCATCCTCTGTGTCAAATGCAATATAATTTGTGAAAAATTTATTACCCATGATTATAATGTATTAAACATAATGTTTAAAATCTAAGCAAATGTTATACTCCTAGTTGTATAAATACTCTAGATTGCAAGGAGTCTGTAATGCATTTTGACATCAGGCTGGTCACAGCAGAGTTTACATTTCTAATGAACATCGTCTCTGACTTTGATAACTCATACTCTTTTTGTCAGAGTCCTGAACCCATCTCTAATCATATCACATATATCCTTGCGCTTTGACTTCTAAATCTGTTCATTCATCTCTCTCTGAATACTCATATATCTCCTATGCTTGATCCAAAGACCTCAGTGTCATTTTGGAGGTGATGATGCAAAGAGATTCTGCAGAAATGCTTTGTGGCTGCAAAGACACCTCAACATCTTAAAAACTGAATTTATGGTTTATGGTTATCTTTTATTGCAAAAATACAATTAAATGAAGCATTCATATTTTTATTTTTTTTCTTGACCACGATGGGCTGTCACTGTATATGAAAACAGACATGATCTATATCTTCATTTTTTTTATAAATGAAAAATAATTTAAATTCATATTCATCTAATCTTAATTTTTGGCTTTATTATCAATTCAGTGGCCTGATAGAATTCAGCAGTCATTTTCCCCACTAAAATGCATATTTTACTGATACTTAGGTTGGTAAGTATTTATTCTACAATAACTCTTTAAGACCATACAAAATGTCATTCACATCTCCATTACAGCGAATCAGACAGCAAAGATCCATATCCATCTCTCAAATATCAGAAAGTAAAAATTTAGAGAACTTTTCATCATTTTTCCAAGTTGTGCTTTCTAACAGTACTCATGTAATTCTTTAAAACCATTGAACTAAATCAAAACAATTTTTTTAAAAGTTAAGACTATCTGTAAAACTTATTAAAAATAAATCATATTCTTTGGGAAGTATATGAAACTCATTTACACTATAAATGATATTATACAAAAATATCTAGTAAATATACAAAAATGCATATGATTACATACTTTAGTATGCACATATATTTTCTAAGAAGTTCTGTTTTTTAGTTCTATATTTGACTGATAAACTAAAATACATGCATCCCTTTATAAATATTTTAACATGTACTTTAATATTTGTGTACTATACGTAAAACAAAGAAACATCAGAAAATTATTTTCCTTAGGATTCAATTGGTGGACTATTATTAAAAGAAGTTACTATTTACATCTTAATTGCCAATACATTCCATGGAAAAAAAGCATAATTAAGAATTAAGAGGTGAAAATATGTGGAAAGGGAACTTTTTATAAAAGGGGAAAGAACTCTTGTAAAGAACAAAATGTGGGATATCCTTGGAATTTTTTAAAACATCCAGGAAATTGGTACTTAGAAAGGTAGAGAAGATATGATCCAAGTGACTGTGGCTCAGGACTCATAGGGCCTTTCATGGACTCACAATGGACTTCAAGTTTTGTTTGAATAAAATGTGAAAATTTATAAGGATTTTGATAAGTATTAAGTCCCAGTTATTCATTTTTAAAGCTGAAGTATAAATAATATGCAGATGGGAGTTGTAATTCCATGCAATTCATATCTGATAGTTATTTCCATAATCTTGGTCAAGATGTTTGTTATTAAAAATCTGAGAATGGTATGTCTGTTTTGTTGTTGTTTTACTATTGAATCCACATAGATCAGTTAGAAATGTTTTAGTCATTCAAAACATTGGGTAATGAATGCCATATTGGATGAAAATTACAATGGACAAGGCATATTGATATAATTTTTAATATAGTTTGAAGGTAGAGCTAATAGATTTGCTTAATGATTAGCCATAGGATATGAAATAAAACAAATTGAACATAACCTTTTGAATTGAATAACTGGAAGAATATAGTTGTCATTTACAGAGAGAAGAAAATACATGGTAAGTAAGTTTACTAGCAGATTAAGGAAATGGGTTTTGAAACAAATAATCTTAATATACTATATGTTGAGTAGATTTCCAGATGAAAATAGCAAGTATACAATGAAAATGACTAATGCAATGATTTCACACTTAACATCACTCCTTGCAGTGGCTTAAGGCTTTTATTTTCCATAGTAAATCTAGCGAAGAGAGAGAATACATGTTTAAATGCCAGGTAGAACATCAGAATTTTTTATCATACATAATCATCACAAACCATAAGTAGCTGTTGCATGTTTACAAGAAAAGAGTGTCAATTCAAAGGGTCCTTAAGATTCCCCACTTCAAGAATGAAATGAGGCCCTACCCTCTGTGTTACCCCTCTTCACCTGATGCTAAACCCTGAGGCTATAAAGACTTTGGTCCAGCCCTAGGATATGGATGAGGGGGGAAAAACAAACTAAACTTTAGGTGCTTCTTTCTGGTGACTCAGGTGCTAAGGAAGTGCCTGGGGGTTAGACCATATAAAGACCCAGACCCTAGATTCAGAACCCAAGATAGGAGAACTATCAAAAGCAAACACATAAATGTGGTTCCTTCTCCTCTTCCATAATTCTCAGTGCTTCTTTTCCTCTCCCTTCTTTTCTCTCTTGAAAAAAGTTTAATACAAAAAGAGAAAGTTTAATACAAAGAGCAGCTGGAACTTGGAGCACTCCTAATGAGAAACACACCTATTAGTTAAGACATCCAGTTTTTGTGTAAGATTCCAGGAGGTTGGGGTCATGGTACATCTAACAAAAAGAGAGGACTAATACATGTTTAAATTTCAGTTAGCATCTCAGTCTTTTTGATCATGGTGTTCATCACAGTCCTCGAGGAGCTTAAATTTATGAGAGAAAAGCACTAGGGGAAGGTGGTCTACACAGATGCTATGAGAGAAAGTAGACACTTGTAATAGTAGATGATCAAAAAAGTTCAGGGAAACTTCACCTGATTTTGTCATATTTCAACTGTAATGAAAGAGTCTCAAAATTTTAACATAATGTAAGTGGACAATTGAATGATAATTTCAACAAATTACCACTCTATTTTATTTTTAAGAAAATAAAAGTATGTAATTGAGAGAAGAAATGTCTATATAGTATTAAAAGTATTTGGGGAAGTTCATTTAAAAACTCAGAAGGCATAAAGCTCAAGAAATAAGAATTCATGTAAACTTTAATTAGGAGGTCAATACATATATATTCATATATAAATTATGGTATGCTCTCTATAATGGGGGAATTTAATGATTATTTGTATATATTCATAAATAGATCCTAAATCGAGGGTCTAAATAAATCCTGGTGAGATGGGGAGAAATGTGTAAAAACCCTATTGCAACACATAGAATTCATAGTTTTTGGCAGGATCTTAATTTAAACATGTCATCTGGCTTATTTTAATATCTAAAATGACATAGAATAGTTATTAGAAATTATAAGTAAATCACAATTTAGTAAATCTTAACCTTTCTTGTCAAACCAAATGCCTTAATTTTCAATGTTAACTCATTACTAATACATAATGTAAATTACACTTGAATTCCATAATCTAGAATTATATGCTGGTGAAGACCCTGACTTGGATACCTATTGTTATTTCTTTGCATCCTTATTTTCAAAATAAGTATAAATGGTCAGAGAAAATACTGAAAAAAATGGTAGTCTCCAGATCTGCAATATTATGTTCTCTATTAATAATTTGATATATTAATCACATGTATAACTGCTACATATATCTATAATCATATTTATAATGTAATATGACTTGAAATAATCATAATTGACGCTATTCATGACTGATTTTTCAAGTTATTTTGATGAAAAACATTCACAAAAATTCCTTCATAAATGTTCCCTGATCCTTTATTTTTGTCTGTGCAGATATTTGTAGCATTGCTGTTTGTGTAGGTTATGTAAAATGGAGTTACACTCTAAACATTTCACTTAAAGTTACTTGTTATCTATCATACCTTAATAATTTATTTAAAAAAAAAACGCAAGAATAAAATTCAGTCTTTCCAGTTTAACTGTTTTCTTATACTAATACATGTTATTTGTTATAGTTTATTATAGCTTGCCACAGTAAATATGAAAAAAAGATTGAGTTGATGTAATACTTGTATGATGTGATCATTTCATAAAATGTTAGAGATATATGGTATGCTCTTCATTGTATTTTTATAGTGCATATTTAAAACTGGCATTTGTCTATTGAAGAACAATGGATTAGAAGTCATAAACAACCATCTAAAAGCTTGGAAAATTTTAATAATAAATGTCAATGTGTTTGGTAATAATAATACATTCAATTCATCTGCTTAGCATATAAATTAAATAACATGTATCAAAGTGATCACTAGAAATTGAATAGCTCTCTACAGAATGTTAATGGAAATTTGCTAGCTAATGTAAGAATTTGTTATACAAAATAGATAAAATTCCATATAAATAAAATATATTTTCAATCACTATAAGGTGAAATTATGCTGGATTGCATATTCAAATGCTTTTGCTTTTTTTGCAATAATGTAAGATAAGATGTTGAATATCTTCTAAGATATTCATTGAAAGAGTTCACAGTTAAAACTTCTTTATGTAATTTCTCATATTTGAAATAAACATTCTAAATTTAAATCCTGAAACCTAAGAAGGAAAAATTTAGTTAACCTCAGAAATCACGGATTTATATTTAAAAGCATAATTTGTTAGTGTTTTCTAATCTACACACCTATTGTGCATTATATTTTTAAGATGTTTTTTCTGTCTTAAGATTAGGGAATTTATATTTCATCACTGAATGAAATTATGAACTAAAACTGATTACCTGTGTCTTTTTTACTTGTATGAGCTTTAATAATTTTGAATGTGTAGCTAATTTGTGAATTATTTTTTTAAGTTACCAAATTTATCTGAGTAACTCAAAATTTCTACATTTTATTTTTCCTTATTTTTCTCCATCCTTCTAACATATCATCCACTTCAAGTAAGCTATTCCTTTTATGTTGTACTTCTTTGCTTCAAGACTTCAGCTTAAAATATTTTGAAAGAGATCACAGTTTTCTTTAAAGATCTTAAAATCACAGTCTGGTTCTAATTTGCCATGTTTTTATTTTTGTTATGAAAGTGAAAATGGACTGGAAAATGGTGGACTATTGTTCTGTACCTAAAGCTATGTAATAGTGGGAATATAGGTTTAAAAAACAATTAAAACATTAGATCCAGTTTGAAAGAAGTGGTCTTACAGTCATGAAAGACCATAGAAATACAAATGTAGATGGAATTGCATATTACCTGATATGCATCTGGTAAAGAGTGGTATCATATATAACAATAATATTGCAAATACCTAAACTCAAAATGTTGATGACTAAGTTAAAAAAATGCGTTCTCTCACAAAGATTTGAGTTGTATATGAATTTCTAAAGAGAAATGAGATGAAATGTCCTAATTAAGGGATAATTTTATATACTTTCTTGTTGCCATCTATGCGCAGTTATTGGTTCATGATATTACTTCTGATTAAAGGCAAAATTTGCAAATAATATTAAAAATATTAAAAAGTTAATTTAGTAGATGATTTGGACATCTGATTCCGTTGGAGAACATTATGATTTCTTTCTTTTTCAGAATAAGAATTATCTTCTTATCAAGTGGAAAGTATACCCGATTACAATTCAGATGGTCAATATTTATCTTGCCTTCTCCCGTGGTCACCATGCAATGAAAATAGGAATATAAAAGTCATGTTTATTCCAGAATAGAAGGGATGACAAGGTGTGCGTAGCACCTGAGAATTTTCCAAGTTGATTGTAAGAAAGAAATTGGATTGAAGTACATTGACATAAGAAGTAACCCCAGTAGGTGCTTAGAAACATGAAGCATAAAGTGAAGCCTCAGAAAGTCAAAGAAGTAGTAGGGACAGGAAATGTAGGGCAGATAAGACAGTCCGTAAACATGACAAATGTCCCATCTTACTGGTAAAATTATTATTAAAGTAACAATACAATATATAGTGTCATTTTTGATACCCTCTACATACACATAAAGTTAGCAAAAAACTAATTTGTTATTAATGGTCAGGAATTGTTAAATCCTGGGGGAAATACACTTAAAGGAGAAGAGGGTCTGCTATTACTATAAACATTTTGTTTAGTAGAAACAATATCTAGTAATGGTTTAAAGATAAATCTATGGAAATATTTGAATATATACAGCACTGTGTATCCTATTCCAAAATTGGAAAATACTTTACAGTCCATTAATAGTTTGAAAGGATAAGTAAGAATTTACATTTCAATAGTTTATATACATGTAAGTGACCTAAAGCTAAATTGAATAGTTGGGCATATCTTTAAAGTTTTACATAAAATATTTTAGGATGATGGCAAGAGATGAAAATATATGTAAAACAATCACAACATAAAAAACTATACAAAAATTGTCTCTAAGTAAATTGCTTGAATTAAATAGATATTGAGTATCAAATAATTCGTATATATATATATGAAAGTAGGAAATTTAAACTTCGTATTGGTACATATATTTTATATGCAAATGCATGTATACATATGCAACTCATATACTGAGTATATTTTTCCTATTAATCTCTTGGGAAAATGGGAGGACTCGAAAAGTATGCAGTTTTACAGTAGAAGATTGACATGTGTTTATAATATTTGATTTTTAAAAATGTGAAACTTGTAAATTAATTACTGTTAAATTTGAATTTTAAATACTTGAATGTTTGTTATAGCACTGCTAACCTTTTTACCTAATATCTTGTTTTAAAACTCTTCATTGCAAAATATAAAAATAGTAATTATTTTTAAATGAGTAAATACATTAGTTATTATAAAGCAAATTCCCTGTACTATCACTCATGCCAAGAAATTAATCTTTGCCAATCACTCCAGAAAATATCTGAAGTCCTCCAACACCATCTCAAAGTCTGTCTGTATACCAAAGTAATCCATTTAACTAGCATCTGTAATAATAACCTATTTGCCTTTTTATGTAACTTTGTTTCTCAAATGAGCATCAACTGACATTTAAGCTCTGTGTGGTTCATTTATTGTTTCTTTTAATAAATTTCAGGATATTTTATTTTTTCAAGGTAGTTTGATGATCTGCAGTTTATGGAATGGTAGAGATTCCCATATACCTCTACTTCCACACATCACAGCCTCCCCGCCTATCAACAACCCCTGCTAGAGCGAAACATTTATTACTGGCACATCATAATTGCCCATTATCAACATCCTCCCCAGAGTAGAACATGTCTTATTGGCACATCATATTTCCCCAAAGTCACTGATTTACCTTAGGGTTCATTCTTGGTTTTTGCATATACTGGTTTGCAACTTCAGATGTTTCCTGGCAAAATCTGAAAGCAATCTCCATATGGTCTTAAGAGGAGGACAAGGAGAGACAAGAAAAAACTGACTTTCCAAATATGTAGATGACATTTTTGATAAGATAGTGAACTTAAAAGGTAAGACTTGGGAGGGTGCAAGATGAGGAGATCTTCACACCTGCCGACCTTATCTTAAAAAATTATTACATAGAGGCTTTACCTGTCTGGGCTCAGTCATATATACCATCCACATTGTTGCAACATGAAATGCTCTCCCAAGGTTATATATGTTAAGAGTTTCATGTGAGATGTGTAAGCAGAACAAACCTTCCGGAGACAGTGGAGGAGATGAGGAGTCTCCAATTGATCAGATCTATCTTGTAGGAACCAGTGGTCAGATCTCCTGTGTGACCTCCTCCAATAGTATATTCTCTGGGTTTCAACAAATGCAGGAGAAGTATCTGTCATTCTAGTATTTTAAAGAGTATTTTTACTGCCTTAAAATGGTCTTTATGTGGTCTTTTCTTCCTCTCTTTTATGCACTCTGAACTCTAGCAGCCATTATTTTTTTTTTTTTAATCTCCGTAGTTTTGACATGTCCACAATGTCTTATAGTTATAATCAGGATTCTCTCCACAACAAGGATTTTTAAGTTACTCCATGTCTTTTCATGGCTTTTGATAACTCATTAATATATTTGATAACAAAATGTACACTTGGTTGCTTCCAAGTTTTGAAAGTTATGAATGAAACTACTATAGACACCTGTTAACATGGTTTTGTGTAGACATTTATCCACTCCTTTGGGTAAACATCAAGTAGATTGATTGCTGGATTAAATGGCAAATATTTAGTTTAGTTTTGTAAGAAACCAACAGACAGTCTTCCAGAATGGTTGTATCATTTTGCATTCTCACTAGCAATGACTGAGCAGTCCTGTTTCTCCACACTGGTTGTCTTGGTGTTCTAGACTCACTATTAAATAGGTGAGTAGTAGTAATTGCATAGTCATTTTATTTTTACATCTTCCCATATGTTTATTTGACATCAGTATATCTTTTCTGAGGTGTTCGATAAGGCCCTTCACCCTTTTTTTAAGTGGATTGTTTGTTTTCTTCTTGTGGAGTTTTAAGAGTCCTTTGTATATTTTGGAAAGAATATTTTATTACATGTGTCTTACGAAAATATTTTCTCTCACACATTGGCTTGTTTTCCATTCTCTTGGCATTGTCTTTCCTAGATCAGAGTATGTTGAAAGATTTAATGAAATTCAGATAATAAGTTCATTCTGTCATCAATCAAGCTTCGATGTGGTATCTAAAAAATTGTTTTCATATCTTTGTATCTAAAAGTCATTGCCATATCCAAAATTATCTTGATTTTCTCCTACGGTTATTCTAGCATTTTTTAGTTTTGAATTTTACATTTAGGTCTATGGTGAATTTTGTGTTAAATTTGTGAATGATGTTGTCTGTGGCTAGTTTCACTTGTTGGTATGTGAATGTTCAGTTGCACCACAATTTGTTGTGAAAATTATCTTTGCTCCATTCTATTTCCTTTGTTCCTTTGTCAGAATCGATTTACTGTGTTGATACATATCTATTTCTAAGTTTTTCATTGTGTTTCATTGATATATTATTCTATTCTTTTAGCAATGCTGAACTATATTGCTTTAGATTTACAGAAAGTTGTGAAATTCGGTAGTGTCAATCCTCTAACCATGGTGTATGTAAAATATCGTGAAAATGCTGATATTCACAATATATTTTTAATGTATTACTTGGATTGTTTTTTTAAGAGACACTTCTCACTTATGTATATTAGATGGGTAGTGAGATGGTTTATAGAAGAATTACAGAATGAGTGTATTTTTTCCTTTTTTCTAGTGCTCAGGATGATGAGTGGCTATTATTTTCCAAAGTTGAGCCATTAGGTGTTTTTATTAAAATATGGTTTAATCATGAATGTAAAATATAATGTATTAATTTTTGTTATAGCTTAAATAGTCTCAATTTGATCAATAACCAAGTAATTTGACTCATAAACACTTTCACATGACTTCAGTAAAGTTTTTGTTTTGTTATTGTATCTTCATCATTTGGGAAGCAAGGTGTGCCAATTTCATCATGTTTCTTTTCTTTTTCTTCTTACTTTTTTTACTATTGTAAACAATATATTTTATATTAAATGTTTTCTTCAGGTTTTAATATTATTCTACACTCTCATATTCATTTATTCTTAAAATATTTATATTACCTATATGTTAAAGATTTGCCTATTTTAATTTTCTTAAATTTTCTTTAGTTTTTGTTGTTGTTGTTTGAACCTGGTTTTCCTAAGACACTCTCTATTGAATTTATTCTCTTTCTTTGAGTGTTCTTTTTCATGTTTTCTTGTATTTCTAAATATTTCCTGGATTTTGTTCATTTATATCTGATTTTATTAAATTACGATTGCTATTTTAATGTGTTGTAATGAATGTCTTTTCCTTTCATTATAATGGAAGGCAGTTTCTTTGTT
The DNA here is from genome assembly GCA_004363575.1 of Solenodon paradoxus. Classification (NCBI taxonomy): domain Eukaryota; kingdom Metazoa; phylum Chordata; class Mammalia; order Eulipotyphla; family Solenodontidae; genus Solenodon; species Solenodon paradoxus. The sequence continues at coordinate 81,777 of RJWH01000375.1, forward strand.
CTGTGGACATAACTATGACAAGTTTTCTTTGTGAACATGTTATATGCTTGTATTTACTTTTTTATATGCAAACTTTTTTGTTGATCTTTTTTATATCAAATCACTTTACATCCTTTTTGAAGTATGCTGTGGCTTATGGTATTTTTCTTAGCTTCACTGTGCTCTCATTTCTTTTTTATGTGTAACTATATGTGTGAGTATATGTTTTATGTATTTAGTGTTCAAAATATGAAGGCCAGTTTTTTAAATTTATATATATACATATATATATATTACTATAGGGAAATAAAAAAAAAATCACCTGAATTCACCTTTTATTCATTAGGTCAATATTTAAAAGGTAATTTTTTTTATGTATAATGTTCTCCATTGCAGCCAGGAATAAAAATAAAATGAAAATCCATGTCTTCAAAGAACACATATTCTAGTTGTGGAGACATTAAACAATAGCAGGATTTGAAAAATGAAAACCAGAAGGGAAGGAGCACGAAACTTTAAAGAGAAACCAGCAAACCTTTCCTGTGAATATGAGCAAACACAGTTATGTTTTCATAAAAGACAGGATACTTAGGCTCATTAGAAATTTCTTCATTGTTAGTAAGGAAACCAGGCCTAAGTCACAGCTGACTTAGAAATCTGATCACTGATTCAAAAGGAAAATGCCTAACCATCATCCCTTAGAATGGAGCACAAGTAAAAAAGAATTGTGTAGGCTCATTTTTTGATTTACTATTGATGGAACGTAGAACTGTTATGGGAATTTGAGAACAGATGCCTCTGGAGAATTAGAAAGCATTTCCATGATGCATACCTTATGATCGCATAAAGAGTTGTAACTGTCTGGGAAACAGAGGCCTACACCATTCATTCAGTTGACAAATGATTATTGAACACATGTTCTGTGTTTTTCTAGGTATTTGGTTGATTTCAGAGAATTAAAAAGATGACAAAGATCTGCATAAACAGGAAACTTAGGCAAATACACAGTAATCACTAAGAGTAATAAAGAAGTAACTTCCTCATATGCTAGGATACAGAAGTTGTATGGAAAAGAGAAAACAAAGAGCAAAGCAGAGAAGAAGTATGAGAAGATCAGGTGTATGGTGGTGGCATTGAATATCATGTCTAAGATTGGTCAAATTTTTAAGATTAAATTTGACTGAAGATTTAAAAAAAGTAAAAGGGGTTGCCAGGCTGATAGCTCACCATTCCAGGCAAAGGAACCAAATAGGAGAAAAGGGCTAAAGTGAGTATTAGGGAGAGTTGAATCCTATACCATCTGTTGAAATATTTAAGGTAGATATTATGGTTCCAATGTGTATACGAATATTTCAATATATTCTTCTCTGGTATTCTATGTTTAGAAATAAACACATTTTTTTCCAACAAAAGTATGTAACTAATTTCAATGTTTTGAAGAATTACCAAGCACTTACTAGCAAATTCAATCTTCACTTACTCTTTTGCACAGGATGCTATATTTAGAGCAGATCTGCGTAAGACAGTCTCTTGCAAACAATGGTTCTAAGAATATCTGTCACCTTACACAGGTTGGAAATATTTACAAATACCTTCTTTTTATATCTGAATAGTCATATTGATTGGAAAAATATATTGATACCTTCTCTACTTATCTATAATTTGTTAATGTCTTTCAATTATCCTTCATAGCACAGACTCTCATGATGGATATTGTTGTTTTAAAAATGTGATTAGAGTAAAAATATATTTGAAACAGACTTGTAGTGCTTTATTGAATGGTGTATAGATCTCTGATTTTTCCCAAAAGGAGAGTTACAGGTTTGTTTACTTCTGCAAATTTTCTCTCATTCTTAGGCTACTATAAAGAGTTATTTTTTTAATATTATTTTGATTATTCCCAATCACTGAAAGATTAAGGTACCAAAAATAATGCAAGGGAAATCATATAACTTTTCATCTGTGGTGTAGTCTACCCTTTGCCTACCAAAGTATCTATTTTCCAATATTTTCTCAGCAGAAGAAAAAAAAGACATTCAGCTGTAAAATTGTTAGCAAGTTAAAGGACTACGTTTCTCAGCTTCCCTTTCTGATTATTATGTCCTTATGTCTACATTAATATCAATAAGATGTAAGTTTCTTTAAAATGAGATGTGTCTTAACTCTTTTTCAGTATTGGCCTGGACTGCAAATATCATTCCTGGAACCTCAATTACAAAAGTTTCATGGAGGTAGAATTATTCTCTAAGGATGAGTGTAGTTGAGTTGGAAGTTCTGAAAAACTGAATGAAAAACTGAACTCTCTCCCTGGATGACTTTAATGTGATAGAATAAAATTTGGGACTTATAAATGTTGGAGTTCTCAGGTTTTCTGTCAAAAACTCTGAGCCTACTCCTAGATGATAACTTCACATATGTTTTGTAGCATTCATGGAGGAAGTAAATAAAAAAATGTATAGAAAATCCTAAGGATTTTAAATTCGCAAGACTATTTAAACAAAATTAAAATATTGTTATGGATTTATTTTATATAGGATATGTTAGAAGTGGTGAAATAATTAGGAAAATCATCAAAACATTTCAGAGTGAGAAAAATCATTTACAGGAACCATAAATTCTCTCCCACTGTATAAAGCTCAACAGAGTTGGCAGCAGCAACTGTTATTAAATGTGTGGGTTGTTCTTACTGAGAAAGACAGAACTGACTCTCTTGTAAAAATTAATTTTCAGACACGCCCTGGTGGATCAAGGTTTGGACACCGTCCACATACAGCCCAAAGTCCCAACAAGATTCTTCTTCCTCCTCTCTCCTAGTGCATGTTTTTCTACTTCCTTTTATTCCTATCTTAAAACATAATTTTCATTTTCAGTTCTAGGAAAACAATTCTCTCTAGATTGTGAGGGGAGCCTCCTCAGCACATTTCCTTTAGCTCCTCAACTTTATTTCAACTGGAGGAAGAGCCTCAGATTTCTCGTGATCTGACACTACTGGTGATGATTTGGGGTCAAGTGCAGATCAATTTCAGGACATTATGATCATAAAATATCCCTCTCAGCCTGTTAACACTCTGTGCATTGAGTAATAATTTATCCAGCTTTTATAATTGCTGTAATTTTCTGTTGCATAATTCTTCCTCTCCTTCTGCTGCTTCTCTTATCCTTTAATACTAAGAGATTCAATCCCAGTAGTTCTACCATTTAACCTATTTAATCCAATCTCTGTACTTCTCTAACATATGTAAATGTGATGGATACCATTCCCTAATTCAAATGCTTGCAATCTCTCTACTTTTCTCCTTGACTGGACATTGATTTTTCTTAATAGTCTGTAATCAGTGATTTCTCAGACCACAAAATTATCCACTGTTCAAATACATTTTGCTGACATACATTTTCCTGAATTGGCTAAATTATCTATCCTAAATGAGGTATTCTTCTGTCAAACTAACTATTTAGCCAGTTTAGGATAATATTTGTTTACTATGTACCTAAAATTATACCTAAATGTCTCATGATAGTAAATATAGCAGCTACAACTATGCCCAAACAGACCTACATAATAACCTTATGAGTTCAGCCAAATATAACTAAAAGGTTCAGTATTAATGACTAAGTTATTTAGTTTATTAAGTAAAATATTAGGTATCTGAACATGTCTTAGTTTTGATTAGAGTTATCCTGACTGTTATTTTTCTGTTGCAGCTAAAACATTATTGGTCTGCAATTATTCTGAAACAGAATATCTACATTTTAATTGCTTAAGCATATTTACAATGAACACTTGTTTTCTCTATAGCTTTCAGCTTGCACGTTTTTACAAATGATGTTGAGAGAGTGGAAGGTGTTGGCAGATTGAAAGAATTTGTGAAGAAATGCAATTAAAGCAAAATAAAACTGTACAACCACGGTTACGAGTGTTTTCCATTCTCAGTTTTTCCATTCTTGAGGGAAGGCTAATGAGGATGGAGTTGCTACATGTAAATTTTGGTTTTGGTTTTTTATCTGTGTGGAATGATGGAGAATGGAAAGAAGAGGTGTGAGAATAGAGTAACTCTACTAAAGGAGAGAATTAAGAGAGAAAAACAGTTACAGAAGTGAAGTTGTACATTATACACCAACTGTCTTTTAATGTGTTTCAGCGGTACAAGTAAAGGCTGTAGCAAGTATTGAGTGTACTATTATAATTTAAATGAAAATTTATAGGAGAAGCCCACCCTCTAAGTTTAAGCTTCATTTCCTTGAATGTCCTTTTATGTATTGATTAAAAAAATCATCCTTGACCTGAGCCAGGAGTTAATTATCACCATAACAGCCTGACAATCATATTCAAGTTTCAGACAGAGAGACAATTACACATGAGATATTGAGATTCTTTAAATCAATTGCAAAGTCAGTGTGACATGATAGCAGTACATTGACATAGAAACTGTATCTTGAGAGATAATATTCATTTGATAATTGAAGTTTCAAGTGGAAAATTAGACTTTGTCAATCTTGGATGATGTCAATACACTAGGAAGTCTCAAAACTCTCCATTAATTTTGAGAATTTTTCTTTTATATTTTTAAATGAAAGGTATAAGCAAGAGTGAAGATAGACGGACAGGCAGGTTCAAGAAGGGAAAGGAAGAAGCACTTTATTTCTATTTAATTGTTAATATTGGCTATTTCTCCCAGGCCTGGATGTGAACCCCGGGTCCATGGGATGTATGTGGACTGTGCCAGTCAGAGGCAATGAAACAAACCATTATTCTACCAGAGTGTGCCATATTTGAGAGATGTTGAAATAAATAGTCTAGGATTCTTGTATTATTTATGGAAAGCTATTGACATGATTGCTTAATAATCTTTGTTGAACTAATTGCTACCATATAATTAACTAATTTATACCATTTAATTTTATGAGTACTAATGGGAGACTTTTTCAATGACTCTGTTATGGAGTAATTTATTTTATAATGGATATTGGAAATCTTTTTCCTAAAAATTTTCCAAATCCAGATTAGTGGTTTACATCTCATATATATATATATACATATATATATATATGTATACACACATATATATACGCATATATATATGTATATATATCACCTTACCTAATCCTATCTACAACTCCACAACTGAAATCATCTTTATCATTTTCAAAGTGACTATGAAAAAGATCAGTAAAAGGGTGATAGTAGTAATAATTGATACTAATAACTCTCTGTCAACCAGTGTGCCAATTAGCTAAGTTATTTTCTTATTTATATAGTTTTGGCTCTAGCTATACATCATTTTAGCATATCATCATCAGAGCATTATTATTTTATCATATCATTATTTTATAAGGAAAGGGAAAGTCCTGAAAGAAAAATAAAGAAGTTGGAGACACATTTTATTTTATTTTTTAATATGAATCATCACTCTTTAAAAAAGTAAATGTTGTGTAATCAAGAAAAATAGAATTAATTCTATATGTAGGCATTGCTATCTTTTATAATGACTAATTGTTAATTATTACCAGGGGAAATATTAACTAAAATATATTACCACTATTTATGTGTCTAGTTTAAAAACTATCAATCCCTTAAGGGAAGCATATTTTATCCCCACAGTAGTTATTATGTTGATTTGCACAAGGGTTAGTCATCTTTTTTTTCATTGAATGAATGTTTCATGGCATTTTTCAGGCATCAGTAGATATTGCTGAATGAGACAGAAGAGCGTCAACTAAAATTAAAACCACATTCATAAGTTTGGAATCTGATTCAATGGAGACTTTTAGAAACACAAGCAACAAAATCCAGCTTTCTCAAAATGAAGGCTCAAAAGTCTATAGAGAAGCATGGTCTTATTAATTCAACTAAAATCCTTTTCTGGCACAAATAATTTCAGTTTGATATGTTCAGTAATGTTTTATTTAACTGCTTTCAGTATAGGTTTTTTTGATCAAAATCTGAAGTGCCTGAGATCCTCATATCTGCTGTGTTGCTCCCCCAAAAAGGTCACAGCAATGACACTGCAGACCCCTGACTTATACTCCTGTCGATTGCCATAAACATCTCACTTGCAGTTGGAGAAGGTAATTAAAAGGTTGCTCTGATGGGATGTATGTGCTTAGAGATGAGGTCTGAGGCTGCACTGCTGAAGGATTTATGAATTAAATTTGCCCGTTGAGCTGCAGCAAAGGTGACAACATCTCCAGTTTACAACCGTGTTTTTAATTTAGACATGTTATGCATGGCCAGAAACAACAACAGTCATTTCCTTTTTACAAGCCTTATTACTTATAAATCATGACAGCAGCATAGCTGCATTAATTTGCAGGGATGAAGAGATAACTCTACCAAAACTGCTTTTATATATTTTTTCAATCCTCATTTCCCAAAGAAGGGAATGTAAACAAAAATATTTCCCTTCTTTCACATAAAGATCTATGTTGAGAAGGAAGTATTTAAAGGGACATCTAGGAATTATGGAATCCCATAATTTACTTTGAATGTCCTTTAAAATTAGGAAGTGATGGGTGAAAAGATGGACAGAGAAAGAAAGTACAGGGTTAATGCTAGTAGCTCAGAGGCAGGTTTCCAGATACTGACTGTAAAATTCTATCAACTTTTCTGCATGTTTGAAAGTTGCATAATAAAATATTGGCAAATATAGGTTGAGTATTAAGTTTAAAGAGTTTTGTAGAAAAAACATAAAGATATATTTCACTGTTGTCAATTATTCTTGGAAAACTGAAAGCAAATGAGACCATTGCCAGAGGGCTCTCCAGTATGTTATTAAGTACCATACTTTGCCATGTATAATGCAAATTTTTTGCCCAAGTTTGTCATGGAAAAATAAGGGTGTGTAATGTATATGGGTAGTACTAGTTTGATATCTATATAAATGTTTTAAACTATTTTTATCTATCCTCATGAGTATAGAGTATAACTCTAGAAATCAATATTGGTAATGATATCCATACACAAAATAATACCCTGGGAAAAATATGGATGAATGAAGAAGGCATGAAAATCTGTTTTAACAAACTGTGATCATGAAGACCTGCAGGATTACTTTAAAAAACAGGTTTGCTTATTTTGATCTCTTCAAAGCCCATGTCACATAAAGTGCAAAAGCAATCACAGTGGACTGGAAAACCCAACTTGCTATGATTCCTGATGGGCTAACCAGTCAACCGCAACCTCTTGATGTGTCAGTAAAGAAGTCCTTTAAGGCCCTAGTGAAGAAAGAGTAGACATGGTGGATGCAGCCAGCTGCTAGTGGCTTAACACCTACAAGCAGAATAAAAGTATCATCCGCCGCCCAGGTTTGTGATTGGATCCTGAGATCATGGAATGGTGTGAAAATGATATCAAAACAGGAAGTGGTTGTAAAGTTCTTTAAAAATGTGCAGCATCCAGATGCAATGGTTGGGACTGGGGATGATGAAATTTACCTGGACGAGGAAAGAAAGTCAGAACACACCTGTAATGAAGAAATTGAAGATGATACTACTGATATTGACAGTGATGAAGAGTTCTTGGCCTTCTATGATGTGTAAGTATCATAAATTCATTATCACTACATAAAGATAGCTTGCATCTATTCTTGTGTTTTGTAACTGTTACGTAAAATTTCTTGTACCATAATGTGTTAAAATATGAATGCTATAATCCCTTTATAATATGAAAAACAAGTACCTGTATATAAACAAAATTTGAATTAATGAATTGAAATGAAATATTTTTTTTCCTGAAGGTTTGGGCCCAAAATATACAGGGGAGTGCATTATATCTGGGAAAATACAGGATTTGGAAATTGGAAAGTCTTATGAATTTGTGTATTTCTCTATTTTTTTCCTCTTTGTAGAACTACCCAATTCTACCCATGATAGGTAAATTAAGCTCAGTTAGCAGAAGCAATACATTTATCTATCTTCCAAGTTAATGAATGAATTTCCGTCTAATCTGTTATGTACTAATGAGTCACATTGGTGATTAATATAAAACTGATATCCTTTTCTGATTAAGTGCTTACTAAAAGCAACTACATTCTTTCTTTTTCCTTTTACTTTCACTTGTGATAATAGACATTTGTCTCTATCTACACAGGCTTTTCAACAAATTCTAAGTGATGTAACATTAAAAGGTATGGACAAGTATCTGGAAATGTTTTTATATTCCTTTAACAAATAGTACATGAAAACTACCAGTATGATATATTTAGGAGTGAAAAATATTGAAAAATGCTGTTCTGTAAGTCTAGAACCCTTCATAAGCACATACTTTAGACAAAGTTGTCTTTTATTAGGATAGTATAGTAATTTTTTTACTGTTGTCCCATTTATTTACAATACTTGTAAGTTTTAGGAGTACATCTTCATACTTTGATAATGTATATACCACATCCACTCATCAAAAAATGTTCAGTTAGCACTCACCACTATCCAATTTATACTCTCTTCCCTTTCTGCCTCTCTCCAAATTCCATTCCCTCTGGTTGTCACCAAATTGCTGCCAGCATCTCAAGATTGATTGTGTTTTGCTTTGTTCTCATGCTTTGCTTCTTTACCATCTACATATAAGCAAAACCATCTGGTATTTGTCTTTCTTTATTTGACTTATCTCATTCACTTAGCATAATCACCTCAAGTTCCATCCCATGTTGCAAGTGACAAGAGTTCATCTTTTTTTTTTTTTTTTTTAATAGGGAGCAGCATTCTGTTGTATCCACATACCACATCTTTATCCACTCCTCCATAGATGGTCCTTGAGGTGTTTCCATGTCTTGGTTATTGCAAATAGTATTGGTAGAAAATTAATATGTGTGGCCTCTATTGTAAACAGTATGGAGGTCCCTCAACAAGTTAAAAATAGAACTACCTTATGACACAGCAATTCTACTTCATGGTAATTATCTGAAAAATATTCAAAAAATCGAATTTAAAGAGAAAAAACATCTAAAAAGAAACATCTAAGTTTTTAGAAAATAAAGTGCTATGCAGAAGTTGAAACAATACAGTCTTGAAGCAGTACAGTTGCGGTGATTGATACCTTTAAGCCTGGGGACCTTGGGAAAAGAAGCTTGAACTTCTCAGCCTTTCTTTTACCTAAGGAACTCTGTGGCCCAACACAAGTACCAAAATATCTCTAAGCCTAAGTTTCCCTTCTACCATATTAAGATAATAGTATTTTTCCATTTCTCTGACTTCTTGTAAATTATCAAATGAAATGACACAGTGTTAATCCCACTTTGTAAAACCTAGGTGTTAGCAAATATTAAAAAAAAATTGTGATCATTTTTATCAATATCTTTTTATAGTAATTAATAAAAAAGGATATATAAAACTAGTGTGGATCCTTTAAAAGAATGGCATTTAGAAGATGGAGTGCAATAATACCAATTAAATTCAGATCATTTAGTAATAATTATATTTTAACGCCAAAAGATTAAATCATCTAAAACATTTGTGCAATTTATTGTTTTAGGAGCAATACTGCAATGAAAAAGGCATCTTCGATATTTTGAGAGGTGACATGCTATGAGAAAATTTTTTGATTAAAAAATTTAAAGTGGTCAAATTTATATTTAAAATATATTTTCCATAGGAAATTCATTTTTTGTTAAAAAGAAAATAATAAATGTATAAAGTAACAGAAACAATATGATATGTTCCCAAGTTACCTGTATAGAAATACAAATGCATTTATAAAAACTGATGAAGATGCATGTAAAAATTACCAATAGTTACTTATTGGGATAGGAGTGAACTAAAGGGTATTTTAGTAATAACAGTGTAACTTGACTTCAATATCTTAACAAGGAAAAGATGGTTAAAAAAATTACTTGTTCTTGGAGGTAGCATAAAAAATCTATTAGGAGAATGAAGGGCTGGACAATAGCTAAAAAGGATCAATTATATAGTGAAATATAGAATTCAACTGTGATAAACTTAATGTTTTATACACAGATGGTGATTTATTATGATTCGTTCTAAACCTATGTATAATATTATAATGTATTATTCCTTCAATAAAGCTCGAAAGCAAAAATAACAAGATTGAGAGGTTTGAGTAGCAATAATGTAATTCATGTTTGCAATTACTTGTAAAATATATTGATATATAGTAGTAGTAGGAAATAAAACAGTCATTTGTTAAGCTAACAAAATTGATAAAGTAGTTATTCATCTTGGATTATTCCTCAGAATATTTTATGATGGTTAATGACATGTCATTGTAGCATGAACCAAAATAAAAAAAAATGCCAGGAAATATTTTTAAACAAAATATAAGCATTTAAATATATTGCATATTTTTAAAGTCACCTTCTCCAATATTTACTAACTGACTTCAAGAAATACCTAGTATCTATCCTACTGGAGATTCTGAGACTTTATTAGATCACCTGTTCCTGACTTTTTTTTTTTTTTTTTTTTTTGCTACTTCCTATGACAGAACGTTTTCTATATCTATTCCATCTAGCAATGTAGCATGCATGCCAAGAGATAACAGTATCTCATTTACTTTTTAGACGATAAGGGTGAAACTCCACTTTATGTTCTTTTCCTGACCCACAGATCTGCACCAACCTACTTTACATGCTCACTAGTCTTCTTAGAATCTTGCTGTACTGACTTCAGAGAGTCAGGAGTAAGCTGTACACAGCTCTGAGGAGGGTTGCGTCGGTGAAGTGGAAGAAGTGCTGAGGCTGGCCTTAGTCCAGTTGAGGGGTCTACAGGCAGGGTTTTCCTCATGGTTTCTGAGTAATGTCATGATATAGACTGAAACAGTAGAATCTATAACTTTTTAATGCCCTCAGAAAGTTTTATTTGCAACTTTTCTAGACTTTCCCTACATCTCGGCAGCACAAGTCAAGACTCAATTCTGGATGATACAAGAGAAATGTTCCTCTTTAGCAGTCTCCCCCCACACCTGGGGAACTCAGGTATCCATTCACTCACTATTCGTTATGAAAGAAATCATTAACCAAGAAAATATTTGTTGGCATGGGGCCATGTCAACTTGGGGAAATGGTAATGCAAGTCATCAAACTGTTCCCTTATTTCTCTAGTGCAACAAATCGTGCATTCTTTCCCTCAATAATATGCCTGAACTTCTCCACTGGAAACCTGGCTTTCTATAAATACTCTCTTGGTGATTTTCTAAGAAAGAGTTTTCCAGTATTCTTGTACCATGGTAGTGAGGACCTAGAACCAACTGTGACTCTGCTCTGTGTGTCTATTATGGAGACAAGGGTAGGCAAGACTTCTCCTGAGTCCTTTAGTATATTATGCCGGCTGCCACTGTTCTGTTGACATGTAAGACATTTTGGTTTGTGGAAGAATGCCAGATTTTTGCCAGATTTTGAAGTTGGTAATATAAATGAGGATTGTCTTATTTTCCCAAGTAGTTTATGTCATTACCTCCCTAAAATTATATTGCTTAAGAAATGGATGCAGTGGGTTTTGGTTGATTTTTTTCAAAAGAATATGACTTTAAATCAACAAATTTATATACGTAAATGTATATACGAATTACCCTAAGCAAAGGAAAATTCAGATTAAGCTATTAAAATTAAAATGATTCTATGCACATTATATATCTCTATATGTTCCTTCAGTAAGTGAATATCAAAACATAAAATCACTACAGGAAAAAGTATTACAGTAAACCGTGTTATAACTAAAACTCATGTTGTTCAGTGATACTAGAGACTGAACTACATGGAAAAATATATTTTAAATATCAACATGCAATATGTAATAAAATGTATAAAGAATATCTAAGGTCGATATTAAAGTAAATGATGTTATAACCATGTCAAAGACTTTAATAAGCACTTCACAAAGAAGAAACATCGAATAGAGATCTTGGAGAATAGAAAATGTACACTATGACCTTCATCTCAGCTAAAACTGTTTGGCCCTTCCTAGCATGCTTGTTCAGTACAAATTGCCTAGTCAATGTGTACTAAATGAGAGTACAGTTCCTCCCGCTGCTGAGTACCATTTATAGTCAACTACTCCTAAACTGAATGAACTTCAACTAGTCCCTCCTGTTGTAGCTCTGTCTAGACTCCAACCTTTTACTGCAGTGAAGAGCTCTCCTCCAAGATTTGTCTCATGTTGCAATACTTTCAGTTAAGTTTTATTTTAATTGTTCTCTGGTTGATTTTTCCTCATTTTATTCTACTCCCACTGGAATGATTTTGATTAGAAAGATCAACTGCTGGTACGGTTATAGAATCACTGGAACTTCTGTTTAGTAGTACCACCAGACTTGTGGTAGTGAAAATTTATTAAAAATATACTTAGAAAACAGTGTATAAACAATCAACAAATTTGGTTCTATATGTTTCATCTGACCCAGGCTGTAGCCACCTAGATACAAAGAAGTGTAGGATTCCTTAACAAATCACATCATTACAGAGTTGACTATTCTCAAGCACTATTCAAAATAAAAATAGTTACCATGTCATGCTTCCTATTTATGTCTTACTGATAGAGTATTTCGAGTTAATTTTATAATTTCCAGTTATGTTTTTCTCTGAAGCAGGCACTGATGATAAACTAGTTTATATCTTCTCAGTCTCACTTGTTTCCTGTGGGAATTGATCAACCCAGTGAAGGTCGGTCTATATGCCTATCATGTCTGACCTCAACCTTTATATATTTATAAATATATATATATATATATATATATATATTACACACATACATAGCATTCCCTTTGGTTTTGGTTTTCAGGTAGGGAATTTGTAACTATAAATAAATAAATTGTTTTTTTTCATAAATGATCTTAAGATATAATTTATGGTATCTAGAATACCTAATTTCAATGATATGTCCACATATTGACCCTACCCTTTCCTGATCCATTCCTCTCATTTCTTACTCCTGCAAAATAGATATTGTTCCTTCTAATAAAGTATTACCATAAAAGGTTTCTACCTCAGGATTTGGTAGAGAATGTAAGTTGCAATAATCCCCAATATCAGAGCAAGAAAATTATGCTATTAAAACCTAGAAGGTTGGGATTTTATAAAAACACTTACATACTAGAGTCATTACAATGAGATACTGCCTTAGATGACTAATTCTTAACATGATCATTTTCTGAGGTTAAATTTTCCATTAAGGTGTACTAAATTGATTTCATTAAAAGTTCTATTTCTTTTATTTTCACTGAAAATATTGAGCTGATTTTGAGTGAGTTTGAACCGTGATTTCCACAGATCAGAATGCCTCTGTTATACTTCCAGTGAAGTATATTCAAGGCACAATCAAGGGTGACTAGAAATCCCTCCATGGAATGTGTTCCAGCATATAATAAAGCACACTAAATCACTTACATTACATTGCTAAGTATTATCACATGCACACAAATCAAATTAAGGGAAATTTATCATTTATGAATTTGCAAGGTGAATATTTATATTAAAAAGAATTAACATGATAGTTTATTTCAAAAGGTCGACTAGTGAAAAAAAGGATTTCTAAAAATTCCTAAAACTTTTTAACTTAAAGCAATGGTTTCTTAGGTTGAGATAAAGAGTATTAAGTTACAAATATTTTCAGCTAAAATACTTCTAAACTATGATGAATTTTATGGATTAGATATATTTAAACATGTGTATAGTTTCAATTTTTATTTGAACTAATTATTAAGATTGATAGTTGCTAAAAATGAACTCCCCTCTCTGGAGCTATATTTGTATTTATTTTGTTTTCTGGATGCCCAATAACTTGGTAGAAAAACATCATTCTGCCGTAACAGTTAAATTAATCTTAGAAATCTCTTTCATCTGCCAAGTCCAGTCTAATGGAGATATAAACAAAGTTTTTCACCTGCTATCCACCTATTAAAATCTAATATTTCAAATGGTAATCTTTAATTGAGCATATCAGGTAAAATATTGGGATTATTTAAATTTAATGATTATGTGAATTAAATTTGACTCAATAAAATAGTAGCTGTTTCTGTTAAGATGCAATGTTTCTTTTCAATCAGAGATTAGTGTTATTTTCTCCACAATAAATATAGGCATTTAATAATAATATTTTAAAAGTTTATTGTCATTGATTAATACTGCCAACAAAAACTGATTTCCTTCAATTGTATATTGAAGACATATTTTATATATAAGCCTGGAATGTGAAATAATTTTCACTTGCATTAAATTTTTATTGAATATTCAATAATGTTTCAGTTTTTATACCACTGCTCTACTTACCAGTTGATTTCATAGACATAGATGATTTCAAATATCTTTAAAACGATATATCCTGAATACCAGACATCTATATTTGTCTTTCTCCTTTATTTTCTCTCTCTCTACATATATGTAAATGTTTATCAATATCATATATATTATACATATGCAATATTAATATTTATGTTTTAGGTGATAGTCATTGAAATATTGTTAGAAGTCCACTGAGAGAGAAAAAATATCCTCTTTACTTATTTATTATTGGTATATGGATAATATAATGCATAGTAATATAGATTGAAATTTAAACTATAGAAATTAGCTGTGCATATTTATATGTTTGCAATTTCTGTGTATATTTTTGACAGTGCCAGTGGAAAAGCAGCCAAATATCAAAATTTTCCATTGACATTAGAAAATTCAATGCTATTTTATACTATTAGATATTAGATATTCAATTAGATAATATGCATTCTACTGACCTATATTTAATGATATTGATTTGATAAGATTTAATTTAAAATATCAACCCATTCCATAAATATATAGATGTGTGTGTATATGTATATATACATCTATATATATATTTCTTTATTTAAATGTTATTGCAAGTAAATACAAATATTTGATTTCTTATGAACATCATGCATAATGTATAATTTTATTTGTTTTTATTGCATTAAATCATTATGGCTCATGCAGTTAATTGCATTCTTATTTCATGATTGTGCTTTTAAACAATCACTTTCTAAATTTCCACGATTGATGTTATTACCTTCTGGAATGTCTTTTAGTCCTATAACTCTTGCTGGGCTTGTTCTACCTAATGTTATAACAATTCTCATATCATATCTTTGAAGTCTGTTAAAATATTTAGAGTGCTTAAAAATATAATGTATGTCAGAATATGCTATGCTGATTTAAATTTGATCTAAGTGATATATTGTTACTTTAAAGTATGTCCAATTTTTGTATTAAAGAAGTGATAGAGAAGATAGCATAAAGGGAACAGTCAATTTAGCAATTCAATGTACTTCATCTCTACATGTATGGATGACTAATTTAGTGCAAAGGAGCCAAGAGTTATCAATGGGGCAAGGATAATAAATGGTGTCAGGACAAATGGACAGGTGAATCCAAAAAAAAAAAAAAAAAAGAAAAGAAAAAGAAAAATAAATTGACCATAACTAAAACCGTATCAAAAATTGATTTAAATTGATTAAGACTTGTATATTTCTATCACACTATTACTATTAATTACACTCATTTTAGGAATAACCTCTCAATTATACTTACTTTTAGTATCACCAGATGTGGAATGTGCTACTTCTACAAATATTCTAATCTCTTGAATGTAAATAAGGAAAATGATTGCCATAGGATATTTTTTTTTCTTTTATGATAGGAAACATCCCTTCCAAACCCACTCCCACACCCACAACATGACAAATGCATATGTGAGAATCAAGCGAATAGCTCCCCATTTCTTTGAATGTTCTTCACAGACTGGGTGAATGAATAAATTAGCATTAGACACAATTAGTAAGAGAAAAGTCAAAATTTAATAACATATAAATGAAGAATTTACATTGAGCAAATTCTGAGGTATCTAAGGCAGACCCAAGATTTATATACTGAACTGCTGCCTGGAAAGGAGATCTAGGGTCTCAGGATTTAGACTAGGTTTTGATTAGCAATAAAAAGATCTGTTTGTATTTAACAATATAGCCATCCATAATTTTCATTGTCATTTGATTTTGAATAAATAGCAACATACAAATTGAAAAATATATTCAGTGTCAAGATCACACTTCCTTAAAACACATGCTGATTATGGAATCATATATTGAATCACTCATCTAAATGTAGCATTACCTACTTTCCAAAATACATTATTTTAAGTTATTTTTAATTTAATAGTAAATATTTTAATAGAATTAGAACCTGACTGGATGAAATATTTCAAAATTATATTGCAAATAAAAATATATTTTATGAGAAATCCTCTGAACTATTCAATTAAAATATATCCTGAGTTTTATATATATATATACACATATATACACAATGCATATATAGAATACTGTAAATTATTAAATATTTAAAAAAATTCTCATAAAACCTAATAAAACTGATTTTCCTCTCTTTTCTGTTGAATAAAGACAAGATAAGTTTTAAATATATTTTTAATTCATTCTAGCACCGGAAATAGTCTAAAGTTTTTTCTATGTAAGCTAAGCATGTCATAATTACTCCTATGATGTAATTAATTATTGTTTAGTAATGAGTTTTGCTAATTATTTGTGAAACATGTTGGTTTTATGTGCTTTTCTTTTATTCATTTAAAGAAATATAAATCTCTCATTAGAATAAGAATACCATGATATTTTGTCAAAAGAATCATAGAATACTAGTATACTGTGTATATATACTAACATATATCCAGTTCTCCTACTTGCCCAGTTTTGAGTCTACTTAAATTATTTTCTTAAGAACTTTGGCTACAGAAGGGACAACCAAAAATACAACATATTCACTACACAGTGTTTTTGCTAATATTCACTAAATTTTTATGATGAGACTGTATTAAGAAAGCTGAGGAATAATTTCTGTAATTGTGTTTATATGAGCATGGATAAACATTTTAAGTGCTCTGGTGTTGTTCATTTATGTTTTTGTTTACAAAGGAAGTAAGGCAGGCAGGAATGAAGGGGGATAGGCTGGCAGGCAGGCAGGAAGGTTGGAGGACAGGAAGGAGGAGAGAGAAAAAGAAGCATTTTTATTTGTTTATTGTAGTTGGTTCCCTAGTCTTGGGTCAAGAACCAAGTCCTTGGACATTCCATGATCTATGCACAAGCCACCAGCTTAGTGCTGAGTCGCCAGGACATGCCAACCATCTTGTTTGTTTGTTTTTTTATTAAAAATAAGGATAAAATTTCAGCACACCATTGGTACTCATAAAGCTTTTAACTATACACTATTAAATAGATGTGCATGTCATACAAACAGCATAACTTCAAAAAGCTTTAGAAAACGTCTAGTATTTTCTGTATTTTAGACATTTTAAATTTGAAGTTGAATTACAGTTTCTCATTGTTTTAGCATATGGCTTTCCCAGGTGGGAGACAGTGAATAAACAGGAATGGACTTTTCAAAAACTGTATCTGTATGGTTCATGGCTTATCATTCCTTCATTTAATCAGTGTCACTTACCCTCAATGAACTGCTATAATTAGCAAGGGTAACTATTGCATTTGGCTTGCTTTTTATTACTACATCATATTTAATGTTGCTGATTATGTTATTATTTTTCTAAATGATAAACTCCCTGATGACGATAACTGTGATCACTATATTATTTCAGGTGGAAAAAATACAAGACATTAGTTACTTCATTGAAAGGAGCTCACTAAAGATATTTAAATTCCCACTCAAGGGGTAGCAATTAATACTTTATCATGGTTAATTAGGTGATTAATTGCTAAGGAGAATGAATGAAATGAATAATGAGGATTAATTGATATTTAATATTTGGTAAGCAAAATTTCTTAAAACCATCAGCTAAATTTGCTATAAATTCCTAGTCTGGTAATGAGAGTAATGGGGAACCTAACTGAATTTTCTCAACTTCTTGTTTCCAGAGATAAGAAAACTCTTACAAAAGAGTATTGAAAATGCACCAGAACCCCGCTGAGCTTAGCAGATGTAAATAAGCGACTATAAAAGAAACAAAATACATCCAAGTAAACATGAAGATCTAGTTGAAGTTATTGAACCATTCATGAATTGGACAGCATTCATTGTCATGGAGGAAGCACATCTCCTTCTTCCCTTCTAGTCTAAAAGATGGAGACAATCCAATTGACACAAGAGAGAGTAGCAAGAGAAAAGATAAATTTTAATTGTCCTTGGCGCTCCATAAATAGAATAATAGAATACATCATCTGGTCATTCCTGTGAGGTTATATAATCTCTAGAATGGGGCGGTGCATTTCTAAACAGAACATTTAAAAGCATAACAAATAATTTTTCAATGTAAAGAGAAAGGAAATGTGCAGGATTTATCTATATATTCAGTGAAAACAAGTCTCACACATGTCTGTCTTTAGAGAAATAATTAAGGAAAAATAGCATTTCTGACTCTTCCATTAAAATAATCAACATTATAGTCATCACAACTTGGGGCAGCCTATATTGGGCCCAACACCCTCTAGCTTTCTGAAGAGTTGTACAATGGGGAAAGTTTTTACTGGCAGACAGAGAGTGGGGGGAGGAGATTATTGTTTTCCGCAAGGTTATCTTCCCTTTATGTAAGGAAAGCTAGTGTTTTATCAGTCAGATGATCTCACTGGAGCTGACTAATTCCTTTAAAATTCCACTCCTGGGAGACATTGAAATTTTAATTAAGTTCGGTATTAAATCTTGGCTTTATGATTCAGGGTTTAGCACAAGTGACTCCACTTTGGGCCTCTCTTCTCCTTTTTAACAGAAATGATTAATACTCTTTAGAAAGAATGATATTTTCTCATCATTTATTCATTGCCTGTTCACTAAATATGAACCTTACGTTTAAATCTCCAGAAAGGAAAATACACTGAGTTTTAAGCAACTTGAAACTCTCACTGAACACTACATTTTGAAATACAAAGCAAGTGATGACAATCTAGTGTTTCTTCCAACTCACTTTCCATCATGTGTTTCCTCTGACTTATTTATTCTTCATAAACTTTTAAACAGGTTATGAAAACTTACACCTATTACAAGTCTATTTAGAAATCAGGAAGTGGTTATTATTAATAATAAAAATTAAAACATCAAGTCTACAATTATTTGCACATCATAAACCTGTATTGAAGATAGTTCAAATCTTTCAAACTGTTAGATACTTTCTAGTTTAATCAATTTACCTTAGGAAATCAAGAGTTTTATTTTTCAATAAATGTTATTTTCTATATATAGAAAAACTTTATTGGATAGCATCTAAAATCCTTATCTCAAAGTTTAAGTGTCCTTACATTATCAAAATTAACTAAAGCTCCACAGTTTTATCATCTCTTGACAGCACCTCAGGTCAACTTGAAATAACTGTGTTGTCTATAATAGAATATTTTATATGTGTCCATTGTTAGTATGATAATCTACATAACGTACTAGATCACCATTTGTTTAGAGAAATAGGAAAGTACAGGGAGGATGTTAATTATTTTACAACCCACACTAAATTCTACACCATCTCTTTCCTTAGTATTCCTCTTGTTTGCTTTATTTGTATACTAAAAGGTTTTGTATTTCAGATGTTAAAGAAATCACAGATTTCTTTGAGGCCAAATTTAGCTGCTTATTTTCGGTTTTTATGTATTATCGAGTTTGTTTAATATATTGTAGTTATTGCAAAAAAGCTTGCTTTTTATATATTCAAGGCAGACAAAATATATCTTGATAAACACTTATTTAGCTGTGAAAATATTTTCTGAATATACAAGAAAGATTTGAAAAACTGTAATGAGAAAATAGTCATCAATAATATATTTTCATCCTGTCAGTGCAACTGAAATAGTCTTTGGCATGCCTTGCACAGTGATGCACATTTTGTGTTACATATTTGTTGAATGACAGTTCAGGTTAAACTTTGATTCCTGGGTTAATGTTTCCATGGAAATACTAAAACCTTCCCAAAGTAAAGTTGGCAGTAGAGGTAGCATGTTCGAGTCAATGCTTACTCAAGGTATAGTATGGCATTATTTTAGGAAAAATATAAGACAACTATAGTAGGCAATAGTTATAAGTGGTCAGGGAAAAATAGTCATTAAAAGTTCTCATTGTTCTGGAGTTTTTTTTAAATATAATTTATGAAAAAATGGTTATGAAATTATAGGCTTTGTTAATAAATGGCTGTATTTGATTAAAAGTGTAGATGTATTTAAATCTATTTTAAATTTTATAGTAGTTCTCTACTTCCACATGTAATTCTATACCATTACAAATGAACAGTGGACCATTACATTGTGGGAGTCAAGGAAAAATACCCCCATTCCTCTGAGGTTTGTTTGTTTATTAAAGGCTAGGTGAACAAATAAATGAGCAAGAGAAAAGCTAAAATTTAGTAACATAAAGAGAAATTATATATGTAGTTGGGGCAGAACAAAGATATATTCTATACTAAAGCATAAGAAAGGGGCCAAGTATGTCAGGGAGAAAGGAGAGGGCCTTTAAATGACAAGCAGGAATGATACATCTTTGTAAAGATAACTTTAACTTTCCTTTCTATATTCTTCAAGTGGGTAAGGGAAAAAAGACCACGGCTTGAGTAGGGGAAAGGTGGAAGCTTGGGGTATGGTGATGGCTTCTTTGATTAAGGGAAAAAGGGAGTTAGAATAAAGACAAGAGCTTCTCTTTGGTCCTTGGATTTGTCCTTACTTGTCCTTGAACATAAAATAATCTTCACTTCAGTGTGGGGAATCCACAGGAATCAATTCCAGAGATGTAGGTTAATCTTTTTAAGTCCCTTCAATTGACTAGCAGATAACATCCAGATGCCCAGTTAAATTTAGTATTGACTATAAAATATATATTTGTAGTATGTATATTATAAATATTTCTTGTGGCATACAGTAATTATTCAACATTTATGTGAATATTTGCCCCAATATTTTAAATATACTTCATTAAATTTTTACACAACATTCAAACTTAACTGGAATTTTATGTGCTATAAAATTAAACTTTAACTAGAAGATGACATAAAAATAAGGTATATGCATGTGTAAAACATTGATATAACTATATCAAAATATGCACTCGCTGTGTACTTGGCTCTTAATTTATATTGGTCTAACTGTTGAAGGTGGTAACAGATTTTTGAAGTCTTAAGGAATAGAATCTGAAAATACTTTTACCTCATAATCAATTTTCTCTCTCCCAAGAGAAGTGATCTTAAATCTGAGTTATTTTTTTTTCTTTCTTCTGATCTGTGTAAATCACAGTGTCCACCTAAAACTCAAAATCTTATTGATGTTTGAGGGAATTTTAAGAGTTATCATTAAATTGAGTGCTGGTATTAAATTACAGTTGTCTGGTAATATAAATTGTTTGATATGTTTATTAATAGCCAGAGCAAAAACTCTATTTGATATAGCATAATCACTGCCATAGAGGATAAATGCAGGTACAATTTAAATTAAATATATTCAGCAATTCCTAGACAAGGGCTCCTAGATTAGAGGGAAGTTCTTTTCCCCTGCCTTCATTTGTATTTCTGTGTAGAGATTGCCTAGAGAATTGCTTCTGGATCCATGCCAAGTATATTTTCTGATGGTTGATTTGGGGAGAAGAGAATTACAAGATGGAGGATTTAGTAATGTCCTCCCTCATTTCTTTGGAGATCTGTTATGTGTGGAAAAAAATGTATTCCATTGATGGTTATGTATTACCTGAAGTGTAAAGACCCTACCTTTTAGGAAAAATTGATTTACTCATAAACTAAATCATATTATCCAATGTCAATTTTATCAATAGAAATTGCTCTCTTTTCTCTCTTTGTTGACCCTTACTACAGTAGAAGGAAGAAAAATATCAATACTTGACATTGTCTTCATTTTTATTAATTTTTAAACATTTGTTATACTTAATATGCAATTTTTAATAATACATTTCAAATACAGGATGAAGTTTTGATCATATTAACTCTCTCTCCTTTCAGAGATAATGTTAATTTGGTGATTTCAGTGTTTCTAAATTTGGATGCCCTTCAACTCTTTAAATAGCATTCAAAATAATGTATTTTTCAAATGAAGAATCTCAGAAGATTCCACAAACATATTGTTATAATTCAAATAGAAGCCACTAAGAGGTTACAAAAGGTAATTTCAGTAACACAGGGTGTTCATTTCAGTAAAGGGTTTAGCTTATAGTTTAGCTAGTTTCCAATAAATCAGTTTGCAATATCACTTGTCTCTATGTTTGAAACTTCTCTGTTTTCCTTCCAAATAGTACCTACATCAAAAGTGCAACATCTGGAAGTCTTTGGGTAAGAAACTTGAATCAATAAAATTGATGACTTTCAACCATGCATTCATTGAACACATAGGGAGACAGACATATTTCATTTTATTTTTAGTTCTGTCTGTATAAACCACTCAATTGCCTAGCTCTGCTTTTCCCAGTGGCAATATCATACAGTGTCCTCAAACTCCACAAGCTTTAAAACTTGACTACACTTACAAAAATGAGAGGCTACATACTTTCATGTCATCGACAAGCTTCATTTTATTGCTTTTTATTTCTAACTGCACAGATTCAGGTTGATGACTGTCATATGAGAATTTTTAAGGACTAGATAAGCAGAAATGTAAGTGAATGCCTACATGATTTCAAGATACATTTTAATGTAGATAGAATCATACTGGATTCCAGAATTGATTTGGTCACCATATATTAATTAAATATCCAACATATATTATTAGCACAATTATTGAATCGATGAATAATTTAAAATCTTTATCAGATACATCAGCAAATAAAGTATTTTTATAAATTGCTATCAATGTTTAATCATACATGTTTTTATACATTTTAATGTTTCACATACTTTTGCATAATTTTGTTATTTTAAACTTTAGCAATTCATAAAACATCTGATATCAAAGATATGAAAGGGAAATTACTCTTCTCTGTGTTTTCTCTTCTCAGATTAGTTTTAATTTCAGCTTATTGAAAGGGATAAACTTTAAGCCATTGTACCACTGGTAATCACTAAAGTGTGGTCACGTGAGGGTAAAATGTAGGGTAGCATGAGAATGTGATCCATTCTTCCACTCTGAAATTGGGCTCTGTCGTGGCCAGTGGTGAGCATGGACCTAAATTTACCACAATGAACTTTCCAAGATGATAACTGTCTCCGCTGGCACTGACTGTATCCAGAGTCTCTGCCGTGGAATCCTGCTGTTCCTTCTTTTTGCCTGTTCTTTGTTTATGCCCACGTGGCTGTTTTTACCCACTCACTACCCATACCCCCTGTAGAAGAGCCCCTTTCCCACTTGTGGCATGATAATCTTTCTGACCAGCCATCATCGGAAGGTTGTTACGCTGCCTGAAGGCCACCACTGGGAAGAGGTGGAGACACCCGCATCCTCCACCATTGGAGCACCCCCTGCCATGAGTAAAATAAGGGCTATGACCTGGCATTTGTGGACTCTCATAGTTTCCTCTGACTAGTAGGCAGGGAATTCCTTTGCCTGAACTTTAAACACTTGCAAACACAAAACATATTTACTTTACTGTTTTAGAGGGACCAGTTGGGAAACTGGACAGGACAATCCTTCTAATTGAGTTTTCTCTACTTCATCTCTTCCAAGATATACAGTATTTGATAGGAGGTGTTATATTGCCACACATAATATAAGAGGTCAAATGTTTTTCCCTACTCCAAAAATTATATAAAAATATTTAATGTTAGCTAAAAACAAATTTCTCTTTCTTATTATGCTTGAAAGAAGAAAATTCGTATTATTTTAAATATTGTGATCATATTAGCCATATTTGGTATCATTAAAGATGCTTCCAAAATACTGAATGGAATATCATCAGGTCTTGGAGGAGAGATGTCAAGTAGAATACAGAATATATAGATCAGGAGCTCCAAAGAACTATTCTACGTATAAGTTATGGGGTATAAAGTTGGGCATTCTTAGGTTTGGTGTAAATAGGGCCATCATTATTGTTCCATAATCCAGGGAAGAATATGCAGTACAGGAAGAAATAAAGCTCCCACAAGAATTCTGGTTAGTTCCCAATTGTATATCAGATACATGAAAAACAAACAAACAAACAAAAAAACTGAAAATAAATTATCAGAAACTTAGAAGGAAAACAGTGTGGTGATAATTCAATGAAGCAGAAAACTTTCAGAAAGTAATAGTCAAGTTGTCAATAATGGAACAGTTGATTAAGTAAAAGGAAATTGGATTTAGCAATAGAAAGTATCATTTGCCAGAATATTTATGAGTTTACAGATATCTCTATAGATAACTAGGAGACTAAAGAAAATATTTCCCAATGGTCATAATTTTATCCATGATTTGTGAAGAAGGCCTTTTTCTGATAATAAAGAGAGTTCAGCTATAGAGGGAGGTGGATTTATGCCAAAGCTTTTGTTGGTTATGAGAAAAGAACTGATCAAGGGTATATCAAACATTAGCCTTCATGTAAATTTAAGTATTACTTTGAAATACATGCAGTTTGCTTTTTGTGTATCTCATTTCTATTCCTGAGCTTATTTTTTATTTCTTATTTCTTATTTCTTATGTCTGTAATACAGTTTCACTAATTTCCTGTAATTAAATCTTATATATAGGTATAAAATTGATTTGATTAAAACTATTCTCTAATTGCCTTCATAGGAGATATCACCTGAATTATAATAATATTAATATTTGCCATTTTTGGCTGTTTATACTCCTTGGGAAATTTCAAGTATCAAGAGACAAAGCAGATTTTCTTTCTTTTTTTTTTTTTTTTCAATCTTCTGTGCTTTTGCTATTGAAAGCAACCCAATTTTATTTTTAAAGGAAAGGTGCAGGCAGGAAGGAAATTGAGCAGACTGCCAGGCAGGAAGAGAGAGGAGGGAGAAATATTTATTTCATTAGTTGCTCATCATGGTTGTCCCTACCATTCCTGTGGAGGGATTTATGTGGATTACGTCCATGACTTTATCGGCTAGGCCACCATGACACTCCAGAAGCAACCAAATCTTGCTTTCAGAAATGACCTTGTTACATTTATTGGTACAGTCCTAAGGATGCAAATTGTAAACCTTTTGGAAATTCTTTCATTGCTCATGAATTGTCATATTCTTCACATGATGAATCTGAGATGACTATTAAAGAGTATATTCTCAATCTTAAGTAATTAAGAGGAGGAAGAATTTGAAATAAATGCAGTTGCAAAAGGAAAGAATGGAAATATTATTGAGCACTATACATTTTCCAATTTCATTTTCAAAACTTTTGTAGGTTCTGCTGTTATGTACATAACTAAGAGGCAAAAAACTTGGGAACATCTCTGGAAAGTAAATGTGTCCCATTTAAAAGAAAGATCATGTAGAACTAGGGCCCATTTTGCTTAAAACACACACACATATTTATATTAAAATAAAATAATTTTAATACTTCTTCAAGTTGAATCAGTTGATAAATTGTAAAATGGAATACTATTCCCTTGTTTTAGAAGGCTTCCTTAATGGATCTGGGCAAAATTAACATCAAGAAGAGAACTAAATGACTTTCTGTTGAATGACTAAATAATATCAAATACGTTGAGGACTATATTTGATATATGAGGCTAAACACAAAAAGAAAATTTACTGACTACACATGTCAAGCTGTAGGAGGGCTCAAGGGTTCAGGAATGATGCTGCTAGTACTCTCTATTCAGTTCTCCTTGCTCTCTATAGTATTGCTTTCTCCATACTCTAAATAAGTACAAGTCACCAATACACAGCATTCTTCAATATATTGGGACTGAAGTATGACAGTAAAGGTAAACACACTCAACATGATATGCCTCCACTTGATACTGCATGGAGCAGGGAAATGATTGGTAAGAGAAGTGAGGACTCGCATTTCAGGAAACAGCAATGCTCAGCAGCGATGTCCATGGCTTAGTAAGAGAAACATGGGGACTCAGACTAAGGAACCCAGCAGTTGCACAGACTTTGTTCTAAATTCAAAGAAGAATATAGGGGAAGAAGCTGCCTCTTAGGGTTTCAGGAGACAAAGAATGATAATACCAGGCCTGTTGGTAGTTATATTATTTTGTTTAATTTATTTTTTTTGAAGGAACATTGCAGTGTAACATTATAGGGGTTTCGGGTGTGAATCATCGTGAATCAACATCTGTACATAATACATTAAGTCTACAACCATCAGTGTGATTCTCTCCACTGCATAATTGACCCCTTTTACCCTTTTGTCTACCTCTCTCTGCTTTCCCTTTTTATTACTACTATAATGTATTGCCACAAACTTAGTAATTTAAAACCGCATGCATTAACTGTTGCATTTCTTGAAGTCAGAAGACTGTACAGTTCTCATGAGTCAAAATATATGTGTGGAAATGATTGCATTCTCTTTTGGAGAAACTGCTTTCTTGATCTTCTAGCTACTAGAGACATCCTGAGTTTCTTGACTTGTGGACTCCTTTCCTTTTGAGAGCAATGTTATCCTAAAAGCCAAGAGTTAAAATAAGAGACAAACAAACATTTATTTGGGGCTAAAGAACTGCAATTGAGGAACATAGTTTTATTAAGAAACCTAAAATATGCCCAAGGAGGGGTGAAAGTTAAAGAACTTTTGAGAGAAAAGAGAATGTTGAGGTAGATGATTAAATAGTGTTGACAAGCTTAACCTGTTCTTGGCTCAAAATAATTACTTGCCAATTCCATTCTTTGGGAAAAGTCTGCAATCCTTAGTCCTTGTGATCAGCCTGTCTGTCCTGCTGGTTTCTTAAATAGTAGTTCACGAAACAATTTCCTTCTGGTGTAGTACAGAAAGATATAAGCAATATTTTGTTTGTTTTTGCTGTTGGTGGTGGTGGTTTTTCACTGTGGTGTTGGTGACGTATTTTAAAAATGGTTCCATATATGTTAGTTTTTACAGACTGCAATTTGGTATGTCTGACTATGCTTTTATTGTCATTTATCTTTCTCAGAATAGCTGGGAAAGATTTTCTGCTTTAAAGGGACTCATGTATTATAGTGATTTTATTTAAATAATCCTGAATAATTTTTCTGTCTCTAGGTTAATAACCTCAATCACATCTTCAAAGCCCTTTTGTCAAAAAAGGCAAAGGTCATAGATGCAGGAAATGAGTACACAAGCATCTTGCAGGAGTCATTATTCTACTTAATACAGTGACACATAAAGTGGAGACTTGGATGGGAGAGTTCACAGTATGTGTTCTAAAATCAAGATTTATTAATATGAATGTCAAAATTTATTACTGTCATTCTCTTACTCTCATCTATCATCTAGCTAGATCCAAATGCTTTAATATCTTTGAAAACTTTTCATATGTCCCCCTTAACCTGTTACAGGGATGTGTAGATTCATAGATAACAGAAAACAAATAGTCCAATGTGGATACCAACTATAGAATTCAATATATGGGAGAGTCAAATCATCAATAAATGTGAGTTGTTATTAGGAAAAGATGGATCCTTGCACTTACAGAATCAAACATAAAATTTTAAAAAAGATTGCTAATGACATTTCAATATTGCTCTTCAAGTTCTTAATACTTCCAAATGCTTACTAGCATATAAAATATATTTTTTAAACAGCAATTTGATACATATCCTGTGTCATCTCCATGAAAATCTTGCTATGCAGAAAGGAAATACTAGACTTTCTTAAGAAAAAAAAAACTTCCTTTTATGTTGCACTTGAATTGTACTTGTGGAAAAAATTAAAATTTCTATAGAAATCAGGATTTTTTTTTTTTTATGTATTATATATGAAAAAGTGGATTTTTGAGCCAAAGAAAAACAGATTGGATTTCCAAATTTACAACTTCCCAGTACAGGTTATTTAGCACCTATGAGATAACCTATTAAAATGGGAATGATGCCATTAACATGTGCAATTTTTAGAATTATCTGTTGCAGTTAAGTCTCAATCATAGTTGGCTCTCAACAGTAAGGACAAATATTAATATCATTCTATTTGCCTTACATTTATCTGTAATCAATATCCAAGAGACACCTCTGTCCTAAAACTTTTATCCTAAACCCTTTGAATACTGTTATAACCTTTAGAATAAATATTAGCATATTTAGAATGTTGTTATTTTTACCAGTGTTTATTTCTTCCCTACTTTATTAAATAACTTAATCCACTTTAATTAAATGCAAGTCCTTAAAGACAGTTTCTTAAAGCACTAACTGTTCTAACTTGGACTAAATCTGGTTTTTCCAGACTGGAGGACACTTGCATCTTTCCTAAAAGTTAGAAAATTTTTTCACATTCCCCTACCTGTGCCTACTTTAAAACTCGAATCCATTTCTTAGTAACCTAATGGCAGGTCGTTATGGCTGGTCATTATGTTCATTCTTTGCAATACATTTCCTTCCTCTTCAAAATCAAGATTGCTGAAAACGAGCATGTGTTTGCTCCTTCACTTTTGAGACTCCTCTTTTTCTTGGTTTTCCTCTTAAAGTACTGCTTCTTTGAAGGTTTTCCTTTCTGCCTGTATAATGGAAATGTTTCTCAGAGCTGTTTTGGCCTCTCCATTCCTCCCTGCTACTAAACGTGAACAGTGCCTCTAAGAACTAACACAGTATTTTCATAAAAATGGACCCAGAGCTAATCAAAATTCTGTTATTCGTTACCTATGTTTATAGCTCTGTAAGAGCATTTGTGAAACAATCATATCCATGTCCCTCTGACAGTTATTCTAAAATATTAGAATTCAGCATATGAGATCATTTAGAAGAATAAATTAAATAATGTATATATAATTATTAGCACAGCAAAGCACCCAGAAAACAAATACTAATTACCAATGTAACACCTGATTCTCTATCCACAGGCCTGATTTCTGATACACACTTGTTGACTTCAATTTGGGATAATTAGTCTCTTACTCCATAAGTTGAAATCCAAATTCCTTCTCATTTTTCTATCTTCTAGTTCAGTCTTTGACCCTCCCTGAAAGATGATATCCACTCCCCTTTTAAATATCCCTACTCATGGGAAATTTGGGTAATTACAAATATAGTAAGTTCAATTGAATCAATATTTGAGAGTCATTCTAAAATCTTTTTCCCTAAACCTATATCCAGCCAGCATTCTAATATATATGATCTTACCTTCTTAAGGTGTTATTATTGTAAAGCATTGTTCTCTAAACCCTCTGTCCCTGCAGTGTTATAACTCAGCTTCATAGAGTAGTTACCTTCAAAAATTATGATATACTTCTCTCCTCCTGAAGACTCACTCATTTGTATACAAGGGTAGAGAGATTTTTCTAACATGCAAATTTTATCTCTATAATTTTTAAAATAATATATTGCTATAACTACATTATAACACTATATATTTATAGGTATGCATCATTATAAATCAATATCTCTGTTTACTACAAAATCACCAGTAAAAGCCCAATTCTATCCTTCAGCATACAAGTGACCCTGTTTTATAGGATTTACTCACCCCTTGTTAAATGTAATAATTTCTAAATTGAATTTTAAAGATACTGGGCAGAAGTTTTTCCTCCAAGTAAATCTTTTGGGGGACATTTTGGTGTTTTGGCTTTTCATAAAAAGCTTTTAATGAGATATGGTCTGGTGTAACAACAGGTCAAGTGCCGCCAAAGGAGTGAGATCCACATATCCTGGTTTTAAGTCCCGAGCCCAGGGGGAGGCAACCACTGTGAACAACTAAATAAAAAAAAAAAAATGGTTTTGATGAGAGAAGTCAGAGAGAAAAATAAAAACATCATATAAAGTGGGCAAATTGAGTAAAAAGGGTCAATTCTATGGCAAAGGGTAGATTTATACTGTTGGTGATAAATTTAATATATTATATATAAATGTTGATTTTTACCTTTAATCGATATATTACAAATCAATGTTCCTTTAATCATTTTTTTAAAAGTTTTTGATTTTGTCAGTGTATCAACAACTATTACTTTAATATGGAACTTTATAGAGGCTACATGAGACTCTAAATAGGAAAAAAAATTCCAGGTTTGTTATACTCTCAGCCAAGTTAACCTACAAAGGGTTTCTCAGATATCTGGTTCTACCATTTCATTAGTGAAAAGTCAATGGTTTGAGTATTTATGCAGTACATTGGTTAAAGTCTAGAAATAAATATCCATAACTCTTAATGAGCATTAGAATGTATATAGATATGATGAAATCTTTTTAATTCTAATAGTCTTAATAAGGATGATTCATCATTTTCCAAGATTTGAGAATCAATCCAGGGTTTAATAATATTTTTAAGGAATGACTGAAAGTTTTCAGAAAATCAGACAGTAACAACACATGAATCCTGCTGTGTTATACTGGGCGACTACCAGTCAGAAGAAGTGAGGGCATGTTTGTTCTCTCTGGCATGTGCCACTTCATTATATTGGAGATCTCATTTTCTGATCACTTCATTCACTCCAATGTGGACTCTCTGAACATGGAAATGTTCATTACCCTGCTTAATTTTTCTCTATACTATTTGGTGACCATCTGACTCATGATGCATTTATACTAAAAGATGTATTTGCCTTCAGTTAGAATTCAGTCTCCTTGTGGAGATTAAGTTCTTCAGAATTATGGTGTTAGTGTAGACAATAGTGTTTGGCATACAGTACACATTTTTAAAGCTGGAAGTGTGAATAAATGAGACCAGAAGATGGGAGATATGTTTGACTTCTAAGACACTACTTTGTTCAGGACTTACATTCTTTTCCACACATTTTATCAATATGATGATGAGGAATGTAATCATACTAAATATAAGACAGGTTGTTTCCAGAAGTAAAATAATCATATTGTTGCCTAGTCATTAATTTTGGTATTCAGGGGGCTAAGAATGCATTTTTTATCTTGTATTGAGCATATTTGTCCCAGATGACTTTGGCTATATTACAAAATTCTCTGATTTTCTACTTAATAGCCTCTCCTTTCCTGCAATAGAATCAATAAAGGAAGACAGAGCCTCCAACATAATTATTTCACAATTACTTACAGCTTATGTGTCATTACTACGGCATCAGTATAATGAGTTATCGTTTGAATTAGGTTTAGGCCACCTGT
Organism: Solenodon paradoxus; assembly: GCA_004363575.1. Taxonomy (NCBI): domain Eukaryota; kingdom Metazoa; phylum Chordata; class Mammalia; order Eulipotyphla; family Solenodontidae; genus Solenodon; species Solenodon paradoxus. The sequence continues at coordinate 112,755 of RJWH01000375.1, forward strand.
TTAAAGCCCACCTTTACTGAATTATGATAGCATGCCAGATCATTTAAATTCACAGGTGGATGGATAAACAGTAAATCAAACTGCTGGTCCTGCAAGGAAAAAAAGTAAATTGTTCTAGATACCTGGTATTAACAGTGACTCATAAGATCACATACACCAAATCAATGACTGCATTCCAGTCATTATCAATTGAGAATTATCTTTCAATTTAGAAATGTGGTAAGCCGCTATTCCTAACTAATTGCTATAGTTTTTTATAATCTATAAATTATTCTAATTATATCCTATTAATAATAATCAATATTGAAGTAATTTTTCTACCAGCAAATGGAGATCACAGTTCAAAATAACTTTGCCACTGATCTTGTGGTTTTCATGTAGAAATAAAGCTTTACTCACCCCCCACCCCAAGTATGGTAATTAGGATTTCATATCTATAGTTTATCTGTGGTAGGAAGACTGGGTGCTGCCATTTTGCATGAAAAAGTCCCTGCATTATTTCTCTGTATCCTTTCAAGTAAGAATGCTTTTTCCCCTAGAATTACAATAAACTAATCCATTACCAATTTAAAGAATGGGGAAAGCCTCTACAGAAAATCATCTTGGTTCTATATTGATAATGTGGACAAATTTAAAATTCTGCTTCTTCAAATTCTTTCAGTATCTATGATCATGAATATAATCTCTGTTTCTAAAAGCTCTGTTTTGACATTTTGAATATCAATATTTGTCAGAAACATTTGGATTTAGACAGAGAATCTGTGCTTTCTGCTAAGAGATTCTTATAAGTCATTGATCTGGAGGAACAGACACCAGAATAAATTCAACAAGGAGTTTTAAGGCAATTCCATGTTTGTTGTTTTTGCTGCAGCTGTTTTACAATGTGTGAATTTGTATGTGTGCTTCTGGTGGTGATGATGATCTTCTGGTAGAGATTTTACTTTGTGTTAAATTCCCTCAGCTAATATAACAAAATATCATACATGCAAAGACTTAAAATAACAAAAATAAATTGTTCCACTGTTCTAGATACTACAAGTTCAAAATTATGGTGTCTATAGAGCTACGCTCCTTCTCAAACCTAAAGGGGAGTCCTTTTCTATTTCTTTTCAGCTTCTGGTAGTTTATCAACCATTTTTGGTGTTTCTTGGTTTGTAGTAACGAATTCTAATCCTCAGTCTTCACATGGCACTCTCTGTGTTTCAATCATTATATTACCATCTCTCATAAAGACACCAGTCTTAGAGGATAAGAAACCCACCTTACTGCATTATTACCTCATCTTCATGTAATGATAGATGTCCGGAATAACACGCTTCCAGAGAAGGTCACATTCTGAGGTACTGGAGGTTAGGACTTTAATATATCATTTTTTGAAGAGCACAATTCAAGCCTGAATAACTTTCTTTGTTTCCCTCAATTTGTTCTGATACTTTGGTGAGAGGGTGTACTGCCAATATGGTAGCAGTTGCTGTTGTGGGAATTTTACTATAGCAGTTGCTGGAAGCAGAAGTGATCACGTGTACTAGTCAAGACCTTGGATTCCTGGAGTTCCAAAATTAATGAGCCCTGAGAAAGCACTTGTCTCCATTTAGAGAAGGCAATTTTCACATTGGCTGAGCAAATTTTTCTTTGCTCAGTTTTTATAAATGTTTCCAGGTTTAGCTTATCCTCAGTTACAAGCTGCCAGCAGGTAGAATGCATTTAAGAAACAAATTTATTTGATTTCAATGAGGGGAAAATCATTTTGTGGATCTTTAATCATTTGATTAAGTCACCAAGGTAATGACTATAAACATGGAGATATTCTTTACTAACTCCTTGAACTTTCATCTTAAAAGTTTCCACAGGCAGGAAATCATTGCCATATATCCACAAATTGGGTCAATTAATCTACCCATTTTGTTAAATTTTATTACTATCCTTGAGCATTTGACCTCTGTGACTTTTTACCATGATGAGGGCATTTTCACTGAGCACTACTGAAACCCGTGTGGAAGTTTTCCTGTCTTATTTAATTATGTAATCTTTGGATTAGCATGACATTCTGCCTTGCTACAAGAAGCAAGAAATGTATTTTAATATCTATTGCTATTGCCTGGAGAGTAATAGGAAAGATTGTAGTATTCTGAGGGATTATATAAGACTTTTAAACAATATCTATCTTAGATCAACATTTTCCTTTTGATATTTTTATTTACTTTTTATTTCTAATATTTTATGGAAGAAACATTGTATATTAACATCATATAGGTTTAAGGTGTGTTTTACCATAAATCAATGTCTGTATACAATACATTAACTTTACCACCAACATTCTAACAAGAGAGAACAATCAGTGCTTGAGCTATGAAAAGGCTGGTTGACTTCTCTTGATCTACTTGGGCCTCTAGGAATAGGAATATTCAGTTTAATTATGATTTCTAAGCTACTCTTTTAGTCATTTGTTTCTACATAACAAACCAAGCCTGTGATAATTTATGATTCCTCATGAAACTATGCATTTCCTGGGGCACAACTCTTCCATTTTTCAGCTGGTCTTACTTGGAGTCTCTGATAAGCATGCATTTAAATGAAAGATTATTGGAGAATTGGTCTTCATTTTCCAAAGCATTCTCCACATGATCTTTAAGTATTCAACAATCTGGGATGACTTCATACAACAAGGCTACAGAGTCACTCAACAGTACCTTTCTTCTGTCGTATTTAATTAATCAAAGCAAGACACCACCTGGTCCAAAATCAAGGTGAATATAAATTGACTCATCTTTTATGTGAGGAGTGATATGTACTTATGACTTGGGAGGAATTGTTAGCAGTCATACTCAGAAGATTTCGTATCTCAGCATCAAATACCTGATATTCAATATTGTCACAAATGCTAGGTCTGATATTCAAAAAATTGTGATAGTCTCCTGCATCTATAAATGTCCAAACAGGAGAGGAAAACCAGTTTTCCAAGCAAGACAGTTTGCACAGGAAGTTATATAGATATGGAAGGGTGAACTACAACAGGAGGTTAGAATAATGAGGGGTCAGGTAGAAAGAAGCCTAAAAATAAGGTATTAGCAGATTCAAGGAACATTGTAAACCCTTAGATCTGAGCCAAGTGACTCAAGTAAAAGACAATCTTCACCTAGGGAAGCAGAGCATGATGACAGCTTTAAAGGAAGGGGTGTTCTATTTTTAATCACCTCCACTAGGGCAGAAATGGACAGTGATGATATATAATTAAAGCATACTTGTCTAATTCAAGTCACTGGAAATATTTTTTTCTTATTAAAAGGAGAAATAGGAAACTTGCAAATAAGTTCTGGTGATCTAATACACAGAATAGTGATTATAATTAACCATATTATTTGTTACTTGATAATTATTAACAAAGTAAATCTTAAAATGTTCTCACCTCAAACATAAACTAAAAAAGAAAAAAAATGGCAAATATATGAGATGACAGAACTGGTAGCTACCATTATGCTCTTAATCATTTTGTAATATACAATTTTTTCAAATCAATACATTATACAACTTAAACTCAAATAATGTCATGTGTTAATTCTATCTCAATAAATTAAAAAGATAAAAATCTTGATTATAGTAAAGATACCTTAAGTCTATTAACAAGCAATACTAATGCTTATTTACTTTCCCTTTTTGAAACATAGAATTACCACAGCGTTTAAATTTGTTGAGAGCTTTGTAGATTGTTGTGTTAGGAAAAATAGTGACAAGTTTCTTATCATTTTTCCTAAGAGAAGGAAGAATTAGTGTTTTGCCAATTCTCTGAGACCTCATGGCTTAACGATATATCTTAAAATGATATATCCTAAAAAAAAAAAAAAAAAAGAAGAAGAGGGTTCAGGTCATGTTAACTTGTAATGGTCTTGAAATTTTTGAACGAAAATCTCATTTAAATATCATATCTTCAGCCAATCCTCAACACTGAATGTTTCCTGAGACTTAAGTTTTTTTCAAAACATTCTTACTAAATCATATAAATTGATAATACCACTGTTAAAAGAAAGTCCTGAGTTTCATGTCATGTAATAATATGACAGATATTATCTTAACTTTCATACTTTGATCCAATAGCTATTTCAGCATCATTTTTTTTTTTTTTTTGAAATTGACAACTCTACATTTCTTCAGATAATTTTATGGATCATTAAACTAAAATATGAAAAATAATCACAATTTACTAAAGACTTGGGTTTTGAAATAAGTGAAGTCAAAAATGATAAAGCACAGAAAAAAGCTCAAATATGCTTATAGTAGAATTAATAACTCTTATCATGTAACTTCAGAAAAAGCAGTACTGTTGAACTATGTCACCACAAATAATATTATCAGTTACTAAGATATGCAAATGCTAATCCCCACAACAACAAACTGAGAAGAAACTCTTAGTTTGCAAATATCAAAAGGAAATCTAATAAATGCTACAGAATAGTACATAAAGAGAATACTTTTAAAAAAGTTATCAGGTTGTATTTGCCATATGACAAATTTGTGAAGTTAAGAGAAGGGATTTTCCAGAAAAGCCAAAATAGTAGCACTGAAAGAATAATACGAATGAAAATATTTAAATTGTATTTGGAATATTTTTAATATTCAAAACTGTTGTTAGTATAAATATCTTTGGCAAAATATAAATTTGCAGGGTTTTTTTTAACCTGTAAAAATAACCTTGGTAGAACTAACATCCAGTGTGATAAACTATAATAACATATAATTATAAAAATATAAATAATAAAATATAAACAATTGCAATATTTTCATCATCCCAATTAAAATAATCATAAACATGATATCAGTGAAATAGGTAGAGAAAAAGATTTTACTATTTTAAATAGTATGACAATAAATTGGCATAGAAAGAATGAGACTAAATTGACGATGGCATTAATTGACTTAATGGCATTTGCTCCAGAAAACAAATATTCTTTGAAGATTTATCAATTCCATGGAAAATGATTGAAATACTTGATTTCACAGATCATCATAGCAAAATATTAGGATTAAAATATCCATGTGCACAGAGCTTAAAAGATGGGTTAAAATAGCAGGGTGAACCTTTCTTCTTCCAAGGAGTACTGTTCATAAAACGCATAGACTATAACCAGCTAAAGAGAAACCTGCATGTGAAATTTGGCTATGTTTGCAAAAAGACATTCTGGAAAATAAAGAAGAAATTATCAGTGAGCTGAGTTTCAGGCTTCTTTTGCTCACTGTTTTGCATTCATATAATGAATGAACAGCATTGTCAAGAGCACTTTAAAGTACTTGAGGATAAAGTTGGCATTCAGCCAGGAAATTCTGCGAAAGCAATTCTAAGGGGAATAAAAAAAGAAAAATAGAAGAAGAGTGGGAGTTGTATTTTGTATAGCCTTTGTGTTTTTGGTACAGTCTCAGATAATTTAACAAATCAGTTCCTGCAGCAATGAGACTCAAATTCTGGATTTTTCCCTGAATAGAACATAAACTAGTGCAGTTACAGTTAGAGAAGGACCTCCAGTGTCTGGTAGAAAAGTACTCAGAACAGACCGTAAGTTACATTAGTCCCAGATCTGACAGCCCCATAGAACTGGAACAGAAGAAATAGTACCACACTCATCTTAAAGACAGTTCTTATTCCTTAAATAAAGTAACCTAATTATGATAATAGTATAATCACGATGGAGGACCACTTATTGAATTGTTCTGATGTATTTCATCAAGTGCATGCTTTGAAAATAGATATTTGCAGTCTTACAACTGAACACACAGAATAGAACAGTGTCTACATTGAGGATGGAACAAGAGAGGAAAACCCAAGTCATTTAAAGCTCAAGTTCTATAGACAAAGAGGTAGGTAATGAAAATGAGCAGATGACTGAATTATTTGGGTCAAAGTTGGATGATTTAATGCTGTCAGAAGCTTCATCCTTAACATAATGCATTTTATATAGTTTGACGAGTAGAAGAAAGAATAAGTCCTTGCATAAAAATCAGAAAATCTTTGTTATATGACAAAATTAGGGACAATGTGATGCTTATTATACTCTTGAATCTGATAGCACCAAAAGTTCTGTTTCCATATCACCAATTAAGCATTAAACAGAATGAGATTTAATATTCAAAGGAAAAAGACTTTTTTACCTCAGTATCAATAAATTGGGGAGCCTTACTCTGTGTCCCAAAACAACTATTTCGCCTCTCAAGTCGGGTGAGGGCTTTCTCAAAGGGCAAGGAAAAATGAGACAGCCCAGGAGATGAAGTGCGGTTTAGGAAGGAAAGAGGTTGGCCTGCGTGTCCTGGGGTTTCTTGCTTTGTTATCACTGATGGGTGGCTGCAGGCTACACCCTGTATCAACAGTTCAGATTTTTTATTTTAAGGTTTTACTCCAGGGGTGGTTTTGTACCAGCGGTGAGATTGATTCTAAGCAAATTTCAAGAGAGAATAAAAGGTTTAAACAGACTTGTTTTTGTTAATCATTGAATGTGTAAGGTCTCCTTCAAAACTTCCTATCTTCTGTAAACAATATGTGAGAGCACAGTGCTCTATTTTGCCAAATATTCAAGACTTGCCAAAATTGTTTCTGCTATGAAACAAGGCCTCTTTGCAACTTACCATCATACTCAGACAAAAGCCTGCATTCTACAGACAGAATCAGCTAGGAAACCCAGGTTCTGGACATGTTCACTAATAACTTATCAAAAAATGTAAATTTCTGCCCAAGCCTAGAAAGGATATATTAGATATAAAACACTGGGAGGGGAATATCTAAAATTAAAAGTCCTTGAACAAACAAGCATGAATAACATTTTACACAGGCAAGATAATGCAAGATACGCATTAAGTCCATTTTCACACGGGGAATAAATATCCTGAAGATTCTCCTAGTCCCCAAATAAAACATCAAACAGGATTAATTCATCATTGCACTATGTGTGTCGCATTAGAAACCAAACAAAAAAGTCATGCTTACTCCATGGCAGTTATATAGAAAGCCAAAAGTATGTACAGAAAAATTAAAATGAATTCTCTGATCATTGAAAATATGCTAGAAAGAAAGTAAAAAAAAATAAAAAAATAAAGCAGAAAAAATCCTCTTATTTTAGATTGCAAATTATTGTAAGGGCTAAAACAGAACACTCCAAATTCCTCGGGATTGGTCTCTCGTGGATGCCCCATCTGTCAGGGACAGCCAAGGACAGTGGAGGACAAGCCCACAAAGTGGCAGGTAGCGAGTCAGATATGAGTCGAGTGCAGGTGAAGGGAAATCCAAAGGCAGAAAACAATAAATCAATGTGACTGACTGAAAGGACTGCCAACCATCAGCACAGAGCCATCAAGCATAAATTGGCATCAACTTGATTAAAATGTTAGAACCAGGAAGTCAGTACAATTAAGTTTAAAGTATGGCTACCCCATCAACCAGGAAGTTACATGGTAATGGTTGGAGAGGACATAGGAAATAAATTATAAAGTGGTGCCAGTTTGAAGCTCTCTAATCAAATTAAAAGAAGCCACTAGAAGGTTAATGAAGGACCTTATACTACCTCAGAACTCACCTGGGCAAAGATAAGGGCAAAAGTGAATGAGGGACAGCTGTCTGTGGGGGTAGGGGTGGGAGTGGAGGTGGTCTTTAAAATAAAAGTCAAGACAGTAAATCAGGCGCAGTCAAGTCCTGAGCTTCTCTGTGTTATTGGGTCACTACTTCTTTATCAGAGTGACCCAATCCCATGTCTATATGGAATGTACTGATTCCTTTTCCTTCCTCTTAAATAAATGCCTTTGTACATTCTATGCTTTACCTCTCCTTTCTTCTCACGTGTCGTGCTCTGGAATACATTTTTTCTCAAGAGACATAATGAACCCACAATGAGGAAACTGAGGCACAAGACCTGTGGTTATGAAGAGTTCTTCTAACCCTCTAGCCCTTCTCTTAATCAAAGAAACCAGCAGCCTCTCTGTGAGCCTCCACCCTTCCCTAATCTACAAATGGTCTTTTGACCCTATTCCCTAGAAGAATGAAGAAAGGGGAGTTATTTATTTTTATGTTCAGTGTAAAGATGAGTCATTCCTCCTTGTCATGTGAAGACCCCCTCTTCGCTCCCTGACACCCCAGACCTAGCATACTATATGTCTTTGGTCTGCCCAGATACCTTAGAATTTACCATCATATAAAATCTCCAGATGTCTGGTTATCAAATTTGAGCTTTTCTTTTACTAATCTCACTTAATGTTAATTTGTTCATCAGCCTGTGAAGAACCTCAGAGTAATGAAGACAATTTCTTTTAGCCCACGCAGTATAATCAGTGTTTAGCATAAACTTTAAACAGTAACCTGTCTTGATTCTTAAGGCAATTCAGAATTTAAAAGAGAAATAGAATCCAGAGGTTGCCTGCCAGAACAATTTCCTAAAACACGAGCAGGGAAACAGCATAAAATGTTTAAGATGTCTCTTTGAAATCTAAAAGAGCTCTCTGTGTAAATGCTCTTCTCTAATACTAAATTAGAAGAGATAACTTCCTCTAGGTGAGCTAAATTGATATTTCTAATGTTTTATCTCTCTGTTTGCCAGTCAGATTCTGTTTCTGCAAACTCACGAGGGAGATTGAAAACTACAGCTACTGGAAGTGAGGAGAAGGAAAAAGAGACTGAGTCATTCACACTCAGGTCAAACTGCAAATGAGCTGTTCTGTTATCTGCAGTGTAAGATGGACTTAAAGTAGAACTGAAGTCTGGAATGTGGGTTTGCAAGAATTCACAAGTAAGCAAGCCATAGGAAGTTTCCTGAGCGAGTGATAGACTAATTCACTCTCCGAGCAACGAGGAAGGAGAGGGGCCCGAATCCAGAATGGGTTGACATTTAGTGGCGAGGGATTAAGGTTTTTACCAGGCTGGGTGAGGGTGGCAGGTCGTGGGATGCAGGGTGCTTTTCCAGTTTCTCAGGGAGATTTTGGGAGACAGGGTATTTCGTAGTTTCTCATGGGTTTGAAGGTCTGGGAATCTGGGAAACAGGATACTTTTCCAGTTTAACTTGATGGGGACTTCCATTGTTTAGAGGCTTGGCAGGTAGCTTGGCAGAGGTCTTGAGTCCTCTGGAAAACAGAGCTATTCACCCTTTTCAGGCAAGTTTAGCCCTTGTATCCTCTTTCCCAGGCAATTTGGGTTCTCACATCTGAGAGGTGGGTTCCAGCTAGCTAAGGCTGCTGTTGCTGATATTTTATTTTTGACCTGGTGACTTCCCATTGACCTAAGACTCGAGATAAGACATTGGGTAGAATTTGTTTCTTGTTCAATCTTCATTGCATGTAGCATCAGGCAAATGTAGTGGAGGGAGACAAGTGGCCGGGAGAGTTAGGGAAAACTATCTAATCATGGGACAGAGGGAAATGAAGAAAATTCTATGGTAAGTGCAGGCATTACTAAATGCAGTGGGTCCATTCCCTTAGTGAGCTTCAGCCAAAATACACAGATTAAAAAAAAAAAAAGGTCTATTACTTGTAACCAGTCAGGAGACACTATGATGCAGCACTGCCTCTCTCAGTGTTCTGCTCTTGGGGTTCAATTGAAAAAATGAATACAATTTGTCAGTGACTGAGGAAGATTCCAAGTTTTTCAGTGCTCAAACATCAGCTCTCCTCATGCTTGGTCACACCTGCACATGTTCAAAAATGGTTCTGCATGTCTTTGCTAGACCCACTTTCACTGCCTGCCAGCCTGAAAAGACCAGTACTTGAGAGGAGGCATATACTGATGAAAGGAAATTAGATTTCTTATCAAGAGACACCAGTCCAGGAAGTGGAAGATCTTCTTTGTCTCAAATCCACTTCATGGACTGGAGCGGGCACAGAGGTTGCATAGACAAAATGTTCATGTGCTGTTAGGAGAGGGAGGTGAGTTATTTGCAGCCATAAGTGATGGCAGAGACTGTGGTGCCTCTAGGGGGCCTATTGGCTTATAAAGTGCAAGTCTTCCTGCCTCCATGAAACAAAACTGCTCAATCCACTGTGTCTCTCCCAGTTTAGTTTATCTGTCAGTATAGTATATGCTAATTAAATGTTACATATCCCTAGTTTTATTTGATAGGTAGGTTCTCTGAGTCCCAATTTCTGCCCAGTTACACAGGTCACCTTTATGTCAGTCCTAATCATCCTGTGATGGCACAGGCTGGCAGTAGATCAGAACCACTAAGCCGGGTCGAAGACTGTATTTATTTGACTAGGTTAATTTATCTAGTCTATTGTTTAGAACTACTAGTTTTTTCTGTGGTCATTCAATGGTCTAGGACTGAAGGACTGCACTAGGTTTTGAGTGCAGGCTCATGGAGTGTTTTCCATTATATTAACCTCTCCTATTGCTTTCCCTTAACCCATCTGAGTAAACTGGTAGAGAAAAAGTTTTAAAGAGGTAATTTAGATTACTTTGCACAAATCTTTTTTTAACAGTCTAACCTGGGAGTCAAATGTCACAGCATGTATATGTGTACTCATCTTACTTCTCTCTTCCATTGATGATAAATATTATATTTTCAATTTAACGGTGAGGCTTTATAGTTCATTTGCCTAATGCTCAGCCACCAATAACCAGCCATGGGTCCTTGAGAAAGAATAGGTAATTATACTATGTACATCATTTGTTGTTGGAGTGAAATAGTAATTAAATATGAAAAACAATGGTAATTGATTGTGATTGGTTATGATTATTTTTTGTATCTGACTATTTTTAAGTTTATATAATGATAGAATGCATCTTAAAACACATTGTTAGAAAAAATATATATAAACTGTATCATCAAGATGAAATATGAAACTTAAATTTATTAAAATATTATCCTAAATTCTAGACTAATTTACTTTAAGGGTAGGCCTCATTAATATTTTAGCATATTTCTGATATTTTCTATGAATTTCTAAATGTGAATTTACTCATATAGCAAAATTAATAGAGAATGGAAACACAATATCTTTCTAAGATATAAAATATTTGTGTCCACAGCTATTTTCAGTCATTTGGATTTTTCTTAGCAGTTTATTAATGCAAAATGTAATTTTATTTAAATATTAGCACATGTCTAAAACATTCTGTATTTGAGTGCATGACATTCAGATACAGTTCTCAGAAAGAAAATGCCTTTCACTTTAAACAACTCATGAGAAACACTGCTAGGATTCATGCTCTGTACTAAGTAACCACAAAACCTCAACATAAATTAAATTTAGAAAATAAGACAGGATAGTTTCCAACTACTGATATTTAATTTCAATCCAGAAAAGTGGATTTCGTAGTAGTTTTCATTTCTTCACTGTTATACAGACTCATGCTTTGTTGGCTTTTTGGCATTTGCATTACTATCTCCTCACTGTTTAAAGATAATTGATCAACATCTGAACTGAAAAAATTAATGTTTTTACAGATAGCGAAGTAAATCTTAAAGATAAATTGATGGATTTAGTTGAACAGAAGATGCATAAAACATGTGATTCCAGTTGCAATTTACTTATCTCAATATTTGGAAATACCGTTATGCACATGTTATTCGAGTTAAGCAGAGAAATGTTTGCTCTCATATCCATCTGCTCTGAATTTGCACTGAAGCAAAAGGAAAACAGCCTATATATATTCATCAGCTGCAAGCATGAAACAGACCTTATGAATGGTTGTTGTCCGCAAATTGTATACAGATTGTTATTATTGGAAGTAAGTGGATGTTGGGGGAGTGGAGCCTTCTGGAGGCGCTCTCTTGCACACAATCCCATAAATACATACCGGTGAAAACCCTCACTATGCAAATTTATGTGAATATATAATGAGTCATTTGAACTGCCTGTGTATTGCTACATCTCCCATGGATAATAGAAGGACATATGGTTCATAAACATATATTGCCCCTAAGATTTTCATAATAAGATATAAAAAATTATTAACTTTACCTAATTTATATCCACTTCAGGTTCCCATAAAACTAATCACTTTTATAAGTAACTTTTCCAACCATTTCTAGTTATTGCTCCTTTCATTATATCTTGGTGTATGCATGTCCAAAGTAGTATAAAGAAAACAAAAATTCCTTGATGATATTTCAACCTGATTTCTAGAAAATCTTGCCCCTCAAAGTATCACTGCATTCTTTTATCCAGACAGAAAATGTTCCACTTGAGCAGGCAAATTTGGCTTTCTTGGCTAGCAAGGACCAACCAGCATATCCTCAGAAACTGTATTGTCACTGTGTTTCAGTGGAATCCAAAAGAAATCACAAGTAGGAAGTAGTTCTCTTTCTCATTTGTGCATATTCTATTAGGCAATTTTGACAGCAAAACCTTAGAAACACTGTACTGTTGATAATGTCAGTTAAAACATGTAGCCTTTTCTCTAAGAAAGTCACACATGCTAAGATGGTAAATGGTAAGATAATTTGAGTTATAAATAAATGTTTAATTAGAAAAGATTAATCATCAGTTCTTGCACTAACTCATTTTGTTTAGAGAATATTTACTTTGCTCTAATCTTACTTGTTTTAGGAAAAATTATTAACCTGGATGTGCCTTTTTTCTCTACAAGTAAATTTCACTTTATGGGTCTGTTTCACAAATTATTTGGATGTGCAAAATTTTTTTTGCCTTGTTTTGTTTTTAAACAAGTTGAACAGAGCAAGAAATTGCTACTAGGGTCAGTTTGATGCCCCACATTATTTTTTCTCTCATGCGTTTTTAAATGACTTTAAATCTCTGCCATTGATCTCATTTTGTTTATTTTTTTCAAGTGGATGGTTGTGCATTTTTCCCAGATATTCTTACAGAGATAATCCATTTCCCCATTTGGATGTCTTCCATTCCATTGTTGACATCTTTTACTCCAGCAATTTTCAGTGCTATTACATCTTTTACTCCAGCAATTTTCATTGTATTTAATGGCTTATTTAAAAAAAGCATATTTTTATAATTGAATCTAAATACTTTTACATACAACTTCAACAAAGTATATCTTTTTATTTTATTTTTCATGTTTGTAACAACCATAGAAGGAATATTTAAGTATTCTAACTGTACAGGGAATTTATATATTTTTTTTCTTCCTGAAGTTTTGTAATGTTTACATTTTGGACTGAATAATTTTCATTAGTTTTGTTTATATCATTAGTTCAGTTTTAAGCTTCACTTTTTTCCATATTCACATGACACAGAGACAGTATTGAAACCAGTTATCCCATCAAATTGACTTGGCAACTTTACTAAAAATGATCAGGTATCTATAGACACATTCCTGGTCTATCTACACTATTTAATTTATTTCTATTTCAGTTCTAATGTCATAAACGTCAATTATACTATTATTTTACTGTAAATTTTTAGTAAGATAATAAAATGGTAAAAGTCTTCCAGTCCTGTTGTTATGAAAGTGTTTTGACTCTTTAGATGCATTATAGATTGCTACACTAAATTTCATAATTCATGTAGCAGTCTACAAAAAAAGACTTCTGAGATCCTGGTCCATATTTCATTAAATCTATAGATCTATAACATGTTAACAATATCATATCTTACATTCAATGAATATGCTTTATAACATCATTTTTAAGATTGTTAATTTCTCTCAGAACTCTGCTGGAATTTTCAGTTTAGAGGTATTATCTAAGTTATTAAAAGTTAAATTGAATCTCTAAGGACTTTGCATATTAAATTCTGTTGTAGACAGTATTTTATTCCATTTTTATTTTTTACTAATGGAAATACAATATATTTTTGTATATTGAATATGTCTTCTATTAACTCACAAAAGCCTATAGTTATTAGTGTTATTTTTGGTAGATATCTTAGAGCTTTATACATAATCAAATATATCAATTGAAAATTGTGTTTTGCGTCATTTACTTTGCGTGATTTTTTATAAATATTTTCCAATAAACATAGTGAACTCTACACTATGATGGAAAATTATGTTTAGTAATGTTCCAGGGCTAAACCAACTTTGAAGTCCAGAACTAAGTAATACTTGATCATAATATTTCAATTATTATATTTCTAGCTATAATTAGCTAATATTGAAACATATTTTTGTACTTAGGATGTTGCATCATGTCTGTATCAATGTTTACATCTATTTCTTTGTTCTATATTTTTTTTCTGATTTTGGTATCATGGTAATTTTTCTTTATTAAATGAGGAAACAAAGTATTTTCTCAATATTTTATCAACTAGAATTTATATTATCTCAAATATTTAACTAAAATTACCAGTGCATCTACCTATTCATGAAGATTTTTTGATTGTATTAAAGTGACATTACATTATCACACTGCATAAATTAAAGGTGTGCATCACTATCAACATCTTTGTAAATTAAGTAAATTTACCACTAAAATTCAGTTCTCTTGTCACCATATAATTGTCCTCTTTGACATAATGTGTTTACTCTTTACCTCTGTTCCTTTTAATGCTCTTACATTCTAAACTTCTATTATTATTTGATTCATAAATATGTTTACTTTATGTATCACATGTAAGTAAAATTATACATTTCTTGCCTGTTTTTTTTTTTTTTTTTTTTGGTCCGACTTATTTCACTAAGCATAACTCCAGGATGTTGTTACAAATTACATGATTTTATCTTTTTTTATTGAAAAGTAGTATTCTACATCTTTATCCATTATCTGTCCATGTCTTATCCACTTATCTGTACATCTTCTTTATACACTTATCTGTCCTTGGGTTCTATTTGTGGCTATTTTAAACAATTCTGCAATAAATGGGGAGGAGGGTTCATTTATATCTTCAAGTTAGTACTTTTGTATTTGGGGAATAAATAATCAGAAGTGGGATAACTATACTATTTAATTTCTACTGTATTTTTTTTTGAGGAATCTTCATACTACTTTCTATGCTGACTACACCAATTTACCATCCCACCAACACTGTGTAGGAGTTCTTTGCTCTCCACATCCTCTCTAACATTTGCTGTTTTGCCTTTTGAAAATAACCATTCTCACAGGTGGAAGGTGATAAAAACATTGTCATTGGTACATCAATTTTCTCAATAATAGATGATGAACATCTTTTCATGTGTCTTTTAACTTTTTGCATGTCTTCTCTGGAGAAGTGTCGATTCAAATTCTCTGCCCATTTTTGCATCAAGTTGTTTTTTTGCTGTTGTTGAGTTATATGACCTCTTTATTTATCTTGGATAGTAACCTTTGTTGGGCCACTCAACAGAATGTCTTTACAGTTTGATGATAGCTTTCTTTGCTGGGCTGACCTTTTTAGCTTTTATGTAGTCTTATTTGTTTTGTTTTATTTTTTCTTTTGTTTCCCTTGCCATTGGAGTCAAGTACTTAGAGACATCCCTAAGGTTGTTGTTGAGCTGAATATTGCATATATTTTCCTCTACTTTAAGGTTTCCTGTCTTACATCTAAGTTTGGAATTTATTTTTAATGACTTTCTCTGTATGGTGTTAGATATTGGTCTAGTTTTTTTTTCATTCTGCATGGGACAGTCCCATTTCTCAACAAAAGAAATTGTTGAAAAAATTTAAAGAAATTGTTCTTGTCTCATTCCTTTCCTTATATGCACAACTAGAAGTACGTGTTAATATCATTCATGCTGACAAATACAAAGATAACTACTGAGGAGTCAATCACTGAACAGTATGAGAACCCAATAGTATCCTCAAAGTCATGCAGTAACTTTATTTATTGAAGAATTTATAACAGAAGAGATCTATTCTGCTTTATTGAGTGCATTGTAACATTTACAAAATAGTAGCAGGTAAACCATGGAGAAAGCTGTCGAAGTGAGTATAGTTGTATGATGATGTCTTAACAAGGCAACTGGGTTCCCATGGGGTTAATCTAGACTCTCCTCAGTCAGTGGATAATTAATACATTTTTAATATTTAAAAATATTCATTATTATGATGACTAGTTGCACTTGATTGCCTAGCTTCTCTAAAACTATTATTGATCATCTCTAAATGACAGGCATAGTTCAGTTTAGCCAACAAAGTACTCTACTTCAAAGATTTTGACTTGTGATTAATCCAATTATCTTCTCCCCTATAAGGAGAAAAGATTGTATTGGATGGTTTTGTTTCCTGCAGCAAAGTAATTTTCTGCATGACCAGCAATAATGCAGTGTGGGAGATTTTAATAAGAGGCAATTATTTTTAAAATTAAACCTTAAACAGAATGCAGATTGTAATAATATGGCAGAGATGTGCACAAAATTATGAGTTGCTTTAAAAACTGTTAGCCCTGCAATTTGCTCCGGTATGAACCAGTGCAATAAAAGAAACAAAACTGAAACATAAAAGATATCTATGTGTCCTAGAAATGCATATACAGTACTGAAACTGACAGGTGATTCTGTGTTTCTACAGTTTCAGAATGTAATGGGATAACTTGCTTTCATCTTTGAAATTGATAGTCTGATTTTATGAAAAACATGAAATAGATACATGAGAATACATTTCACTTACGACAGAAGCTAATATTTGAGGCTGGAAAATGATCAGTGATAAAAGGTGTGTTTTAGAAAATTAAGACATTGAGTATACTGTGGAAAGCTGGAACCTTCTGGAGCTCTCTGTCAATTGATATGGAGATTTCTAAAGAATTTCTGGGATCTCATGCCTGCATCTGTTTATTTCTATATGTCTCATTAAGGTCAGGAAGCTATCACCAAATAGTATCAGTGCATATTCTTGCTTTGCAGATTAATCTTCTTTTGAAATTATATTTTGTATCTGAGCATATTTGAAGACAAAAAAGACACAACATCTAGAAAGAATTGAGAGAGAGGAGGAAGACTCAAAATAATGCTTGGCTTGAGAGAAAACATTGTTTACATATGAACTATTTTCTATGAATCTCATTGTTTTTAGTTTATTCATTTATTTTTCTATCCCTCAGTTTTGTCCTTAACTCTATTCAGAGTACTTAAAAAAAGTTAAAATAAAATTTTTAAAATGCTCTTGTTTTTAATTGTTTCATTTTAAGCTGTAAAGCTGTAAATCTATTCATAGCTTGGAATCCCATGTGATGGAGTTTCCAACTGAATAATCCATTTAATGGTAATAAAAAGTTAGCATCTTTTGAATTCTCATAATTTAATATATATTCTCTAGATGTATAAAAGGTCACAGTGATGTCTATGTAGATCGACTTATTTGAAATTTATATCCTTCCAATCCAAATACTCCTTACCCAGATCTTTCTCATAAGATTTGCTGACATGTCTGGTCCTTTCCACAGAAAATCAAAATATTCTAAAAGATTCATGAAGTCTTGTTAAATGATAAGAAGATACACCAGATCATATAAACTGGCAAAGATTTCACTAAAAACTCTGAATTTCAAGTTTATATTATTGATTATTTTGAAGGAAAAGAACAGTTTGAAGGATAATGATGTAAAAAAATATTAATTATATTTGTTTTTGACTCCAATTTCATAATCATGGAAAGTATCAAAGTTATTCTAAGTCTTAAAATATGAGAATTATAAAATAGTGCATCTAAATTAATCTTATATCTAACTAGTTATTGAGGTATAGTGTTGGTTATGTAGAACTCAGTTATAACTGCTATCTCTCTTCTTTCTCCAAAGATGAAATAATTTTATCTTATGAGACAGCTAGATTAAGTAAAGATGTGTCCCACTTCAAGAAAAATAGCGTTTTAGACTTTAACATTTTGTACGTTGGTGATCTTTAGATATTCTTAGATATGTGTGCACACAGTTTCTTGAAAGAAGTTGAACATAAAGATGAACACAAAGACAAAGAAAAAGAAGAGAGATAACGGGAGGAAGTGGGGGCAGAGAAGAAATTACCTAAAAGCAAGTTCTCTGCTAACTTTCAATATTAGATTGGTTGATTTAGAAAAAGGTTAAGAACAGATGTTGAATTAACTGTGTTTTTGTATGTCATGTGAGACACTTGGTAAGTGTATTATTTTCTTTAAATATGTCATATATACATACATAATACGTGCTATGGAGTAAATTTATCTTTTTAAGTTAATGTGTGGAAAATGGTTGAAAGTTGCTGTTTTCAAGTGGGTTAATGTTATTCATATTTGTTACCAAATTTTCCAATGTTTGTCAATAGTTTTTATTTATATATATTTTAGAGAGTGATTATAGTATCCTTTTATATGTTAAAGATCCATTTATGGTTCTTTTTTCCATTAATAATCAAATCCTTCACTGATTTTATAACCAAACTATCAATTCCTTTTCTCAAAAATGTGTTATATATGTATACAAACATGCACACACATATAGTACATAGACAAACTTTTTTCTACAATATAATTGCACTTTTTTCTCTACCACTTTTTATATTTTGAACTTATTATTGGTAACTGTTTCTGCTTAATGTGCTCATTTCTGCTTCCTAGAAAGTTCTACATAAACCTTTAACTATATCTGTTCATTTCCTTGCTTCCTACTTAGTGTCAGTAGATTCCATAGTTCAGTAACTTCTTTATGTTGATGATGAAGCTTTAAGAATTATACTTTTATTATTTCTAAAGTTTAGTTATTTTTTTTCAGAATTAGAGATTTGGAAAAAATGTCAATTTTTCTAGAAATGGCAGGAAGAGGGTCCCTTATGGAAATACTATATGAATTTCTAAAAAAAAATCATACATGAATAGTAACAACATTTTAAGACACCATTTGGAATTGTATATTGGGTATACAAATGAGAAAAAGTACACCTTGAATAACAAATAAAAATGACTGAAAACAAGCTACATGAGAATACTGTGCATTGTATGACCATAGCATTTATTGCATTTGAAATAAAATTAGGTTTATGTTATGGGTGGTAAAAGATGTTTGTGTGTGTATACATATATATAATGAAATATACACTATATATTCATTATAATCTCATATATACATATGTACATATATACATAAATCTATATACATGTACACACATATATGTATGCATATATACATATGTTTGTGTGTATATGTATCATTATGTCTACGTAATCAAAACCTTAATAGATTTTTGTCCCTCTGTACAAAGACTTTGTGACAAAAATGGCTGCTATATTTCTGAAAGGATGGACTGAAAGTACAGGTTAGAAAAAGAGGCTTCCTACTTTGAAAATCTTTTCTAGACAAGAGTTTTGACTGTGGTTATTTGAAATTGACTTTTAGCAAATAAAAAGTGACTGTTTTTCATAAAACTGTATCACTAGATCTTGGTTACCAATAATTAAAAGACTTGAACATTCCCTATGTCCAAATGACACCACCATAAAATGAGCTACACCATGTCTACACCCTCAGGAATGGTAGTCACTGTGAAGTACATGTGCAATATGACAAGAAATCTCATGAATAAGTACACAACTTCCTCCATTCTCTCACATCCCCTAAGGCAAAGCTGTGGATCACAGTGTGCCACAGAGAAAAAAATGCCTTTCTTTCTAAAGAGAAGGTTTTACACTGAGTTACACAGAAGACTCTTAATTTCAGAGATGTCTATTTCATCTTGAACATACTTGCCCTTGTTTGAATATTGATACCTGAATTACTTGGTCATTACTTGATCACTATCAGTTAATATATTTCTCAGACTCATTACTCTTAATGGAATAGCCATTCTCATATCATAAGTTTATCAGTTGTTCATGGGCAATTCTCTAGTGTTTTAGTTTGCAGATTTTAAGAGCATTCTGATCCTTATTTGAATTCAGTAGGGAGAAATGCATGTCACTCAGATATCTTAATTGATTTACCTGTAAACAGATGTGACTAAACGGGATGTCATATTAGGATCATACTTGTTGGGTAAGTAATAAATGTTTTATATGCATTGTAGGACAAATATTGACAGATACAAAAGGACGGATGATTGTAGAATCTGTTCTTTGTTTCTCCCAAAAGCCATTTTCCCTGCCTTTGATGGCTGATTTTTCCCTAGTTCTATGGACCAACATTATGATCAACTTTTTTATAATCAGACATACTTATGAGTTCACACATTGACCAGTTGGATGTAAATAGTGCTCTTATATCAAAACTTGTGGACAGTGTCCTCAAATGATAGCTTGTATCCTTTTCATCATCTTCCTTCCATGAGGATTAAAATATAAGTGGAATGACTTTAAATCCATACATGTGTGTGTATATATATGTATATATATGTAATTTTATAATTTAGCATAAATTCTTAATAGTTTATACTCTTAAAAATGTGCTCTCTCACTAGCAAAAGTCTACAAATCACTTGCAGGTAATCATGGCAAGTAATGCTATATGACAGAATTAGTTTCTTGTATAAATAAAATACAACTCTCTATCATTGATACAGAATCAATTTTCATTTAATTTCAGGATCTAAATCACTTACTCCCTGAGTATGTTTTCTGGTTGTATAATCTTCCTTTTCCACTCATATATTAGAAATATTTTTTGATAATTATTGTGATTCTTAAAGAATAAAGTATGAATTTTGCTTCCAGTGATAGCTTTTGGTCATCTTACGAGTTTACACAGCTTACTTTTAAAGAACTCTTTATTGTACTTTAACACTTGATTTTCATTTATATGTGGGTAGATCAATTTATCATATGGTTTTATTTCAAGCAGTTAGGTTTTGGTTTTAATTGAAGAAAATCTCTTCACCTCTGCTTTTTGAAAATAATTTATGTATGTGAAATTTGTGTAATATGTGATTAGCATTTAAATATGAACAGCTCCATGACTTTTTATACACCTACAATAATGTACAATCACCATCTGTCTCTCCAAACAAATTCTGTTAGTCCAAAGGAAAAACCTTTATACATTGAGCATTTTCTGCTCTGTATTCTAATCCAACCCCTGAAAATTACAAATCTTCATCAAAGTCTGTATGGATTTGGGGCTATTTTAAATAAATTAAATCAGACAATATGTGATATTTTTTGTCTTACTTCTTTTAACTAATAATGTTTTGGAGGTATGTGCATGTTATAACATGTAGCAGTACTTCTTTCTTTGTATGGCTTAATCATATTCTGTTGTTTGTGTATATTACAATTTGTTCACCTCTTCATCCATTGATGGACATTTGGATTGTATCTAACTTTGACTAGTGAAAAATAGTGTTCTTGTGAAAGTGCTTATGGATATACATTTCTGAGTACTTATTCTCAATTTTACAAGAATCACATTTTTACATACCATCCATATTTAACTTTGAGAAACTGCAAATTTTTTCATAGAGACTGAAATATTTTAATCCTCAGTATATATTCATGAGGGCTCCAATTTCTACAGAAAGATATCAATACTTACTATGCACTGTAAAAACTAAAATTATAGCATCCTTATTACATATAAGTGATATCACAGTGATTTGTATTTGTATTTACCTAATAGCTAATGACATTAAACATATCTTCATGTGCTTATTGTCCATTTGTATACCTTCTTTGGAGAAATAAATGTGTTCTCAATGTTTTCAATCAGTTGTTAACTGAATTGACTGTTTGTTGTTGATTTGTTACCTTTTTGCATTCTTGATATTATACCCACTTTCATATTTATATATACACACACATATATATATATACACACATATATAACTTATAAATATTTTCTTCCCATCTTTGGTTTGTCTTTTCGTATCCAAGGTATTTTTAATTTTTTTTTATATTTAATCTATACTTTTATTTGATCTTTTCATATAGTATTTAAGATTCTATTGCCAAACTTTAAGATCATGAAGATATAACCTTGTATTCCCTTCTATCATTTTATCATTTTAATAGTTTTAGTTACGGTATTAGGTCACTAACCCATTTTCAGGTTGGGTTGTTGTTGTTACTGCTTTCTCTGCAGCATGAATTAAGAGTCAGCAACCCAGCTTCCTTCTTTTTTATGTGGATATCCAATTTTTCTAACAAAATTTATTGAAGAGACTTTCTTTTCTCTGTTGAGTGATCTTGTCATTCTTGTCAAAATTAATTTTTACTATAAATATATGGGCATTTTTCTGGACTTACAATTCTATTCCACTGGCTATGTTTCCATCCCTCCACCATGTTTTAATTACTGTAGTTTTGTATTAATATTTTTATATAAGACTGCGAACTTTCAGCTTCTATTTCTTTTTTAGTTTTCAACATAATTTATACTAACTGGATCTCCTTGCAATTCTGTATTAACTTAGAAATTACCTTTTTATGATTGCAATAATAATAATGAGTCTATTATAATTTTGATAAGGATAACATTGAATGTATGTATCAGTTTGGTAATATTTATAACTTAATAAGATATCTTCTAAAACACACATTTTAAATTTAAATCTACTTTAATTTATTTAAGTTGCTTCATGTTGTTTTGAGTACAATTCTGCCTCTCCTGAATATGTTTGTTTCTAGGTATTATATTCACTTGGTTTTATTATATGTAGAATTGTTTCCTTAAATCCTCCTTAGACTGTAAATTTTCGGTGTTTAAAATTTTTTAATGTTCTTGTCTTCTGAAATGTTGCTGAGTTTCTAGTAGCTTTTCTAGTAGATTCTTCTGGAATATATATATGTATATATATATATATATATATAGATGATAGATAGGTATAGATATAAGCTATACATGTATAAAATGTGCCTATAAAGATAGTTTTAATATTGCTTTTCCAATTAATATAAATTTTATTTCTTTTTTTTTCATCAATTCCTCTAATGAAGATATCCAAAAATATTTTTGAGTGATTTTAGTCTTGTTTCTAATATTAGGGGGAAAACTTTCAGACTTTCACCATGACAGTGATGTTAGCTGCTACGGATTATCCATATATTGCTTTTATCACATTGAGGGAATTATCTTCTATTTCACAAAAGTGCTGTTATAAAAGGGTGTTAGTTGTTTTCCAAATAAGTTTTTAGTATCAGAGGAGATGACTATGTGTTTTATTTTATGTTTATTTGTTCAATGAATGTGCCATAATACATAGGCAGGAATTTTTAGAGAATCAAACTCACCTCCTTGAGATAAATCTAATAGGGCATGGTTAATATGGTCCACTCAATATGCTGTTAGATTTGGTTTTCTACTGTTCTAGTTTAGTATGCTTTTATCTATATTTATAAATAAAGTGAGTCGTTAGTCTTCCTTTTGATGATATCTTTATCTGACTGATATCAGGATAATACTAGCTTCATATAACAAACTATGAAATGTACTCTTCTATTGTCTTAAAGAGTTTGAAAAAGATTGTTATTAGTTCTTTAACTATCTAGTAAAATTCACAAGTTAAGACATTTGGCCCTGGATTTTGTTTTGTTTTGTTTTGTTTTGCTAGGTTTTTTAAACTAGTGATTTACTCTCTTATTATAATAATTCTATTCTTGCCTTACATTTCTTCTTGAGTCTGTTTTGGTAATTCGTGTGTTTTTATAAATTTTCTCAATTTATCTCAGTTACCTAATTTTATGGCATTCAATTTTCTTAGTAGACTCTTTAATCTTTTAGAATCCCTGTAATGTTAAAGAGTAATGTTATCTCTTTCATTAGTAATTTCATTTATTTAAATATTTTTGTCAGCCTAACTAAGAGTTTGTCAACTTCGTTGATCTTTCGAGGTACCAATATTTTTTTTTTAACTTATTCTCTTCATCTCTGTTGTATCTATTCTAGACTTCATTGTATTATGTCTTTGCCAACTCTGGGTTTAATTTATTATTCTTATTCTAGTTCCTTAAAATATAAACTTTGGTTATTAATTTGACAATTTGTACCTTATTTAATGTAAGCACTTGTTGTTATACGTTTATCTCTGAGCACTGCCTTAACTGTGCCCCATATGTTTTTTAAATTGTGTTTTTATTTTTATTCACATCTAAGAGAGTGAGAGACAGAAACATGAATGACAGAAAAGAAATAGAAAGACAGTAAAGAGATCTAGGAGAAAAACACAAGAATAAAATATCAATCATTTGCTGCATATGGAGAACTTTTGGACTGTGATTTTAAAAAGTCTAAATTTTGAGATAAACAAGGAAATTTGGATTGTAGATACTTGATGTAAGCTGAGAAGATTGTATAGTGGAAACAAAACTGTGAATTTTTGAGCATTGAGGTTGGATGATGTGAACACTGGACCTTGTTTTATCTCATTTTAATATAGATAGTGTCAACTTGCATATTTTCATCACCATATCTGAAAAAGTAATTATCTTCTGACTTATCTCTCTAAGCATAAATCAGAAGGATAAAGACAAGCATCATATAATTTCACCCATATGTGGTATATACAAAAATGAAACAAATCAAATAAAAATAGATTTTAATTCTATTGAATCAAACTGGTTGACAAAAGGGAACAGGAAAAGGGTTGGGCAAATTGTTAAAAGTGGTTAACTATATTGTGTAGGATAGAATTGGATTGGTGATGACTTAATGTGCTCTATTCAGATACTGATTTATGAAGATGCATGCCTTAAATCTACATTGTTTTGATGCAATATTCCTCCAATATTTTTTAAGTCATCGCTATGAAATAAAGTAAAATATGACCACTTAATTCATCATTTTCTTTGAGGATGAAATTCCTAATAATTGCAATATCTATCTTTATACCTTTTTCATGTCACATCAGCACTTAATCCATCTGACTTATTGCTCAGTGTACATTTTTGTCAGGAGGCCAACTGCATGTATGCTGCTACTTCTAACTAATTTCTAGTCTCTTTTTTCTAACATAGCAGCTTTTTTATATAAAGGAGCAGACTTAGTTTCTAAGTACTTAGCCTAAGTCAAAATAATGTCAGCTTCTTAGATTCTATTTTAACGACAGCAAGCCATCATAATGACACGAGTGGTGATTACTGTCTTTTTCCAGTGGAGAGACCATTTGAGCAGACAGAATCCAATGATAGGGTTCTGAAGATACCCAGAAAATTTGAGTAATTCTAATCTGTGTCTATGAACTCTCCTGTTGAGACTAAGCAAAGAAATCTTGTTATTATAATATTTTGTGGCCTAAAAGGAAAAAGTACACAAAGACATAACTTTCTTCTTTTGTAGTTCAAGGAGAAACAACAATAACATTTCCATTTTATTCAGATTAGGATAATACATCAGGTAGGAAGTCTGAGATAACTTTATTTTTCTTCTTTGCTTACAGAATAAGCTATATATTATATATTCATATACACATATATACATATACATCTACACATATGTATATATATGTATATATGGAAAGGTGCAAATAGGAAAAAGTTAGTCAGCAGGCAGGTAAAAGGAGAAAGGAGGAAGGAGGAAAAAGCATTTTATTTATTTTTATTTAGTGGTACATCATCATCATTCTCACCTCTCAGGGGATGAAAACCCTGATGCTTGGGATGTATGTGGTTTGCACTTCTTCTGGAGGCAGCTGATAAAACCACTACTCCAACACGGTGTGCCTATCTCTATATTTTAAAAAAAAGCCTCAAGTTTAAATTAATTTACAAAATTTTTCATATTATATTTAAAGTGCCCAGTGAAACCAATCTTTAAAAATGAAATTTAATTGCCTGGAAATGCATGAGATTTGGAAGAGTAATTAAATTGACACCGAAATTGCTCTTCAAAATTTCATATCCTTTTAGGAATTCACGTGATACAGCTCATATAATTAAGACTTAATCTTTGGAAACACAAGTGAGTAGAAATGAAACTTTTAGATTAAAGCAGTGTCAGAACATTGCAGGTTCTATGCTAAGGTAAACCCTGACTGAATTCCAACAGAATTTGCAAAGAATGAAAAGAATGAAGAGATTCTTAGAAAACACATGCCCTTCTGCAGAACTATAATTTCTCAGTATCAGGTATCTTTTGCTAAGTAGGTTGTGATGTGTTGGCCTCTTTAGAGTAATTGTACGGTGGTTTTGGAATATGCATATCAGAATTTTGCATCTCTCATTCATCATTTCAGAATGTTCACCACCACCATGAAGGTATTCTATATAGTTATTTAATGACACAGCATCCTCACCAGCCATGTATGCTCTGATTCACACTGGTGCCTATAGATCACTGATATTCACTATGAGACCTCAGATTTAATACAATTCTCAATGAGAGGGAGTTGTGGAAATGATGAGGACACTTTAAAAATTTGTATAGTAGCAGATATAAAGTTAGAATTAAGAATTCTAATCACAGTCTAAGCAAATTTTCAATACTATAACAACTTCCCCTTTGTCACCCCTCATGAATGCTAAGAATCATAACAAAATAGAACACTAACGATTTCTACTGTAGCTTTACTTAGAGAGAACAGATTTCTATTATAATGAAATATGAGCCTGAAGGGTGAAGTGAATTGTCCAGACAGTAGCACCATTTGACAACCCAATTAGAAAACACTCTTTTCTGCCTCTAAGTTTAGGTCTCAGTCATTCTTTTACTTGCTTGAAACTCATTGATGTCATGATTACATTGATTCATCCCTTTTGCGTATCCTCAAGTTATAGAGGAGAAGAGAATCTGACTTCAAATATTTTTCCTCCCCATGAAGCATATTTCTACTTTTGTTATTGGAGGTAAAGAAGAGTCACTTAGCCACTAGACAATGGTTTTCTCTTATCTGTATTGGTACTATTCTGTGTCACCAGTTCATGTTTAATCACATGTTTTTCTATATGCGACACTAGTACAATATTTTTAAAGTTAAAAATATAACTCTAGAGTAAACTCTCTTGGTGTCTATCATTTCATTCATAGTTATTATAATCTAGTCAAGTCTAAGAATATTTTCATCAGAGAACGCCAGGAGTGAATTCCTCATAAACACTACTTTTCTGCACAAGACATGCTAAGCTCACTCTTCATAGAACAGAGTCTCTATTTTGAGCATTGTTTACATAAAATCTAACAAGATAATTGAAAATGAAAGGGACATCTCAAATATTGCTAAGTGCAATTCACTGTAAGATGTTATGTGATTTTTTTCTTTTCTGTTTAGAAACTTTATTTTTCTTTCATTATTTTCACTCCATAAAGTATTGTAATGATCACATTTATATTTTCTTCTCTATATTCAACATATTTGCTTAGGAATAAAACACTCTTTAATTTTGCCTTCATTGGCTTAATAACTTCATGAAATTAATTTCAATCACATTCCAAGCAAGAATTCAGATTCCTTTTGGGTCTTAATTGTGATTTTTTTCTAAAGTAACATTTTGTTCATTTCTAGTGGAAGGAACCAAGATATCTCTCCTTTTAAAACACTCATTTTATTGCTCATATATCTTTTTTTCAACAAAAAATTTAAATACCAAAAATACCATCTATCTCCTGTGCAAATATAACGTTACTGAAATGAATGATCTGTTGCACATACAGTGAACCATGCTGCTGAAGTATCAAGTGCTACTATTGATAACAATTCCAGGGCATTTTCTTTTTAAATAAGAGGTTGCAAGATGAAACTTGAGTTCATCGTATGGGAAATTTTATTTTGTGGTTGAAGTGAGTTTCAGATATGAGTTTAAATGATTCCCCTCACATTCATGAGGAAGACACTCAGCCATAGTGACCACCAAGAGGACATGTACTGCACTGTACTGGTCCTCTTTTAGAATACCCTGTCAAATTCAGCAGAGCCCAGGCTGAATAGGAATTCCATGTCTTTCAAGCCAAAATCTGAAGCACTAAGTCTCGAGAAGGCTAAATATAAAAGCTTGTCTCCTAAGAAAAGGAAAAAACTATTTTAAGTAAAAATATAAATGATGACAGTGATGGGAAGACTAAAGATAATCTTGAAGAAAGTGGTTCACACACTGAAGAAAGAGAAAAACAAGGAGAGAAAGGTCATTTCTACCTTGGAAGCTGGTGGTGGCTGTCAGAAGAAACTTCATGACTAACAGTCTTAATGAAATAGTTTGAACTGCATCATCTAAT
Source organism: Solenodon paradoxus (assembly GCA_004363575.1). Lineage (NCBI taxonomy): Eukaryota > Metazoa > Chordata > Mammalia > Eulipotyphla > Solenodontidae > Solenodon > Solenodon paradoxus. The sequence goes on from RJWH01000375.1 coordinate 140,646, forward strand.
GAAGAGGCACTAGGACACATGACCATTTTAATTTATATTTATATAAAATAAAATTAAACACAATAATAGAATATCGGTCCCCGAGGTTCATTATACACACTACATGCTCAGTAAACATCACTGGCTCATGGCTGCCATGTTGAATTGTGCAGATAGAAGACATTTTTCTGACAGAGTTCAATTAGACAGTGCTGAGCTATCTAACATGCAAAGAGGGGCAGATAAAAGGGAGAAAAGAGATTTTCCAGTCTGGAAGTTCATGAATGTATTTTTCTTCAGAGAATTAAGAGTATTCTTCATTAATAAAATATAAATTATAAGGTCATGAGTAAAGGGAAATATAATTGGATTTTTAGCCAAAAGCAAGAAAGATTATTTCCTTTATAACATTCTATGTAATGAAATTTATACTCTGGACCAGGGCTTTTTTTCCACAATATTCCTTTAAGCAGGAATGTATGCAATATTAATTCCACCTTCCCCAACAAAAAGAGGGGAAAGCATTTTCATGGACAAAATATGCATATGTAAGAATTTGCTTCAAATTTACCATCTTACTGATTCATAATTTATATGAGCAGATTATACATCTTCTAAAAATACAATCTAAAAAGTGTCTTTTAAATTGATTCTAAAACCCAGAAAACACAAAATTTTCCAGAATAGACTTTTCCCCATTTTAATTAACTAGTAGTAAAGCCAAGTCCAGTATAAACAATACTGTTGTAAATGACAAGTCCCTAAATGGTAATAAGCAAAAGAGTGTTGATCAGCTATTCACTCAAGGGAAAGAAAATAACTGGGTAGTTATGTAAAGAGTAAATTTCAGAAGACTATGTGGAAGTAACATGTTTTTAAAGTTATTTCATTAATACTTGGAGACAAGACAACACAATTAGAACAGGATATTATAAGGAAAACAAAGGGCATGAACTTGTCAGAAAATTAAATTGTTGACTGAGCTTTATGGGCTATATACAGAATGCCTTAAATAGTAAACCTGTGGGGAATTATCAAACACATTTCCTGGTTGACTCCAACATGTCCCATTATCATGCAGACAAGACACCAAATCTCGACTACACAGTCGAGTCTTATTGACAGCTTACTAAAACTTCTAAAACAGATCTCCTAGTATCACCCTAATTGGTATTAATGTCCACAGTTTTATTAGTTATAATTAAGATTATTTCCTTAGGAGACTAGAATTACAAATATTTGTTTTGTCCCTTTTGATCTGATTATATTTCATCAAACCTGATTTATTTGGATATAATTCACAGCTGGTGATAACTTTTTTTTTTCCAAATTACTCATTATAAACTTTGTTGTGATTCCTAGAAACCAGTGAATATTGAGCCACTTGATTTATTTGTAGCTATGATAGTCCTATTTGTATTTGCTAGAAGTTTAAGTCCTTCCTTTTCCTAATGATTTTAAAATTTTCTCCTTTACCCCAGTTTACTGAGTGTGAATAGCTTTGTTTCTTTTATTTACACATGTTATTTGGATGACAATTGAATGTATTCATAAAGTTTTTAGAAAATTTGTCTTCTTTATATATATACATATAAGTGGCAAATTTCAATTCATATAATTATACAAAATGGCTATTATTCTCGCCGCATTTTCTCATTTTTAAATAAAAGAATTTTGCTTCATTTTTCTTCTTTTAAGTGTACAGATGCAAAGGATAAAGACTTCACTCACATTTATAATTCTTACCTACATAAGAGTTTAATCCTAAGGAATATGTATATACTACTTTTGAAAATACCTTGAAATACATAATAAAATGTACACACATCAGTGTGGATTGAGTTTACATATATAGGTGTGTATAAAAGCTGCATACCATGGAAGACATGTTTAAAAATCTGTAGATTTAATTTAATATATTGAACTCAAAATCAAACAAAAGTGAGATTATAGATTTACACAAATCAGAGTAATTTTGCAAAAGAGAAGATTATTCTTGATAATGGAAAATTATAAGTATCAAATCCACTTAAAAGATGTTCATAATCTAGTAGAAGTGCTTGTTCTTTTGTTCCATAATATACACTTAGTATGCTTTATAAAATTTTGTAACTAGTTGCTACCTTTTATATATCCTCTCTTAGATTTGCAGGTACATGAAAGCAATACATGAAACTCTGGGCACATGATTGTCACTAAGAAAGTGTTGAAAAAGTATGTTTTTTATCATCATAGAAAGATTGAAACAAGATATTGAAGATCTGAAATCAGGTTTACAATATAATTTTGGCAATTGAACTAAAATTGGTAATGTAACATTACTTTAAACTCATTGATATATCCCCTACATATTGAAAATATATATATTGACCAAATGTATAATTATGTCACTTGTACTGAATGATTTAAACAAAATATTATGTATCTTATACAAACATTCAAGTTAATGCAACAGTTTATTTAATTTTGACTATAGTCTGGGGGCAGAATTTTAACTTTATAAAAATTCAGTTTCTGTCTTACAACTAATTATCATATCTGTAAGTTCAATTAATTGACTAATTATACTTTTTTTGTGTGTCAAAATCAACTACTTTATGACTTTATATTTGACACACTTAAATTTTCAACCTTTTAGGAAGACTTTCTGTGCTAAAATGGTAATGTTATTGTTGTTTCTCCTTGAACTACAAAAGAAGAGAGTTCTGTCTTTGTTTACTTTTTCCTTTTTAGGCCATAAAACATTATAATAGCCAGACTTCTTTGCGTAGTCTCAACAAGAGAGTTTATAGACATAGACTAGAATTACTCAAATTCTCTGGATATCCTCACAACCCTGTCATTGAATTCTGTCTGCTCAAATGGTCTCTCCATTGGAAAAAGACAGTAATCACTACTTGTATCATTATTGGGGAGTAAAAGAGAAAGGGGTGAAATTCTCTTCTAAGTTTGATACCTTCATTTTACAGCCAGTAGACATGTCTGAAAGTAGACATGGTCTTCAAAACATGAACATCAATTGTTTATATCTAAAACCATCTGTGTTTTTCATGTAATAAACTTCTGTTCATTCTGAATTTTGCATACCACAGTCTTGTGCCTCACTTTGATTTGCATTCTTAATTTATTCCCTTGAATTAATGAGTCTGTTATATACTGCTTTGATTCATTTTTCTTCTTATTGCCTACCCAACTCTGTTTGGAGATTTCTGTTGAATATTCTGCATTAGACAAGTCTCATGTCCTTTCCCACACATATATGTGCCTTTCTGCTTTGGATTCTAACACAGTAGTGAGTCAGGATCATAATGAGGTATTTTGTTAATACTTATTCATCACTTTCAGCTATATAGTAATATGTGAAATTTGTTTATATTAGTTTTATTCCTGATCCAATTTGATGTTCATATTCATTTTCCACTTTAAGTTCCCTAGAATTTTATGATTAGTTTCATGTTGCTACAATTTCATGTGACTATCATGAGTTGTTTATATCCCATTTGGAAGAAAATTTAATGTAAATTAAAAATAAACCTATATATTGTTGATTTAATTCAGTCCACAAATCTTTATGGGCTCTCTTCTATTTCTAAAGCACTGTACTAAGTGCTTTGAGAAATAGTAGGATGAATAAATTATGAATTATTCTTCAAAAAGAAATGTATTAATTCTTGATATATATATGAAAGAAATAAAATCAGGATCTGCTTTCCTATATCAACTGCACCATTATACACAATAGTCAAAATATGGAAGTAAACTAAGTGTCTGTAAACAGATGAATAAATAAATAAGGTATAGCATATACATACATATATATGTGTATATGTGTGTGTGTGTGTATATATATACATATACACATATATGGACTATTATTCAAACCAGATAAAGAAAGAAATCAGCATTATAACAACATAAAAGGACATTGAAGACATTATATTAAGTTAAATAAGTCAGAAGAGAAAGGCAAAGTATGACTTCACCTTTATGTGAATTATGAAACAAAGAAAATAAACCTTAAATTTCTAGAAATAGACAACAGATTGGTGGTTGCCAAGGGCTAGGTTGCAGAAATGGGTAAATATTTGTCAAAAAGTACAAACTTCCAATTATAAGACAGGTAAGTTATGGGGAGCTAATATGCAGTATAGTGATTATATTCTGATGATACTATATTATATACTTGAAACTTTTTAACAAAGATCTTATATGTTTGCATGACATAAATAATTGGCAATTTGTGATTTGATGGAGTTGTTAGCTAAAGTTATGGTGATAATAACTTTGCAATATATAACTCCCAAATCAACATGCTGTACATCTTAAAATTATACCATGTAATGTCAGTTATACATAAATAAATCTTGAAAAAAAGAATAACTGTCTAATAAGGTGATAGAAAAATATGCAAGTAATAATAATATGAAATGAAAATATAGTAAGATAGACAAAGGTTTAAGAAAATCTGAAAAGGTAGAGAGAAATAATGATTTGATGAATTAAAGTATCTGTTTTGAGTCAGGTGGTATTTAGATTGGACTTTTGAAATAAATAGCTATATTTAATTATCATGTATAGTAAGTGCAAGGCTGATGCAACACCTCTTAGTCAAACTGAGCTAGACCCGAGGATGTATAATGGTGCAAATGTACAGTATAAATCACATCAGATGGATAAACCTATAATAGGGAGACTACATCATTCTTTGGCAATGAGAATCAATAACAATGTGAACTAATAATGAAACATAGTTGACACAATATAACATACAAGAATACAATCATAAGTACTTGATCTAAGGGGAGTATCAGTAGCAGTTTTTACAAGCAATCATCCCAGCAGCAATGAAATTCTGCTAACATAGATGAATATATCCAGAGCTGATAAACGATATGAAAAAGTACCATCACAACTGATAACATTCGAATCTAGGTTTCTGAGAAATAAGAAAAAAGAATAAGCAACTTAATAGTAAACAAAAGAAAACAATTTTTCATCTGTTTAAGATTACCATTTTATATAATTCAAAATTAGCCCATTTTTCTTTTAAAATGTATATTGCAATCATCTGTTTATTTCTTGTGGAAAACTGAAAAAATACATATGTACATATCTCCCAAAGATGTCCAGATTTAATCCTGTGTATCTTTCTTTCTAAAGCAATCAAAAATTAAATTTTGCTGATGTGATCCAGTTAAGGTTCTTGCAATGTAAAGATAATCCTGAGTTAGCTAAGTGGTCTTTATATAATCACAGTTACCCTTCTAAGAGGACAGTAGAGAAATAAGTCAGTGGAGGTGATGATATGAAACAGAACTTGAATGACAAATTTTAAAAATAGAAGAGATGATAAAATCGAGAAATACAGTTAGTTGGTCATTAGAAACATGAAAAGACAAGGTAATAGAATCTCAAGACCCACAGAGACTGCAGAAGGTACATTTCAACACATTTAATCTAACCTAATGAGCTTTTCAGATTTCAGATTCTGACCTCCAGAACTGGAAAAGAATAAATGTGTGTGACTTTTAGTCAATATATCTGTTATGATTTTTTACAATATGTCAAAAAACAAATATTCTTTTGTTTATTATATCCTTAATAATTCTGTAATTACGACTCCATGAATAGTGGAACAAGGTAATCTCTCTCTCACATATTTTTATAAATATGACCTTACGAATTTTGGCAAAGTGTACACAGAATGTACTCAGTCCTATGCATGCTTCATTAATTCAGCAACTAAGTTTACTAAGAATAAAAAGACTCAGTTGGGAATTCCATGCACTGTATTCAGAAAGCCTAAATGCTCTCATAATTTTACCATTGATGTCTTAGAGAAATATTTACACCTTCCTCAACCTGTGTGCTCAGCTATGTTCTTATATAGTTATATTTTAATTATTGATGCTTTATTTTTAAATAAATTATTAAAATAATAGTCTATTAAAAATGCTTAAAAATAGTTTATAGGTGACTATAAAAATATTTCTTGCATTTTCCTGTATTAGAGAATCACAATAGATATAGGCAATTTAAAAAATCTAATAATCCTATAGTAAAAATATCTATATCTACACATACACATGTATCTACACATACTCATACACATTTAATTGGTCAAAGTTTTTGAGACCTGTTCAACTGAGATAGACTTCTTTCCCTGTCTCTCCTATTAATGATATCTGACAGAATCACTCTTTTGCTAAAATGTCTAAGAAATATTGAACAAAATTTAAATCAAGTGTTAATTATGTATGTTAAATATTAGAATTAATTCAGTGTAATTATGTTAATCAAGGCAAGCTCATCTGCTTTCAAAATTGTTTTAGTTTTTTATTCAATTTTTTATAAACAAAGGACATACTACAATGATTCACAACTTAAACCTTTATAATTTTATGATGCAGTATTTCTTCAAGAAAAAATAATAAAAGGAGAGAGAGGGAGGAAGAAAAGCAGGGAGGAAGGAAGGAAGGAAGAAGGGAGGGAGGGGGGAAGGAAGACCACGAAACAGCTGGGATAACCTGAAACAAGCATAATGTTGAAACTAGTTATGGTAAACTACATGCTTTATTATGACATGTAAGTTAAAATACAGTCAAACTAATCTGCAGTGAAAATAGTCAAATGAGTAGTTAAACTTTTTGTGAGCTATAAATACTGAAAGGAAGCACAAAAGATGTTATAGTTTACTGGAATTTTTTTATTTCTCAATTTTGGCATTGATTACGCTGGTGGATTTCTGTGTGAAAAACTAAATCAAGCTATATACTTATGATCAAAAACAAGAAAAACAAACAAAAACAAAAAGACCCCAATAGTACACTCATACCCCATAGCAACCCAGAAGAATCACTGAACAATGAGTTTCCTTCAGGTGTATTTCATTGAAAAGACAGAGGCTTATGTCCTAGGTTAAATTGAGCTATAAAGGTATTAATAACTGGTCATCTTCAAAATAACAAAATAAATATATATATAATTTTAATTTGCTATAGAAAAATAGGAATTTAATTGCAATTTTATAAATATATGAGGTTGATACACTTAAAACCCTATAATTCTTAAAATGACAGTGTTTCAGTATTGTCCATTTTCTTTAAGACTTAGACATGCTTCTATTTTCAAATATACTTCTAAATTTTTTTTAATTAAAAGTACTTGTAAACAGAGGGAACAATATACCTGTAAAACTCATTATTCCTGACATATAAAGTCTGGAAATGTAAATAATAGTCACATTTAATTTTGTCTGATTAATTCCTAATATTTAAGGCAAATTAGACATCGACAAATGTGTCCCTGAACAATGAGGTTGTTCCAGAGAGATTATTAAATGTGATGGAAAAGATCCCCTGATGTCACCTTGAGGGGAAGGATACAGAGATGAATAGGCCACTGGTCATTTCTTATTGCACTTTTCAACATTTAGATGAGGCCTCAGATATGAAATAAAATGGAATCACACACAGAAATGCTGTCATGTATGCATAATGTGATTTATAAAACTTTCTTCAAATAACAGCGAAAGGGCTCAGCATAAGGGTAATTACATGTAGGATCATCTAAAGAATTTACAAAGACAGGAAGCCTACAACTGAGAATGAATGGGTCCATCAATAACACAAATAGCAGCATGTGAAAGAACGATGTACAAATTACAAAGCAGGATGGACTTATTTAACAGCACCTGGGAACTTATCCAGGAATATTTTATGTTTTCTCTCAAAGAACATTTAATGTGCATAGAAAATAGGGCAATTTTCATGACAAAGTCCTAAAGAGAGAGAACATTCAAATGTAGTTGAATTATGCTTCCTCTAAAGCTCGAATATAAAGTGTCCTTTCAGCTTTTGACCAATAAAGTATATATGATCTGTTTCTTGTTTTCTCTGATTGATTTTCATAGTAAAGGCACCCATTTAATGCATTATCAATGTAATTATGTTAGTGTGAGGGCTATTATATTTGTTCTATTACAATATACAGCTACTAAGCTTGCTGAATATCAGAGTGAATGCCCCAAATATGACAAACTAAAATTATCTTCTATTCCGTACTTGGTTACCAATATATGTATCAATATAAGAAATCCTCTTGTGTCCAATATAAAAACAATTTATTGTTTTTTCATATATTTAAATCATTTGCTTTTACTAGTATGATCATGATGTTCATTAGTTAGTAAGTATAAATACTTTCAGAAAATCTGTCCATTTTCTTTAAGGTAGGATTATCTTTATCTTTATGCTTTAAAATATTTTTAAAGCACTTTTATGTTGGAAATGGGTAGCCAGTGTATCTCTATGAAGTCAGGGTTTCACAAGTGTGAAAAAAATCCTTAGAGAAAATGAACTAATTCCCTAGATTCCTATATGGTTATTAGACTTCTACCAAATAGCCATGTCTATAGCCCGAGATGGATGTGTCTGTATGTGAGGCTGATCTGAGTTTGGGGAGAGTAGACTGTAATACTTTCTAATACGGAAATTCCCCTAGACCATGTCCTACACTTTCAGTGTTTATGTGGGAAAGGGGAAAATACAGAGGAGAAGAAAGAACTGTGATGACTATACAAAGAGAAATAAATACATAAAGACAGACAAAACAGCTGTGTTCATAATGGTCTGTGCATACGTAAAAGAATTTAACCACATATAGTGAATATATATCTAATGTCTGTTTATTGAATTATTCTACTTAGAAACTGACATTCATGCTGTAAAAGAGGACAATGATTTTCTCCATAATGATAAAAATAATCAATTTTTATTGTGTATTGTGTCTTAGATTTAAAACTGTCTTTACCATACTTTAAAATTTTCTCAAGATTCATATATCCTGCTGATAGCTCATTTATGAGTTTTATCTGGATTTCCATACTATGTGGATAATCCTCATATCTAAAGTAGACTGGATAATTGTCTTTGTTTTTAAGAATTTACTCTTCTCCATTTTCATGCATGCCTTCAAACCAGGAATTATCATTGAAACTGATTTTTCTGCCATCTCCAATAAATCACTATACTACTCTAACCTATAACCTGAGTTAACGTTCTCTCCATCTGAAGCATCATAGTCTAATTCACAACCATCTTTCCTGACCCAGCAGCACCTCCCAACACAGACAGTAATTTTAAACCTGCATTTATGACCACGTGACTCCCTTTTTCCATGTCCTTCAATGACTTCCAGTTACCTTCAAAATGCAGTTTATATAGGATAAATATATAAAATCAAAATATTTTCATTCTAGATCCTACCTGATGTAAATAAAGCATTGTTATAAAAGATATTTTGTGCTTTTGAAGAGGGCAGAATTTGATCAAAAATGAGGAGTTGAGTGTTCGGCTATGAATCTCCAGATAGTTTTGGAATTGCATACTAAACATCCAGGTGATAAAAGTGGTCAAAAACAAAGGCTTTTGATGTCTTATTTTTTTTCTGGAAAAGGGAGGAAGGGAATTTTTTCATTATTCGCAAAGTGAAAATGTAAGATCCAAGACTAGTTGCCTCATATCAGAGAATTTTATTATCTTGTTTTTGTTTTGTTTATTGCTCTGTTAGTCCATAAGACAACTGGAAAATATAAGATAGAGCTCAGAGAGTATTCTGCTGAAAGAGAAGAAGTAAATGAATATAATATTTTTGTTGCTGAAAAATGACAGAAAAAAGTAAAGATCAAAGTTTAAATCTGAATCCTGTCTTTATTTCCAGATCTAGACTAATGTTAGTTTGAAAGGAAATTGGTTTTAAGACTAAGAGACTGATGTCTGTCTTCCATCTCTGCACTGCTGGGTACATATATCTGTTTTGAAGGCAAGATTTCAAATTTCAATTTATATAAAAATATAAATTAAACATAATTTATTTTTCTGCATCTAGTACTCTACTGAATTTCTTAGCTTTATAGTATCACTAAGATCTCAAACTTCCATGTATTTTCACATAACTCTCTCTGTATTCATTTTCTATTGTTTCTATAACAAATTACTACAAAATTTTTAACAGAAAATAACACAAACTTTTGTTACAATTCTGGAGGTCTGAGATTCTAAAATCAAGGTGTAGGGAGAGCTGAGTTTTACTGAAAGCTCTAGGAGTCTTGTGTTTACCAAGTCCTAGAAGTCGCTGCATTCTGCAAGGAGTGTGTCTTCCTGCCAGTACTGATGTCTGATCTGCCATCCATGTCTTACTATCTGCCTCCATCTTTTTGTCTCTCTCAGACAAGCACTGTGATTTCCTTGAGTCTCCTATGAAAATTCAGAGTAACGTTCCTGTCTCATAACCTTTACCTTAATCACTTGTATAAAGTCCTTTTGGCATTAAAGTCAAAGCAATTATAATATATTTGGTGGCAGGGGGTACTTACACTGTAGGATTTTTCATTTAGAACAGATTCATTTCCATGTGCAAGGATTTATGTGGTTTTAATGACAGCAAAAAAAATCTTTCAGATCCTCTTTCTTGGTGATTTGAAATGGCTATAGAGTCATTCAAAATGTGTCATGTATTGTCTTTAACAACATGACTAAAACATGCTTTTATCTTTCAAGCACAAAATATGTTCTGTTACTAGTCATATCTCAGAAAATTGGATGTAGGATGTTCCATAGAGTATTCTTAGCTCTGAAATAATGCTGCTCTATTTGTCCTGAGTCAGAATGATATCAGGGCATGAATAAGATCTCTTATTTTAACTTTTTTGTAAAGCATGCTCTGACAAGTAAATCCCATGGAATAACATAAAAGAATTATCTTGTTAAATCTGGTTATAATATCTGCTTGTAGGATATTATCCAAAGCATAACTCTTGTAAATATAAAAAAAAAAATTATATCTATACATTTCAACTACAAAATATATAGATTGTTTCTAGAACTAAGTAGGAAAATAATAGATTTTTATTGCATATAATATTTTTACATTGTATTTGCTTTTTAAAAGTTCATGCCAACTGTCTAGTTACTCCATCAATTGTTATATATATACAGTTTCCACCCTAAAATACAGCTTTTATTGAAGAAGTCATTTACTGTTGAGACTATGTATGTCTCTGATACATTTTTCTTTTAGTGCCTCATAGTTCTTCATTTATTTCATTATTGAAGAAGAATCTAACAAATTCCTTAAACTGATTCATCTTAGAAATATCTGTACTCTCATCTGCTATATAGCAAACCTCCCACACGGACTAATTTGTTCAAATATTCTTCACTTCAAAATTGCAGCAATATTTTCAATTACTTTTAAAGCAGTATTTGCTGAGAAAGAATTGAATTTTACTTTTATTGCACATATTTTTCTAGATGTTTCTGTTTTTCACCATGGGCAAAAGATCAAGTGTTTTCCCAAGTGATAATGTGATGTTTTGTTTTCTGTTGCTGTGTGTAAAGAGTTAAACATGAAATCTGAATCTTAGTATTACATTGACAGTAAGATAACCCATAACCTACTCTAGGGTAAAAAGGATTTTGGGAGAATTTTGCTAATTTTTTTACATATGATTAACCATACTCCTGTCGTCTTTTCATGTCTTTATGCAAAGCTTCCGTGGCTTCTCATTCATTTATAATTTAAAGTGATTTTAATCAGTGGATAGAAGGTTGAAAATAATCTGATCCTTCCATTCCAATTTCCTGAAATAACCTCTTAGCAACAATCCGTCAACCATTTTGGCCAACCTACTTTCCAAATATGGAAATCTTGTTTTTATCTCCAAACCGTTGGACTTCCCTCTGCTTGGACCATTATTCCTCTGTGTGCACAAAGCTTACTCACTTCTCTCTTTCCAAGGTCACTATTCTTGACTATCCTTTCTAATCTTGCAATTTCTCTTCACACTCTTTTTCCCTCCACCACTAATCAGCTCCTAATATATTACATAACTAACTTATTTAATGTTTGTGTATGTTTCTACTGAAAGAGTAGTTGCTTTTATACGTTTTGTTTTTATTTAACTTGAGTATCCTCCAAGTCTAGAACAGTGCTTAGCATGAGGGAATCTAATAAATATTTGTTGAATATACTTCTGCTGTTTCAAATAATGATTTTATCATCTCTTGTCTAGATTATCACACTTATTTTCTAATTTTTTCTGTCTCCATCGTTACTCTCTTCTAATACATTCTCAATAGAATGAACGCTTATGTCAAAGGTTGGCTCAAGAACTATTGACAGATGGATAATTGGAGACAGAGAAAACTTAGGATGTGCAAAATCTGAGAGAAGTAGGATATTCGATTAAATGGTTCCCAAGAAAATGATCCTGTCACAGTGTATTCCATAGATAATGATACTGCCTAAACTGAGGTTTGCTCTGTGTATAAAACAGATTAAAATGAAGACATAAAACACTTCACAGCTTTCAGTTACAAATTTATTTTGTTTATATACCAAAAGAGGAAAGTATTGGGAGGTTGGTAAATTTTGTTATAAAACCATTCCACAGTCTGAAAATTCCATTAAAATATAGTTTTTAAAAAATTAGTAATCTTAACTCTATAAAGTCAGACTATTATTCTTATATTGAATGACTACACTCTAACAATAATGTGCCAAAAGGAAGTGCTGGAGTACTCACCAAACATATTTGTCAACTGTCAATAGGAGAGAAAATAAGAGAATATTATGGAACAGAGCGTCTTTTTAAATCATAAACTAGTAGGTGGTTAGCATTAAGACTGAGAGTACCCTGAGGTAATACAAATGTTTATGGCTTGATTCAATTGTTTTTCAGGCAGTAGGGGACTTTCAAAATGTTGAAGACTACTGTCATTAAGTGTAATTTTAAAAATGGTATTATCAATGTTGAAGCAAAGATTGCTTACAAATGTTGAATGATGATGATAATGAATTCTGTATCATTAATTTAAATTCTTCTTGGGAATGTGTGAAGTCTGAGTAAAACATACATGGTTATTTCCTATGCACCAAATCCAAGGGTTGAAAGTTGAAAGATGAAGTTTCTAAATATGGAATGTTAAATTCTATTATGTTGTGTGGGATTATAGATATGGTTTGATTGTTCAGTGAATGCATTTATTTACATGAGTATTTAAAATCTATATATTTATGTATATTTATATCTATAGCTCTCTACATTTTTTTAAAGGAAAGCTGCAGACAGGAATGAAGATGAGGAGGCAGGTAGTCAGGGCAAGAGAAGAGAAAAAAGCATTGTATTTATTTTTAAATTATCTTTATTTTTATTTAGTTGTTCATCATTTTGGCTATTCCCCCCAGCCCTGGGTCACTAATGCAACTGCTTGGGAAGTATGTGGACTACCCCCAGCCCACTTAATCACTAGACCACTAGACCAAAATCTCTCTACCTTTAATGTGGTATTTATTATAATTTGAATACAGTCTGTCTCCATAGACTCCAGAAACTGTTTCATTTATTCCTGCATTCTCAGTGCATACAATTAATAGGAACTCTACCAAGGTATATTAATCTGAATTATTAAATTATTAAATAATATTTAGCTAATATATTATCAGGCTACATAAATTAAACTTCTTTTAAATTAGGTATACATCTAGAAAAGTTAATATTTTTTTAACTTTTAAAAAAAAAGTACAGGCAGTAATGAATGTGAGCAGAGACAGGCAGAAAGAGAAAAAAGGAAGAAACATTTTTTTTTATTTTATATAACTGTTCATCCTGGTTGTTTCCCTTGTCCCTGGGAATTGAACCAGTGACTTCATATATGAACTGCACCCAGGGTATACTAGTCTTATAGGTGCCTTATTTTGCCATGTATATCTACCTTTTCCATAAGACATAAATTAGAAAGTATGTGATTATTTTTTATTTGTTTTTGATTAAATATTTATTTAGGTCCCAGATTTCTACCAGACATCCATCAATTCAGAAGCACTTTATTCTTACATTCTTTCATATAAAAATAAACATATGTTAAGTGCTTACCCTGAGCCAGACACTAAATTATACATGAAATGCAATAGAAATACTTTTTTTTGTAGTTTACAGATACATAAAATCTATAGAGGTAAATGTTCATGAAAAGCAGCAGATATGTTAAGGAAATTTTCAAAGTTAACAATGCAGGGCCTTTGTGTACAATGCATGCTTTAAATTAAAAAGAAAACTGTGTGTGTATATGTGTATTTATGTGATTCTCTATGGTGAAAGTGCTTGAATTTATCCTATAAATATATGATTGGGGTATTTCTTAATAACTTTTAAACTCTGCCTAATCATTTGATTAGCACTATTTTACATGTCTTCATATCTTCCCTCAAAATCACTCTTCCTTGGATTGCTAAATATTTGGAGGCTTTATATTGCCTCCAGTGAAAACCTCAAGGGGTACAAATGTGATGAAAATGTGACTGGGGACATTTTCAAATACCATAAACATAATTTAAAAGTATTCAAGACTGCATTCAGAAGAAAGGCAAAATCCCAAAACCAGATGATAGAACAAAGTATAGCTGAAGCCACCTAGAATGCAGGTTTTTGCTTTATCCTCTCTCATTCTTTCCCTCTCCCTATAATTCTTTATTATTCAGGGATGATACCAATCTACACTCTCAGAGAGTAAATTAAAAAAATGTAGGCTAACTCTGACTTTCTTTTTGCCTCTGTAAAATTCACCTTTAACAGGGACTTTTCTGATTTTTCCTTTTCAAATCATTTATTTTTTTAATCCTATACCTCGGTTCCAAAACTGTTACACTTCTTTTTAGCTAATGTATGGAGCGGGTCCTGAACTTGTTATCATAAACTCTAGAGAGCATGGCTGAACTTCTGCTGCTTTGAGGGTCTGGGATATAGACAAGAGACCTCTGGACCTCCTTACTTTAGACCTGGTAAAAACAGAGGCAAACAACACGACAGAAACCATTGCTTCTGAGGTTTTCATAATAAGTACTTGTCTTAAAACTGCTAAACCTCAAGCAGAAAAATTCTTTTTTCCCATTGTTATAATGTTTGTTCTTAGAGCAACAGGACTTTTTACAGCTCATTTAGCATGGCAGCTATTATCCTGCCTCAGAGCCTTTGCACTCACTATCCTCTCCTGGAAAGAACTTCTTTCGTTATAGAAATAGTAAGTGACAACTGCCTTCTTCAGTATCCAGGCACACAAGGCTATAGAGCAGCACTGTAAAATGCTCAGGTGTCCATCTAAAGGAGGGACAACTGCACATGACCTCCACATAGGAGTTAAAGTAATTGTACCTCCCTAGAGTGTTGGCAAGGCCCTTCAGAAAAGGTTGTTCTTGGAAATTATCAGCTTGTTCTGTGTGGGCTCCATGTTAGTCAGTTTTAGCTTCTGTAACAACATTATTAAAGAACGGTGAATAAACAGTAGATATTCCTCACAGTTCTAGAGACTGGAGGTTAAGGATCAGGGCCCTGCCTGGTGAAGTTTTGAGGTGAGCTCTCTTCAGGGTTACAGACTGACAGCTTCTGGTTGTGGTAGTAAGATAATGAGAGAGCTGTCTGAGATTCCTTCTTTAAGAGACTGATCCCTTACATGAGGACTTCACCTTCCTGATCTAATTGCTTCTGAAAGGTCACATTTCCACAGACATCACAATGGGATTTGGGTTTCAACATCTATGTTTTTCTTAGGCACATAAAATCTCGGATTCGCTGAGTTAAGTCTGGGCTGCTCATTGCATTGCACTGCCACTCCAGTTTGTTTTTTTGTCTCAAAATACTTGGCTCGAAATGTCCTGTATTTAGCATGTACTCTGTTCATTATCCCCTATTTAAGCATGTTGATCCTAAAGACCAAGTTTCCAGAGTCTTAGTAAAGTGGAATCTTGTTACTGGTCCCTAATTGTGTCTTTCCTCCTTTACATGTTATCACCTGTGGTCTTTATCACTCCCTTGTTATCATTCTGTTATTTTTTACTGAAGTGCTATTATATTTACATTTGTAGAATCCAATGAACATAGTTAATTCTCCCATATTAAGAATAGTCAAAAAAATTCTATTACATATACTTTGTGCTTTTTGACATTCTATAATTTTAATTCTTCATGCTAGTATTAAAAACACAAAAGCAACAACTAGAGAGTTTTCTTAAAGGTGACTCCTATAAATGCGTGCCGTTGTGTCTCGGTTGACTGAGAACCACAGATAGCTTGACACTGGGTTTGAGAACCAGGGCCAAGGTGAAAAACCAAAATGAAACAGTAAACAAATAAAGATGAATCTTCATCCTCTTCCTTCCTTCCTTAAATGTTCATTCTTCTTTCCCTTTAGAAAACAAAAAATCTGACTCATTTAGAATTCTGACTCCTTTCTTGTTCCAAAAAATGATTTTCCACATTTATATTCTTCTTCAAATTTAAACAAAATAATCATGAATCTATTTGTTCCAGCCAAGCCTTCATTTCCATTTCAGCCCTCATTTTCATCTGACATGTCAATTCTAAAACAGGCTGTGATATAAATTATAAAAATAATAATTTTTAAATTAAATTTATATTTAAATCTCTAAGCTCATATTTTTAAAAAGATTGCAACTGAGACCATTTGATTTTTATAAACTTTGTTTTGTAAATAGACTTCTTAATATTGATTTTGCTTTGGATGTGAGAAACACTGGAGTTCAAACTTTACAGAAATCATGAGTGAAAATGTGGTTATGCTTGAATTAAGACAGACTCCTGCAATGAGGTTGCTGGAAGGGTTACTTTTAAATATCTCTAGAGGGTTTCAGGTAAGAGAAAGAAGACAATGTTCTATGTGCTGATTCAAAGGAATCTTGAGGCTACTTGGAATATTTTAAAGTCAACAGATTTGGGGTGATAAAAGTACTGCTCAAGTGTTCTTTAAATGGAAGTTTATTATGAAATTATTTTTACCAAGGCATACTCTGATGTCTTTTTCTTATTGTGTTAAATCTTTTGATTTCAGTATTTCTCTGTGTATTTCCATCATTCTCAAATAGAGCCATACATTCTTCTGTGCTTAGTCATATAAGATTGCTGCTAATTGACAGTTTGATTTAAAGAACAATTTTATATACTTCAATCTATAGTAATAATCCAGCTAATATGTCTTCATCTGTTATTATATACAAATACCTCTTCATTCTCTGTTTAGCTCCCTATACCATGTTAAGAGAAAATCGCACTCCTATGGAAAACAGGTAGAGCTGCCTAAAACATTTCAGCTGAAAGACAATATCACTCATTTTAGAAGTGACAGGAAGGAGGATCTTGTGAACATATATTTGTAATAAGTAAACAAAAAATCAGTTGAATCAATCAAAGTTGTGCCTGATTCATTCAGACTATGAAATATTTCTGTTTCAACATTTGCATGTTTATGTGGGTGCAAAAACATAGCTATGTGTACTGAGTGTATCGACAATGGCTATTATTGATGCTTTTAAATCTGTGTTTAACATTCACATTTAATTGTCTTCAGTGATCATTGTTATTCTATATTCTATTTCTAGTTTATAATTTCCTTATACTCATTCTTCAAATTTCCTATTCCCTTTCCCCTTCAATAATTTCCAGGCCTTTCATTTTTCTTTCTTTTGCTCCCAGTGGCATTTCTTTCATTAAAAATACTAGATTGATATTGTTAGTGAGAAACACTTCTAATTTCCCTCCCTATGCCCAGCAGTCTGGGACCATTCAAATTGTGATCATACCAGTTGCATCAAAAGAAATACATTTGGGTCTAATTAACTTTTGTTCATTAAAAATGACCTTGCTGCAGTGAAACGGGCATGAGACAGCCTCAGCTCTCCCAGAGATACATTTAGCCACCTAGTAAGAAATAAAGGGATCTTTTGGACACTTCTGAATCTTCCAGTTACATGACTTAGATAACAATAGATTCTGATGTTGTCATTAACACTTTCATCTTTAAAAGATAATTCTTTGTCCGATGATGCAAATAGCTGCTTCTACCAAGTGAATACTTTACTATTAGCAGAGATTCACTATCCTGTGATACCAATCTCTGAACTCCTCCTCATTTTACATATGTGCATTAACAAGATATGTGAAAAACACAATATTTCATGATAATATGATATTCTAAATTATATTCTACCACATTATAATATGTTCTCCTTTTGAAAGAGAATTTTTGACAACATGTTAATTATGAATGCTTGTATTTAATTTATGTTTATTTTTTCCATAGCTAAAAAATGTGAGTTATTTTTCTTTATTCATATTGCAATTCTATAAAAAGAAACACTACTACAGAAGGCAAAAAATCTACTCCAAGTACTTTAATTCATCTCCAGTTATAGCATCATTAATCTAGAAAAGGCTAATTTGCAAAGACAATATGTAATCTTGCAGACTTCCTTTCAATATCAGATTTATTTCCTATGAACATGACTACATCTACGTATCATTCAAAATCACACAGTTCTGACATATTTCACATCTGTAAACAATTTCACATTTGTAAAGTCTCTATAAATTTTTCTTCATTACTTTTACCTGTTCTCTCCTTATTCTTCATTGTATTTTTGAAAAAAATAAGAGAACTACTTCTGAAATCTCTCAGTCATTATGTGGGATTTAGTGTGATCAATAGATAAAATAATTATATCGTTTTAGGTCTAGTGGGAAAAAAGGAATATGTATTACATCATTAACAGGCTTTGTATTATATTTAGATGTGAAATTATTTTATTTATGGACTTAGTATTTCTGAGATAATATATACTAATTTAAATTACAGAACTATATAGGAAAGGTGAAATAAGTTAATTTATGTTTAGCAGTAACCTGCATTTAAATGTAAACTTTGAGTTGAAATTTTCCTGACGTGAATGAATAACATCACATATAAAATGATGCTAATTAAGAGAAGACCTATCTCACTCTACTAGAATATATATTAATGATGTGAGTCTCACTAACATTATGCTGTTTCCTTGGTAACCTTAGGGTAATCATTCTATTTCTCCAGGGCCTCAGGTTCTCCTTTCATAAAATTAAAAGGATTAGACTGAAATCAAAGTTATCAAACTTGAATGCATATTAAAATTAGCATAGGAACTTTTTAAAACAATATCAATGCCTAAATCCAATGACCAGAATTTTTCTGAGTGAGGTTTGAGTATCCATATATTTTAAAAGTCCTCAGAAACTTCATAAAACTGGATTAGATTTTCTTTAAAGTTTTTTATACTCCAAAGAAGTCTAAAAAGAAACTAATAAACTAGATGCTGATACGATACAGCATTTAGAAATCAATGAACTTAAAATACACCCTTCTGGAAACTTGAAATCCATGTGCTGTAAAAATAAGAAATAAAAAGAGAGAGAAAGAGAGAGAGGGAAAGATAATTCCAATTCATTTCTTACTATTATGCACCACTGCCTGTGAGCATCAGCATGTGTTTCTAGGAATAGGTTCTGCCTGGAGTTTTTAATGACTGAGGCATCCCACACTTGCCATTCATCAGAAACACACGCCCGGTGGGTAACCACTGTAAAGTCTGCTTTCTTATGAAAAGTAATAGCAGTTTGCTAAAGTAGTACAATACAGTGAGTGCTACAGAACATAAGCTTATTGTTCCAATTATTCTTCAATTCTTGGAAGAGAACAGGGAAAATAAAATCTAGTCTGAGTTTATATTTCAAAGATATTTCTCCACCAAACAGGGATATTGTTTAGAAGATGAAACCCCAAAATTTCAAGGAATCGCCAAGATTCAACTCCTTCTAATACGTATATTTAACTACAAAATATAAAGCAGTATTTGACAATTGTAAAAGAATTCAACACAATATCTTCTTTATAAGTTTTCATTATCCTTTTTAATGAGGATAAGCTTTCTTAGATCTCAAGAAGATATATGCATATATATATATACTATACATATATAGTAACATAGATATATAAAATGATAACATGTATGGATATTTTAATAGTATAATATGTAAGATAATTTGAAGTTAAGATAGGTTTAACATTGTATTTGCTGAATTCCAATATGACCTTGTTTCCCAGTGTAAATTATGACCTAATTTATTTATATATTGGGAACACTGAATAACATATATAAATTTTTGTCTCAATCACGTTTGGGCATCAGCTCTAGATCTGCTGAGTTACCTTAGATCAGCTCCCTGACTCTAAGCTGTATGTTGGGTTCCAGTGTACACTAAGTGTATCTATATCCTGAGTGACTACCGGAGTATACTGAAAAAGAAAAAATCTCCTTATGAACTTGAAACTTACCTTCTACATAGCTGTGCTTTTACATTATATAAAATAATGTAAAACTGCCATGCTGTTTAAGATACTTTTTGTCTGCCTATGGAAAATAAACTAGAATTCTGTTTAAGTAGCTACAATATAATCTGTCTCAAAATGCTACAGATAATGAAAATCATTTCCAAATAAACAAGTCTTGCTAAAAATAAAAATATTCCTTAATGCATATTTTTAAAGTAATCAAAAATGTAATTAACTTAAAATCACTATAAATTATGAAATGATCAGTCAATATGATTCATGTTGTTACTCATAATATTGGATTATAATCAGCAGCTATTTCTGGAGAAAAAATGCACAGACATTGTCAATTTTAAGTCATAATACTAGTTATAGTGAATTAACATTATTATTCACTTCATGCTAGTCACAACTTGAGCAGATTACATATTTACGCCTCACATGCATCGAGTTGTTTCTGAAATTATGATCACCCAAGTACATAGAAAAAGACACTCATTTTCCATACAAGCTATTCTCCCGAAACTCTTTCCCTACAGTGACTTTTAAAACGAAAATAATTTATCTGAAAATAATTCAGAGTTGACGGTGGTATTATATCACAGAGAAGATCATCAGTAATTATATCTGTGTTAATGATCTTGCTAATGTCCATCGTCAATCTGAAGGTGTAGCTGTACACAGAAACCATTAGATTACCAGAATGCATGTATCATGAGTCCAAATTTTTATTGAAATACTGATTGAATTCCTAATATATGTTGTGATGCGTGCTGCATTAATGACACAGTATCCCTATCCTCAAGGACATTAAAATCAAACACATGTAAAAGTATAAATATTTTTCATGTATATAGTAAGGCTTCAATTTTTAGTCCTAAAAAGGCCACAAATATTTACTTTTTTTCCTATGTTGGATTATAGACTTGTTATATCCTATTGACTATTAGTATTATTAACTATGACTTAGTTTTTATAAAGACATAATTTGAGAAGGAAAATGACTTGTTTTGATGAGGATTCTCTGAGTTAAGTTGGAGGTAATTTAAAACAAAAGAAGACATTGAAACCCAAGTAATCTGTGATAACAGTTTTATAACTAGATACATGTCCTCGCTCCTCTAACCTTTTCATCTTTAAATAATTGTGCTAACAATAACATTGTGTGTGTACAAACTAGGTTATGTACTGGTACCCTAAATAAATGACTTCACTACTGAAAACCTTCCTTCTAGTCATCATTACTATAATCCATCACATTTTACAAAAGAGAAAACTTAAAATTCACAAACTCAGTAAAAGTCAAAGATGAAAATTTAACTCATCACACAATCATACTACATGATTAAAAACTATAGCAAGGCAATATTATATGATATTAATCTCAGAGGGCTCTTTTGTCTCCCAAACAGATTAAATTAAATGACAGAGTTTCAAAAATGTTGATACTAGCCTTTTCTAGTAAGAGAAATTAGATGGGGATATCTTTGAGATGAACACTTCCTAAACTGAAAAAGGAATAAACATATTTGTCATTCATCATTCTAAGACTAAAACATCAAATATCAGGCTCTCAATTCTTTTTCCTGGTATCAGTTCTAAGAGAGTTTCACATGCCTGGTACATTTTAATCAGCTATCACTACACAGGAGGATCAAGATGAGTTAATGCAGGCAGAGACCCTAAAACCATACTATCAAATACTGCAGCTTTCCCCCTACCAATTCCTCTTCATCTAATAGAATAGAATATCAGACGGTATGTGTATAGACCAGGCAGACCAGGTCAGTACTTGGCACAGGGACTGGACCTAAATTTCCTATTCTTGTATGAATTTTAATATCTGCATATAGTAGGGCACAGACTTTTTAATGAATAAATGATTCTAATGACAAGATCACATTTGTAGTTGACAGTCTTAGAATAAATAGAAAAAAAATCAACAGATGTTTCTTTAAGGAAGACTTAGATTCTACCGGTGATGTATAGGGTATCTGTGATACCTGTTCATTAAGAATATAGATCAATGCAAAAATTACATCTTTATCTATTTATTTTTGAGCGTATAAATCAGACTTATTCCATTCTATTAGGAGTCAAGAAACTAACAAGACACATGATTTATTTGCATGTATATGCAAATGTCAATTTTGCTGAACAAGATCTCATGCTAACTGGCATAAAGGGTTACTGTGAGTGCTATCTCAAAGTCACTTTAAATGATTTTGTGGAACTTTTGGCAAATGTACAGAAGTTGAGGAAATAAATTTCCTGGCAGCATTGGGAAGTCAGAGGTCAAGGCATTCACCCTTTGCTAGAAAAAGGTTTTGTTTTTAAGTTATTTAGATTTGAAATGCATTCATCTTTAGTCAAGTTTTTAAATATAAATCAAAGAAAAGCTGAAAACTGAAGTAACAAGGAAGTGAATACAGAAAGGAAATAAAAAAGATAAGCATGGGTTTTGCAGTGTTTCAGAGATTAGCCCATGCTAGTTTATATGTTCTCATTGCTTTGTGTATTTTTTTTATATTTGAAGAGAATTTCCTGTTCATAGAACTACTAAGAAATGTTGGTGGGAAAAGAACAAAACAGGAAGGAACAGTCCTTGTAAGACATTAGTCTTAAATGCATTCATATTTTAAATAATTTTTTTCAGGTTAGAATATAACACTATTTAGAATTACAAAAATTCCTCAAAGAACATAATTTAACATTTCTAACCTAAAAGGTTTTCTTCCGATAAATCCCCCTCCACATAACTGACATAACAATGTGTAAATTTAATGTGTACAATGTAAAGATATGATATATATATTCGTAAAATGACTACCTCAATAAAGTTATTTAACACATCCATCAACTCACATCAATTACCCTCTTGTGTGTGATGAGTACTTTTAAGAATGTCCTCTGTAAACTTTAAGTATATAATGTAGTACTGCTAACTAGTCAGAAGGTTGTACATTAGATATTCAGAACTAATTATTCTTAAAAATGAAATTTTGCATACTTTGGTCAATACTGCCCCAAATTCACCACCTGTTTTAAGTCAGGTGTCAATGAGTCACCATTATAGACCTCATTCTATGTGAGAACATGAGGTTATTGTATCTGGATTGTTTTTCCACTAAGACATCACTAAATTTGAGAAATACATCATCTGTATACATAACAGAATAAAATGACAATATTCCAGTATAAAATCAACCACTGAATATTATGGTGTAACAAGGGTACTTTTCTCTATGCTCCAGTTCGTCCTGTCACAGTCCCCTTAGAAGCCAAGGACTCTGTGTTTTGGTGATATTTACAAATGTCCTTGGCTGTGGCAAAGAGGTTTCTACTCATACAAGACAATTTCTGTGAAGACTCAGAAAAATCAAAGCCTGGGAAGGCACCCTTCTGTTCAAAGAGTCTCTGGTGATGCACAGGCAGTGGGGAATGGGAAGTGTTTATTCTGTAGGAAGGTGAAGTCCAGCTGGAATTTGTTCACAGGAGATAAGCGCTCCTTTGGATGTTGAGTTACCATTTTCAGCTGTCACTTTTGTCTTCCCACTGGCAATTCACTGTAGGGTGCTATGGTCTTAATGTTCTCCACAGCTCCTAGGTTACTTAAAGCCTTTTGTATTGACATTGTTGCTTCCATCAAGGTCATGACCCCACCATCTTCTCCCATTCCTTATAACTCCCCTTTACTCTTCCAAGAGCTAGTGTTTCTTTTCTTCTCCGTATCCATTATAGCATTTTCTATGAAATTAATAGTCACATCTTCTCAACCCTATTTTGAAAGCAAAAGCCTGTTTATTGTTTGCTTTTGCTTTCTTTAACAGTTGTGTCTTTCTCTGCATTTTGCTATAATGACTCTAGACAGTCAAGATACTTTAATTCCTTCAAATAAAAAAGGTGCAGAGTGTGTAAAAAACACAAAGATTAAGATTTCAAGATCATTTCTCAAGATTGTTGGATTAATTATTGTTATTGCATTAATATGCTTTATTTTTAATATTATAAAATTTAGACACAATAAAAATAATGTAAAAGTAGTTCAGAGGATCTTATGACCAGCGTTGACAATTCTCACTGTCCTCCCTGTCCACTTATTCAAACTTGGTTATATTTATTTGGGCATAACTCATCAATGAAGATTTAACAAATAATAACTTCTAAAATGTCAACATATCACATCTCAATGCTTTTCAAGGAAAGAGGATTTAGCTCACAGATTGCTTTTTATTCAATGAGTGAAAATTATTATTTTAATTATTTTACTGAATATAATTTTTACATTTAAATATATATTAAATTTGAGAGTTTCCCATGTGCCTCCTATTTTAACAATGCTTTCCTTCTGCCCTTCTATGGAGCTTTCTTATTTAATTTTCAAATATCTCTTTTTATTGCTTTCCTTTTCATTAATACTGATTCTCATATTCTGTTTTACAAAAGTCTTTAGAAATATCTATTTTCTTCATTATAACTTCCCCTTGTATTTTGATGTTATAAGATTATTCCTTTAATATCATTTCATTGATGCTTTGTAAAGGAACAGAGCAAAAGCTTGAACTCAATTAGCTGTCTTGAAAGATAAACAATTGAACTAACCTTTCTAATGTACCTTATGTTTGTAAAGCATTCTATAATTCTTTGGTTTTTCCATCCACTGAAAGTATTCAATTCTGGTCCCCAGGAAAGCTGACTCAAGGTGGGGATTAGAGAGCATTAAGTTTATTAGGGAGCACACCAGACAGACACCTGTGGAGGGAAGGGAAGAAAGCAGGACTGGGCAGTAGAGAGAGACTGTGATGCATTCACAACAGCTGAGTTAACTCAGCATTATCCTCAAGTGTGATTAGGGGGCCAAACCTTTATAAGCAATCAACTAGTCATTGGATGATCACTGCCTGAGAAAGGTGCCCCCAACACCCTGAGAGATGAAAGCTTTTCTCATTCCTGATGGTGAGTGTCAACTGCTTCTGAACAATTTCAGCTACAACCAAAAAATTCAAATCTAGCCCTAGAACTGAAAACAATGCCCGATCTTTTCCTAATACTTTTATGTATTGTTAATTATAGGCAGAATGCAAATCTCTAGAACTTACTGGTCTGTAATAATTTAAACTGCAAGTCCCTGGTTTCTGCTCCTCTCCCCCAGCCCCTGATAATAATCCTTCTTTTTCTCTAAATTTAACTGTTTTAGACATCTTATGTAAGTACTAGAGGAATATTTGTCCTGTGACTAATTTCGCTAAGCATAACATGCTCAACTTTCATCTATGATGTTATAAATAGAATTTCCATCTTTTTAAAATTAAAGACAAGACTCTTCCACTGTATGTATATGCTGCATTTTCTTTATCCATCTCTAGAGAACATTCAGGCTGTTTCCATGTCTTAGTCATTATAACTAATAAACTTGCATGTGCCCCTTACACTTTGAGAGAGCAATTTCAAATCCTTTGTATATTTAACCAGAAGCAAGATTGCTGGATTAAATAATAATTTTATTTTAAAAAATTTTTGAAGAATCACCAGGCTTTTCATAGTAGTAATTTTTCACTTACATTTTTAAATAGGTAGAATTCCAGTTGTATTCTTATGAAAAGAATAGCACACATAAATCATTTTAAATGGCATTAAATTTGCTGACAAGTATCAAATTTAGTAGTAATTCTTTTACATTCCCAACAAGTATATAAGGTTCCAATTTCTCTACATCCTCACTAATGTTTTTAATAGTCTCTCTAACAGATGTGAAATGGTATCTTTGTGGTTTTGATTTGTATTTTTCTAATGACTATTGATGTTGAAATTCTTTCACATACTTCTGGAAAATTTTTTTTGAGAAATGTTTATGCATATCTTTCCCATTTTGCAATGAGCAAAAGATACTTATGTTTTTGCATTTGCTTTTTTTTTTTTGCTGTTGAGTTATAGGATCTCCTTATATATTTTGAATCTTAACGCTTCTTAGCTATATGGCTTAAAAATATTTTTTTCCATAGTAGAGGTTGTCTTTTCATTTTATTAATTGTCTACTTTGCTGTGACATTTTTAATTTGATACAGTTCCAATTGTATTTTTTGTTTTTGATGTCTGCACTTGTGATATTATATCTCAGAAATTATTGGCAAGACCAATGTTATAAAGCCTCATTTTTTTCTAGGAGTGTTGTAATTTAATGTTTTACATTTAAATATTTAGTAACTGATTTAATATTGATATATGGTGTTGAGTTCAATTTCATTTTTTGGAAGTGGTTTTCAACACTATTTTTTATTTTTTCACGTTACTTTGTTTTTAGTTTTATTAAAGAAATAACACAATATCATAATATGGAAGTTTAAGATGTGCATCATCATAAATGAATTATGTAATACGTTTATTACCAGTAGTCCAATTCTATCCTTCAGCATATAATTGACCAATTTTGCCTAATTTGCTTTCCCCCTTGTCTTTCATAACATGTAATTTGATTCTATTGACTGAAAGTCTTATTTATTTGATTTGTTTTGTTTTGTTAATCTATATACCATACATGAGAGGAAAATCATGATGTTTGTCCTTTTTATGACTTTGTCTCACTAAGGATAATTCCGTCTTGGTCAATCCATGTTGTTTCATTTTTTTAGTAGTTGAAGAGTATTCCATTGTGTATATATACTACATTTATTTACTCATCTATCAGTGGGCAGTTAAGTTGTTCTAGCTCATGACTATTATAAATAATGCTGGAGTGACTGTGGGGTGTTTGTAGATCTTTGAATTAGTGCTGTTATGGTTTTGGGTTAATAGCCATAAGTAGAATAACTGTATCATGTAAAATTACCATTATCGAGTTTTTAAATTTCATAATCTTTGCACTAATTTACTCTCCTATTAGGTAGAAAAGATTCCTTTTCTCTATATCCTCACCAACAGAGTTCCTTGTTTTTGAGTTTTTCCTCATTGTATAGCCTTCGCACTCTCATCAAAGATCATATGACAATATCTGTATCAGTTAATTTCTATGTTGCTCTATTTGTTTTTCTGTTGATACTAGGCAGTTTCAATTACTGTAGATTTGTAGTATATTTGAAAATCAGGAATGTGAAGAAGCATCATATTTTTTCTTTATCAAAACATTCTTTATCTGACCATTCAGACTCCTTTATAGTTCTACATGAATTTTTCTATTTTTGTAAAAAATTTCATTGGGATTTTGAATGGCATTACATCATTCTTTTCGATGCTATTGTAAATTGAACCTTTTCAATTATCGTTTTGGATATTTTGTTACTAATATAATTAAAAAACCACCTTTTTTTTATATGTTGAATTTAGCACGCTGCAACTTTGAAGTGTTTTTGTTAAAACACCTAATTTCCCTACGTGTAAGAAATATGTGCAAATAAGATCATGTCATCTATGAATGGAGAACATTTTACTTTTCTGATTTGGGTGATTTTAAATTTTCTCCCCTGATTGTTTTGACTAGTACTTCCAAAACTAAATATTTGTTGATATTAGAGGGCAAGCTTTCAGTTTTGTCACCATTAAATATATTATCATAATATGCATATGGCCTTAAATATGTTTAGGAAATTTCCTTTTGTGTTTTATTGAGCATTTTTTCCATAAAATTATTTTGACTTTTGTATATAATAAGATGATCATGAGAGTTTCTTGATTCATGTTCAATGCATTTTAGTATGTTAATTTTCCTATGTTAAAAATTCCCCTTAGGAATTATTGCCTTTGGATATCTCCTTTACGCATTGGCTATTCAAGAGTGTGTTGTGTTATCTTCATATTTGTGCATTTTTCTAGTTTTTCTGTTATTGATTTATACTTTCATTCTTATATCCCAGAGGTAAATCCCATTTAATCATAATTTCTGATCCTTCTTTAATATGCTGTGAATTAAGTTTCCTGATATTTTATTGGCAACTTTTGTTTTTTGTTTGTGAGGGGTATTGTCCTGCAGTGCTCTTTCAGTATGTTTTTCTGACTTTTCTATCTAGGTAAAAATGTCTTCAAAAAATGAATTTAGTAGTGTAACGCTCTTCATCAATATTTTTCAAGAATTCTATAAGGATTGATTTTCATTCCTCTTTAAAAATTTGCTAGAATTTCACCAGTGAAGCTCCTTTGTCCTGGGATTTTTTTCATGGGAGTTTTTGTTTACTGGTCCAGTTTCCTTTTAAGTGTACGTTTGTTCAGATTTTCCTTTTATGATTTAGCTTTAACTGATTAGTTTCTAGGAATTTATGTATTTCTGTAGAATCCAGTGCTAATGTCTTCCATTTCTGATTGTATTTTTTCTTAGTCAAAAGAATTGTCAAATTTACTTTTTAATTATACAACTCATTTTTTCTATTGATTTTTTTAAGTTCTGTGTTATTTCTCCTGAAATCTTTTTCCATCTACCTGCTTTGTTAAGCTAATTCTTTTTCTACACTTTTGAGTAAAAAATGTAAATTTAGGTTTTTTATTTGATATTTTTCTTTTTAAATCTAATAATTATTTCTGTAATCTTTCTCCTGAGTATATGTATCACATAAGTTTTTATATATAACATTTTTGATTGTCATTTCTTATATTTTCTAATTTTCCTTAGAATGTCTACTTTACCTGTTGGTTGTGTTGGATTTTGATATTTTTGCGATTTTTTTTTTTTTTTCAGTTTCTATGCTACTGTTGATTTCTACTTTTGTTATCTGAGGAGAAACATGGTACAAATTTAATTATTTTAAATTTATTAATCTTGTCATCTAACAGGTTCTATTCTAAAAAATGTTCTATGGGCATGTGAGCACACTATGTATTCTCCTGCTAATAGATTAAATGTTATTTATATGCAAAATTAGGTCCCTTTAACTATAGTGCGTTTCAAGTCCTCTGTTTCCTTATGATTTCTCATCTGGATTTTCTGTTCATTATTGAATATAGAGTACAGAAATATCTTACTATTGTGTTGCTATGTATTTTTCCTTTTAGTTTTATCAATGTTTATTTTATATATTTAGGTGTTCTGATGTGTATACACCTATAAATACGTGTGTGATATATATTTATTTATGTGTATAATTTGTTTTAATTTCCTGATGATTTAGACCTTTTGTCATTACATAATAATTTTGTGTCTCTTGTGGCAATATTTGATATATCTCTTTGTGATAACTACCACTACTATATTAATACAATTTTCATGAAATATATTATTCTACTTTTTATAATTAGTCCATGTATTTTTAAATCCAGAGTGATTAAATGTCATACACTTGAGTCTTGTTTTGTTTTGTTTTTCTTTTTTAATTTATTCAGCCAATCTGTATTCTTTAGTTAGGGAATTTAAACCATTTACATTTAAAGTAATTATTGATAAGGATTTATCTTTGTCATTTTATTAATCGTATTGTGTCCATCTTGTTGATATTGTTTTATTGACTTTTCAGTCTTGCTGTGTTTTTAATTCATTATTTTTTTAAGTTGCATGCAGTGAATTCTTTTTTTTCTTTTGTGTCATCTATAGGCATTTTTTTTTTTTTATGGTCATCATGAGACTTTCATAAAACACTTTAGAGCTATAAGTCTTTTAAAACTGATTATAACTTCAATTACATGCAAAAGCTCTCCATTTCTACTTCTCTACCTTACATATTGTTGATAAAACATTTACATCTCTTTAATATAGTTCATCATTAATATAGTGTAGTCATTTTTAATATTTGTATGTTTTAACTTTATGCTATAGTTAAAAACATAATTGCTTATTACAGTAGACTGAATTTGTCTATATATCTTTACCAGAGAATTTTATATTTCCATGATGCTGCTTAGTTTTGTTACGTTAGTCCTATAAATCCCCAAGGTTTTCTTCATTCTTTTTCATTTTTCTTTCTTTCTGTTGCTCTTACCAGATAACAAATTGCCTGTCTTTGTGTTCACTGATACTTTTTTCTGCTTGATTTGTCTGGTGCTGAACTCTAGTCAATTTCTCAGTTTAGTTATTGTACTCCAGCTCTAGAACTTACTCAGTTCTTTCATTATAGTTTATCTTTCTTTGATATTTTTCATTTTGTTTCTTATTTTATGGATATTTTTAAATTGCCTCTCTTTGTGCTTATAACTCAATACACTTCTTCAAGATAGTTATTTTGAATTTATTCGATTCTTAGAAATTAATTTCTTTAGAGTAAGTTACCAGAATTTTATTTTAACTGATTGGGTCATTTTTTTCTTGATTCTTTGTGTTTTATAGGTTTGAATTATCTGTGCATTTAAAAATACAGTCTTTACTGCATTTTCACTGTATTAGTCTTTATAGAAGAATTTCAGCAATGAAAGTCCTTCACAATCATCTGAGTAGTGTGTGGGAGCCTCTCAGACATTTTCTCAGGATTTGTCGTCTTTAGATTTGTACATTTATAATACAAATTAGACAAACTCTAGGAGCCTAATTCACTTGCATCTTCTAGTTTCTGAATATTTTACCACAGGCTTGAATGTTGGAAACCACTCCATTTTTCTCTTCCTTCCTGGGAGAGCACCCTTGGGTTCTGCCTCTTTTCCCTATCTAAGATCTGTGTCAACTGCAACAATCTTCACTTTCCTGTGTTTTTAACTGTCCCGAGTCATCACAATTATGCCAGTTCTGTGAGTTATGGGGGAAGGTAAAAGAGAAAATGATCTCTTAGGTAGTGCACTGAAAACTATGGGGCATTACTGTTATGTTTCACTCTACTCCTTATGGTAGAATTCACTGGCCAAAATCTTTTCTGGCATTGAGTTATGCCAGATTGGGGTAGGTACTGAGATGCATAAAATGAAATTAATTTTTTTACTTCTTTTAATGTGATTGTTTGCAATAAGTTTTATGCTCATCTGGAAGACTGCAGTATCTCAGCTGGAAATTGGATTTCGCCTAAAACTCTTTTGGTTTATGTATTGTTAAATCACTGATTCTCGGAGGGAAAGAGGTCTCAATTTTCTAAATCACTAACTCGTTGCTATCACTGTGTCTAAAAATTCTGTGTAGTCATGATATCAATTTTCAATAGTTAGTGCAGCCTATCAAAATAACCTCAAAGAAAAAAAATCTTAAGAAAGGTGGTAAATAACTTGTATACCACTTACCAGTCGGTAGTGGTTGTCTCACGTAGCAGGATGAGAAAGATTATAGTGGATTATCAAAATCCTGTTGTGGTCACAGTGTGCCATGAATATCTAGTGTCTATTTTTCTGAAAAAAAAATAGTATACAAAAATGTGTCTTGCTAAAACAACAATAATTATTGCAATAATATTTTGATGTAATATTTAGCTGATATTAAATACTTTGCGTTAAAAGCTATGATAAAGACCAAACTAAGTAATTTACATGTACATATATAATCTGCCCCATTAAAATATTGGTGTATATTAGTAGTTATTACCCTGACTGACCCTTCAGCTATCTGAAGCAATTACCAATATGGCAAACCTAGAAACGCTCAAATTCAGGCTTGTATTTTAACATGTACCATATCACCTGCCAGAGAACAGCATACTCCTAACTAATATTTTACAGTTCTGAAGTATCTATCTCATTTATCTTGTAAGAGAGACCCATAATGGGGTAGTGGTTGACAGAACAGAGGATACTACTCATCCAAATTTTCAAAGCAAATCAAAGAGTTTCTTTCAACTGATATGCATATTGCCTGAACTAGAAGCAACTGGATATGATGGAAGGAGTCAGAAATCAAACAGATAATTAACTTATTTATTCATGTTCCATGCAAATATACATCAGGTGTTATCTGTGTCACAGGCACTGAACTTTTATCTGTTTTACCTTTGTTTATATGCAAGTTGTTGGACAGTGTACAGTCTCATGATTTGATAATGTAGAAGTAATAAGACACCTATTCTAACAAAACCAGATTGAACTCTTAACTAATGCATAATTCATTCATTAGAAACATATCTAATTTATATAGCTCTTATTATCCATTTAATCTTTTAATTTAAAATTCTGTATTTAAAAGTCCATATTATTTAGTGTTCATTATTGTCAAATAATAGAATGAGCACTTTAGAATTAAGAACAGATTTAATCCCCAAAATAACACAATAATGTAGTTACTCTTATCACCACTTTTTGTTTTATTTTCATATATACAGTTTTAAAACTGAAGCTCTATGAGGTAAAGTGACTTTCCCTCAAAAAGTTGCAAAGTTGCAACTTCTAGTGTTACTTGAGTTCTGTCAGACTTTTCCAAAATGTTAGCATCCATGATTTATGATACATCATAATATTGTCGTTTAAGTAAAATTAACTGGATAATAAATGCAACACACCAAGCAAACAGGTTAACATATAGTATACAATAAATCTTGATTTTTTTAGATCTAAGTTTTATAACTGAAAAACTGTGATCCTTTCACCATGTCCCACTGCCTTTACAAATACTGATAGAAAGAGATGTTGTGTGTCAGAAGAATTCTAGATGGAGGATTATGTAATTTGTATCACAAAAATTGTGATGGAGAGAATGTGGCTTCCTATTAAAACAAATTCTTGTAACTTTTTCTTCCCCATCAATCTGCATTTTTATATTATCATTTAATATGATTCCAGTGACGTTTGTTTATATGTAATTTCAAATGTAGATAGTTATTGTTGTGGCTGCTTATTGAACAATAAATGTAGTTGGAGAGTAAAGCTATATAGGTAGACTGCTTTTCAACACTTAAGTATCTTAAAAATGACAAAAACTTTGAGCTCAGAATTTGTCTTTTCTTCTAATCTATTGTTGATTTATTCAGAAGATTTTTTTAGGATATATTCAAAATATATGTGCATATTTAGCCCTCCTTTGAAGATCAGGCTAATTCACATTTAATTTCTTTGGGGAATCATTTATTTGGTCATTATGTATTTCTTTCACTCCTGTTTGTCAAAGGTATATTTCCTTAGGAAATAGGAAGCTGACAATTGTAATATAATTCCAAGACCTCTGGAATATTCTCAGACTTTTTAGGATATAAACCACATTTAATTTAACAGAGCCCACATCTAAAGTCAGCAAGAAGCAATACTTTTTTCCTCTATCATATTTTTATTGTGTACAAG
Organism: Solenodon paradoxus; assembly: GCA_004363575.1. NCBI lineage: Eukaryota > Metazoa > Chordata > Mammalia > Eulipotyphla > Solenodontidae > Solenodon > Solenodon paradoxus. Next base: position 173,930 of record RJWH01000375.1, read on the forward strand.
TTAAAATAGATGTCATCTATGAAAGTGGAATCAGACTGCTTAATTCCTCTAAAACATATTTTGAAATAACCACATTTCATTTCTCTGATTTTTTATAAAAGAATAAACTAGAAATATTGTTCTATCAATGCAAGCTAAAAGCTCCCCCTACTGCTGAAGAAGTTATTAAGAAAACATTTAATATTAGCTACATGATTAAATCCAAAAAACAATGCTTCATTCTACTGGTGGGACTGAAAACTGATTGTGGAATTCTACCTGCCTTGTCTCTGGAGGATCTTACAGATGAACATGAGAAGGGTGCCCTAATATCTTGTTCTCTCAGCCTCCCTCATGTCATACATTATTGGAATAATGTGAACATTTCACCATGGTAAATAGAATCCTAGGTTTTATGCTAAATAGATTCCTAGATTTTAAAGATACATATATATGTATACAAACACATATGTATATACCATTCGTAGATACACATATATATTTATAATCTTTCTCATGAAAGTCCCTTAGCCTCTTTGTTAGCTCAGCACAGTAATAAAATGATTTGTTCTAAATGCTGGGGAAAGCACATTTTGTTCATAATGAGAAATGACACATTTAAATATGATTTTTGACACATATTTCAGGTCAGGCATTGAGCACTTGGAAGACTAATCGATTTAGTGGAAAACAGTGGTCCATTGAATAATGATTGGGACTGTTTTGTTTCTTAGACTGGGTTCCCACAGAAATAGACACTGAGACAATACTTTGAGAGCAACTGCTTTATTTGGGAAAGATCCAAAAATCAAGAGAAGAGAGTGGAACAATGAGATGGGATAGGAAGAAAGCTGAGGAAATGTGCCTTGTCAAACGAATTGCTTTTGGTGAATAAAACTTGTCCATGCTAGCAAACTCAGAGATGAGTATACACCTCAGAGGTAGCTTCCTAAGAAAACCAACTGTTCCTTTGCCCCATAGTTTGATGGTGCCTATGTGACAAAGCTATTGATTCTATGATACTCCAACTTGCAGTAATTGGGGGGGTATGTGGCACATATTTTGTCAACTGTCCAGAAAGAGCCATATGTATCTTTGTGGTACATAGTCTGTTTTATCTGTTGATACAGCCTCTTTAGTGTCAGCGACTACTAGTTAAATACATAACAGATTGTGGAAAGGCCTTTGACTTGTACACAGAATCGTATTTAGCAAGACAATTTGAGAGCTGGTAACTTGCTGAGTTTAAATTGCTTTTTTTTTAGGACTCTCAGTTCATTTCTACATACAGAGTGAACCTTCTTATTAAGCCTTGTCGATTATGCAATGCAATGTATTTAGGTTCAGTAGAGACAGTGGTATAATGGATCCTATATAGAGACAGGTCAGAGACTGTTTTATTATTCTGTTGCTATATTGGTTTTGCAGCTGGGAGGCAATTGCTTACATACTTACAGCCCTTGCTGAATTAAGCCTGTGAACATTTTGGCTACACAAAACACTCCAATATGTATCTGTAGATTCTAATGAAAGTTCTACTCTAATTAAAATTATAAGCAAGAACATAGTCCTGATAAAGCTGGTGTAGTTGCTCTTTAGTGACTTTTAAAAATTATTCTTCAGGGAGAGTTTGACATTGAGCGTAAGATAGGTTGCTGTCATTGTCCAACATGAATTTTAATCAGATCACCTCTCCTTTATCTTAAATTCAATTTTCACTAAGACTTCATTTAACAGGTAGTAGGACGCTGTCTATTCACAGCATCAACTAAGGAACAAATAGCTCATTCAAACTGATGATGGCAAGTTTATTTTTTAATTATGTTTTGTACCATACTAAGCTATTTAAAATCTCCATTAATAACTGAGGAGCATTCCATTGTGTATATATACAACAGATCTTTATCCACTCATCCTTCTTTAGACACTTAGATTGTTTGCTTCTATCAACTTTATGAATAATACCACTCTGAACACGGGGGTACATATATCTTAGAATTAGTGTTTTCATATTATTTGGACAAAAAATGGAATAGTGTCATTTTATGGACTTTCTATACATGTTTTTTGAGGAATCTGAATATTGTTATCCATAATGGCTACAACAATTTACATTTTTGTGGTATACAAAGTTTCTTTTATCCATCTGTTATTTCTTCTCTTTCAAAAATAGCCATTCTGACTGATATAAGGTGAGATCTTATTGTGGTTTTGATTTTCATTTCCATAAAGATAAGTGATAATAAAGATATGTTTGTGTTTATTAGTCATCTGTATATCATCTTTGCTGAAATATTTAAATTTTCTACTCTTTTTAAACCCAGCTTTTTTATTATCATTGAGTTCTGAGATGATTTATATATATGGAATATTATTTCTTTGTTAGATATGATTTGGGACTATCTTCTTCCATTAGTATGTTCCCTTTTCATTTTGGTAATCGTTTTTGATATTCAAAACCTTTTGAATTTATTTTAACCCCATTTATTTATTTTGTTTTTATTTGCTTGCCTTTGGAGAAGAGGTCACAGCAATAGGTGTTAAAGCATACTGCCTATGTCTGATTCTATGTATTTTGTGGTTTCAGATCTTATATTCAGATCATTAATGTATTTCAACATTTTTTGTGTAAGGTGTAAGATTGTGCTCCTGTTTCATTATTTTTCATTAATTGCTATTTTTTCAGCAACCATATATTGAGAAGATGTTTATTGTTCTAATGTAGGTGATTGACTTCTTTGTCATAAATTAGTTGTCTATGTATATGTAGGTTTATTTCTTGGTTCTCAGTTCTGTTCCAGTGATCTTTATGTCTGATTTTATGCTCTTTCAATTACTATAGCTTTGTAGTATAGTTTGAAGTCAGTGTGATGCTTCTCTTTTTTTTTTTTTAGAATTACTTTGTCTATTCAAATTTTAATATTTTATTTATGCGAGGACTGCCATTGGAATATTCATAGGGATTCCATTGAATCTGTATATTGCTTTAGGTAGAATGGTTATTTTAAAATTTTTTAATTCTATCCATGAGCACAAAATATATTTCTATTTCTTCGTATCTTCTTACAATTTATTTAACAGTTTTATAATTTTTAATTTAAATGTCTCTCACTTCATTGGTTAAATTTATTCCCAGGTATTTTATCTTGTTTAACGTGATTGTAAATGGTATTTTTTATTTTTCATTATATTTACATAGAAATATTTTTGTATATCAATTTGTACCCTGTAGTTTTACTGTATTTAATATTTTGAATTTTTTTGAGTCCTTACTAGTGTATCATCCACAAACACTTCCTTTTTAATTTGGGTATATCCTTTATTTCATCATCAAGACAAATTGCTTTCACTTAGATTTCTAATGCTATGTTGAATAGCAATGATGAGCATAGTCACACTTGTCTTATTCCTGATCTTAATACAACAGCTTTCCATTGTTTTTTATTGATTAAGATGATAGCTATGAATTTGTCATTATTCTTTATTAATTTATTAGGTGCATTTCTTCTATACCCATTGTATTGAGAGTTTTATTTTATCATAAGTGGAACCTGGATCTTTGAAATGCTTTTTTAAAATAGTAATATTTACCAATCTCATGTTTTCAATGCTGTATTCACACTAATTATTGTAATTTCATCTCAGCCTGTATTTCACACCACACCTACCTCCAGAGTTCCATTGTCCTTAATAACTGCCTTTTCACGCTTTCTTTTCCTCTCCCCTCCCAGTCCCTTAGTAACTGCACTCCTGTGTCCTATATTTTTGTTGGGATTTGTGTGTTCATTTTTTTTTTCCATTTAATTATATTCCACTCAGGAGTGAAGCCATCCTGTATTTCTTTCTCTTTCTTACTTAATTTTGCTTAACACAATACCATTCCAGTCCATCCTGATTATTGCAAAGGGCACAAGTTCATCTTTTTTTTTTTTTTTTTTTTTTTGCATAGAATTCTACTGAGTATAGATAACATAGTTTCTTTATTCACTCATCTGTTGATGGACATTTAAATTGTTTCCATGTATTGGTTGTTATGAACTATTCTGCTATGAACATAGGGGTGCAGATATTTTTTCTGATTAGAGATTTTGTCTTCTTTGACTGTATGCTCAAGAGTGAGATTGCTGGATCAAATAGTAGATTTGTTTGAAAAACTCTGTAGTGTTTTGCAAAGAGGTTGCACCAATTTATATTTCCACCAACAATGTAGGAGAGTTCCTTTTTCTCCACACTTGTTATTTCCTCTTGATGTAGGTCATTTTCACTCGTATAAACTTGTATCTCTTTGTAGTATTTTCATTTTTCTGATGAATGATATTTTTTCAGGTGTCTGTAGACCATCTGTGTGTCATCTTTAGATAGGTGTCTGTTCAGTTCTTTTGCCCATTTTCTGAGTGGATCATTTGCTTTTATTATTGAGTTATATGAGCTTTTATATATTTTGGCAATAAAGTGCTTATCTGATGTATGTTGTGTGGATATCATCTCCAGTTCCATGGACTGTCTTTTTGTTTTAATGGCAGTTTCTTTTTCTGTGTTGAAACTTTTCAATTTGATGTAGTTTCAATTGTTTAGTCTTTTTCTGTACCTGATCCCCCAAAGACATCTTTGCGGCTGAGGTTCTGAAGTGTTTTTTGCACATTTTTCAAAAGTATTTTATGGTTTGGGCTCTTATGTCCAGGTCTTTGATCCATTTTGAGTTAACTTTTGTCTATGGTGCTAGTGAGTAATAAAGTTGTTATTTGTTGTTTTTTTTGTATTTTCTTTTGCAGATGTCTTTCCAGTTATCCCAACAACTTTTCTTGATTAGAATTTCTTTCCTTCATTGTATGCAATTTGCAACTTTGTCAGACTGTCCATGTCAGTGTAGTTTTATTTCTGGGCTCCCAGTTTAATTCTACTGATCAGTATGTCTGTTTTTGCTCCAGTACCATACAGTTATGAAAGTGATGATTACTTTTTAGCATAGTGTGAAGTCAGGGAATATGACTCCCCTGCTTTTCTTTTCTTTTAGGATAGCTTAAGTATTTGAGGTCTCTTGTTCCATACAAACTTTAGTATCGTGCGTTCCATTTCCTTGAAAAATATCCTTCGTATTTTGATAGAAATTGTATTAAACATATAAATCGCTTTGGTTAGAATAGTCATTTTTACTGTGTTAATTCTTCCAATTCATCAACATGGGAAATGTTTCAGTCCCTTAGTGTATTTTCTATGTCTTCATTACAGAGGTCTCCCACCTCTGTTAGTTTATTCCCAGGTATTTGAACTTTCTTGTTGATATTATGAATGCTATTTCTAATTTATTTTTCTCTACTCCATTGTTTGCATATAGGAATGTTACTCATTTTTTGTGCTGTTTTTATATCCTGCCTCTTTGCTGTAATATATATTGTTTCTAGCAGTTTTTATGGAGCCATTATGATTTTTTATGTATACTGTCATGTCACTGCAAACGATAGTTTCATTTCTTTTCCAATTTGAATTCTTTTAATGTGCATTTCTTGCCTTATTGTTCTAGATGAAACTTCCAAAGCTGTTTTGAATTATAGTGGTAATAGTAGACAATCTTGTCTTATTCTAGATCTTAGGGGAGATGCTCTCTGTTCTTCATCATTGGTTATGATGACTATAGGTTTGTTACATGTAACTTCTATTATGTTTAGATATGTCTTCTATTCCTTTTTTTGAGAGGGTTTTTATAATGAATGGATGTTGTATCCCGTCAAATGCTCTCTGACCCTACTGATCATATGGTTTTTGATGTTCACTTTGATATAGTGCATTATACTGATTTGCATGTATTGAACCATCCTTGTATCTCTGTAATAAATCCCACTAGATCATGGTGTTATTTTTATTGTTTTTGTTTTTGTGATGGTGAATTCTATTTGCCAGGATTTTTGTGTCTATATTCATAAATGAAGTTGGCCTGTATTTTTCTTGTTGCCATTTTTGTCTAATTTCGGAATCAGTAATATTGATCTCAGAATGTATTTTCCTTAAATTTTGTGGAAGACTTAATGATGATATGGATTACTCTTCTTTGAACGTTTGGTAGAATTTACTACTGAAATAATCTGTATGGTCTCTTGTTTTTTGATGAGAATTTTTATTACCTCTTAGTTTCTTTACCTTTGACTGATCTGTGTAAGTTTTCTGAATTCTCCTGTTTCAATTTTGAGAGGCTGTAGGAATCTAGAAACCTGTCCATTTTTTCATGATTTCTTTTTTAACATTTAAGTGTTTGTAATAGTGTCTCATGATCCTTTGTATTTCTGTGATGTCACTTGCAATCTCATCTTTCATCAATGACTTTCACTAGATTTTTCTTTCTCGTAATCTAGGTAGGGGTTTATTGATTTTGTTTATTTTTTCAAAGAACAAATGCTTGGATTCATTGATCATATGGATGCTCTTTTTGTTTTCAATTCACTTATGCTGCTCTAAATTTATTCCTATCTTGTGCTTATTTCAATTTTTATTGTTCTTCCTTTTCTAGTTCCCTGAGATGTGTGATTAAATATTTAATTTGGGCTCTGTCTTGGTGTTTTACGTGCACTTATATGGCTATAATCTTTCATCTCAGAACTGTTTTTGCTACATCCTATATGCTGTAGTAACTTGTCTCCAGATTTTCATGTGTTTCTACATAAGACTTAATTTCATCATGATCCAGGAGTTTCTCAGTAGAATGTTGTTTAATCTCCATGTCCTTGTGGTTCTTCCATTTATGTTCTTTTGGTTCATTTCCAATTTCACCCCTTTGTAATCAGAGAAGATGCTTTCTCTAATTCATTCTTGCTAAATTTGCTGAGACTTATTTCGTGTCTATGATCTATAATGATATATTTTTGTGTTGTTTCAATTAGTACTCTTCTTTCTTTGTTGATTTTCTCCCTGGATGATCTATTGATGTAAATGGCATGTTGAAGTACCTTGTTTTTATTGTGTTACTGCCAATATCTGCCTTTAGCTCTATGTATATTTGTATTATATGTTTAAATTGTCCTTGACTAGGTACACATATATTTTTATGATAGTTATTTTGATGGATTATCCCAGAATTGTTCTCTTGCATTTTATTTTACCTCATTTATCTGCAATTCTGTTCCATTCAGTCTACATTTGTATGCCTCTATTATATTTTTCATATCTATTATGTGTTCTTTAGATTTGTAACTTCTGTTTTGATTAAAAAAACATAGTTCATCTATTCCACATTTCATGAGCATCTTGAGAATCATTATTTTGAAGTCATCACTGTGTATTTTGCATCCTGTAGCTTGGTTATCTCTTTAGTACACTTTTCTGGAGTATTGTCTTGCTCTTTCACTTGGGACATGTTTCTCTATTATCCTTTGATTCTCCTTTAATTGCCTCTATATATTAGATAATTGTACTACCATTTTTTGTCTTGAATGATTGATTTTTGTGTCATGGAATTTGGAATTTAAGCCCACTCAGCTTGCCTGATTAGATGCTCAAAGTACAATTACTGCGTGTGCTAAACCTATTCACATGCTACATCAGGGCAGCACTGTATGTAGGACTGTTGGTCTGACTCAGTTACATAATGACAATTTTGCTTACATGATCTGTGTGACCGGTGGACTGAGTAGATGATGCTATGGACCAGGTCCAGTCTTTTTGCGCTGCTGCTTGGACAGTAGATGGAGCTGCTAGTCCATCCTAGTCATGCACAACTCGACACAAAAGTGCAAATACTTAGATATGGAGGCCCAGCTTAGGGTAGATTGGCATAGCATAGGACAACTATTGAGTTAGTTCACAAGTATTGAGGCCCAGCCAGGGAGAGAAGGTCTGGTGCATGAAGGCCAGTGCTAAGCACAAGATATCTGAAGACCTGATTTCCAGAATCTGGTGTCATGGTTCATAGTTTTGATGTGATTTTTAAGTGTGGAGCTACGATGTGATGCTGTGTTGCAGGAGTGGGTAGATTTGACAGCATAACTTGTTTATAGACTATAGTCGACTGGGAGGAGTTTGTCCTAAATGGCATCTACCAGCACAGTCTAACAAGATAGCATTACCATATAGTCCCACCAGTTTTTCTGATCCAGGGAACATTTCTCAAGCTTCTTATTAGCTAGATTATATTGATGGTCAGTGGAAATCTTTTACCTTTGATTTAGTGCTTTTCAAACCAGATTTGCTACACTGGATTCCAGGGTGAGACTGCATGTTGATACTTCAAATCCAGGTTCTCCATTTGCCTGTAGTTCTTAGATTCTTCTGAGTATATTTTATGCCAGTCCTCAAAGGTAGGGTTTTGATGACTAATCCTCAATGAGTATTATTAAGAGTTCTGGGTATCTGATGCTGGGTACAATCCTCTCTCAACTATCCAGGGATATGTTCCACATCTTTAATGACCATTTTGTAATGCTATAGCTACACCCAGGGGAGGGATTCCTCCTTGGAGTATGTGTATCGCTGCCCTTTGACCCATCTTAAAACTGTCCTTTTATCCTTTGTTGTATAAACTCTATCCAACTTTCAGATCTTTTCCATGTAAACTATTTTATATTTAATTGTAGATTTATATCTCTATAGGAGGAGGTGAGTTCAGTTTTAGGCATTCTTTTACAGAATAATCTATGACCTACTAATTAATAGTACTTGTATTGGAATTTTCTAAGTATTTTGAAACTCAACCTATCTTTCCTTAAGAACTCTTCATAAATAGCAGTTATCCATATTTTCCTACTTACGTTTCTGGAATCTTCTTAATCTCATTGAAGAGACATTTTCCTGTACCTAATACTTCTACGTACAGTTTCCTGGATTCTGGCTTTGCTCCTCTTATTCTTACTCTACAAAGTCTACCAAGGTGATCTCAACCAGATGTTGTAAATTTGTAAATTCAAATGTATTTCTTCCATATCACTCTTTAGTTAATAGTATAACCACAATATAAGAAAAAATGTATGTGCTCCTATGCATATGTGTATATTTATGTATTAAGCTATTTTTTAAGTGAGAGTCAAAAGTATAATAAGCATTGAGAATATGGACTCTAATTAAATTCTCCATTAAAAAGAATCAAAGTTTCTTAAGGAGATTGCTTTAATGTGGTTTTTATTATAATAAATGGAGAGGAAAGGAAATTTTCTTCTAGTAAGAAGGCAACTAATACAAGTAAAAATGTCTTGGCTCTAGAAAATAATCATATGACAACTATCACAACAATGACTAATTTTGAATGACAGTTTCATGAAAAATTTAAAGTTATATAATCACAAATAGTTCCTCCCAAATCACTTATTAATAACTAAAGAGCAGTTATGTTAACAGTAGAGAAATTTCATTTTATCAAATCAAGTGGTCAAAATTAGCCTACCACTAATATAACAAATTAAAAATATATACTGCTTGAAAGTATGCAGTGATATTGAGAAAGAATCCATAATCTATATAGAATTATGATGAAATATTAGCTAGAACAAAACTTGCCAGTAACTTCAAAAGTAAAAATATTACAAAGTATTAACGTCTTAGGAATCTTTTTTTTTTCTTATTGAACAAGACTAAGGAGACATGCTAGCAAATGGATCTCATTATCCTTGATTGAATTCTTTTATTTGAAGACTATTTTGGCACAACTGGAGACACTTGAATGGAGTCTGTGGAAGAGATGATAATAATATGTTGAAATTAATTTCCCAGTGTTGAGGTTAGGCTAAATTTATTAAGATAATTATAGTGTACTTGTGAAAGGGTATTACTAATTTTAATAGCACTAACGTGCCATGGAAGATGGGGCAGCAGGGCTGCAAGTTTATTGAAATATATATAGAATATTCATGGCCTAGAGACTTTTTAATGTGTACTCACATAATTTTTATAACAAATATTGTAGGTTTTTTTTTCTGTCAAAACCCTATCTATAGGTATGGGATCAAACTTGTTATAATTATGTGATTCAAATATGATCTATCCCTCTGTTACTAGAATATATACTTTTTCAAAATAAATATTTTTATATTTATCCAAGTATTGATACCGCCTGTTATTGAGGTCTATTTTCTTTCTAATGGATAAAAATGTTCCAGGTGGTTCTATTGATTTAAATTTTTTGTGAGTATCAGACATTGTCTTTTAAGTTATTTGATATTTTCATCATTACTCTTACATCAAACGTTCTTTTCCATTTTTTTTTTTTTGGTTCATCTATTCATTGAATATATTTTTCCATTCAATATAATCATGTAATGTTTACTGGTTTTAAGTGCATCTCCTGAAACTATCATGAAGTATTTTCTTATGTGTATAATAAAACCTGAAACTACAACGCTTTTAATTCCTTAATTCATGTATGTGTGATCTAATTACTGATATTAGGACTTAGGTACTGATACTTTATTTTTAAGAGAAAAGAAGGGAGAAGAGGAAGAAGCAATTTAAGGAAGTAAGGGTGAAAAGGAGAAAGAAACAGCTTTAACTGTTCATTGTTTTTCACCCCAGTTCCAGGTCTCAAACCTGGATCCTCAGACTGTATGTGACTCACACAACAGTGTCTCAGCCAATGAGCCACAGGGGCATACCTGATAATTATGTTTTTATGCTTTTATTTTTATTGCTTTCCTTCATTACATGAAAAAATAATATTTTTTAGTGATGACTTACAGTTATACAATTATGTTTCCCTAGTATTCTTAGTGATATATTTTCCATAAGTTATATGAGTCTATAACTTTTTCTAAGAAGTGTGCTTTAACATGCTTTCATCTCTATGGCTCTTACAACACGTCTTTAATATCTTCTTGAATCTTCGTTTAAGAATATAGAATATATAAAATTACTATAAAATAGAAATATTCTGTTAATATATATTGTATATAAGTATATAACCCTATTATAAGAACTTTTATTTTTATTAGGAAATTTTATTAATCACTGTATTTTCTATTGTTTAACAAATTATCATAAACCTAGTGACTTCAGATCAATAGAAAATTATTATCTGAGTTTCTATGATTTAGGAATCTTGACAATAGCGTGGACTAGCCAAGTCCTCTGACAAATTTCAGGCAAGGTGTTGACAGGGACTCTGGTTATTTCAAGGCTTGAAGGAAGTTATCCACTTTCCAAATTCATTTAAGTTGTAGAATGTAGTTCTTTGCAATTGTATTTTTTGAGGATTCTTGGTATCAGCTGGCAACCACACTTAAATTCTTAAGAGTTTATCCACAGTTCCAGGAGGATGCTTCCATTTGCCTTCCCCAACATGTCTGTTTTCTTCATAAAGACAGCAAAGAGTGTCTCCAAAAAAGATTCTGAAAGCAAAATGAAACCTTATCAATGTAATGAAAGCATAGAAATGAATATCAATTTAGCTATCTTCTGTTATTTAGAAGCAAGCTACATATCCATCCCACACTTAATGGAGGAGTTTACACCATAGCTGATATACCAAGAGATAAGGATTCCTGGGAACCACCTCTGTGTCTTTATCTGTCAATCGAACCAGTGATTCTTCCATCTTTTTTTTTCCCTCCCCATACCTTTTTCTTGATAAAGCACATGCTTATAATGAGTAATATTATATGTTTATAATATGACAAAAATGCCCTTGGAAGCTCTCTTGGGTGACATTTACTTCACAGTAAAATCCATTGTGCTTGTTTGTAGCAGCAGGGCTATATGTTTCTGGGATCACAGTGACAGCCGCTATTGATTAGGTCTGTCATGTGGGATGCTATAATAAGATTTGTGCTTGGTAGTTAAGTTTGTAGCCTAATTTTGTAGGCCTTCCAAAAATTTGATTTAAAAAAAATCATTTACTATCTGTTTATTTAACTAGATTATATTCAGTCATCTTTAAGATCCTTGAACAATAAGCTACCTAGATCTAGCAATGGATGTATCTGGATGCTGTTAGTTACATTTTTTGTTTTTTTGCCTAGTTATCTTCACATACCTTGAGTACAATGTTTGTAGAAATGATGAGAGGGCATTCTATATTATTCCAGGTAGTAGGGGGTTATTATTCCAGGTAGTAGGGGGAAAGTGGTCGGGAAAAGTGTTACACCGTTAAGTATATTCTAGCTGTGGGTTTACTGTATTCATAATTGTTTGACTTCTTCCTGAGGTACCTGTGGTGGTTGGTTTAAGAACTGTCACATTTGTTGTCAGTTATTCTTAACATCCCTTTGTAATCAATCCTTTATTTCTGTAAATTTGGTTATATTTTTCTATTTCATTCCTGACTTTAGGAATTCAATCTTCTTTGTCTATCTGAAAGTTTTTCAATTTTATTATGTTCTAAAATTTCACTTTGGATTCAGCTGATTTTTTTTTTAATTTTGTTGTCTTAATGTGAATCTGAAAAAATATAGTTTTAGGACAGATTAAAATATATGAAAATCACTGCATTACAATAGAGATGTATTTGTAATGTAAGGGCAGAGAGCATTAAAGTTAAAATCACTGAACTTCAAAGACAGTAATTTCTGACTATGTTTATGAAATGGGCAAAACTGTATGAGTCCTTATCCTAGAATGTCTACCGTTCATTCCTTTATTCGTATATGTATTGTAACAGTGCTCTGAACTGTGATAAACATCCAACTTTCCACCAATATGGTCAGTGAAATCCATATACATGCCATTGTTTATACTAGCATGGTCTTCAAAATTTCATCTGTATACATCAATAGTCATTTCTGATATTATAGTTTGCTTCATCCTTCAAAAATAATTCTAAAAATAATTTCAAAGTGTCAGGAGGAAATAACTATTGACCTTTCTACAATAATTTTCAGTCTCTTTTGTCCATTATTAACTTAGTCTACTTTATATAAGTATAGTTACCCCTGTTTTGTTGTGTATATCTTTAAAGCTAAAGAAAGTCTCTCTTAGACAAAATGTCATTTTATTTTTAGCATTTTTTTTTTACTTTTTGAACTTTTCCACCCATTTTTTCACTATCTCCTACACCGCATCTTGAGAAACCACCAATATGTTTTCTAAGTCTATGAGTTTATAATACTTTTGCGGTTTTTTTTTTTTTAGATTTCACGTATAGGAGAAATACAGTATTTGACTTATTTCACTTAACATGTATGGAACTTGAAGGTATTATGCTATCAGAGTTGAAAAGAATAGGAAGAAAGATGAACAATGAGGTTTATTGTTTTGAGATAATTATTTTATGTAGTCATTTAAAGTTATACAATTTAGCTGTATCCCATAGCTGTGAAATATTTTTCATTTTATTTCCCAATTTTCTTTGAAATATTTAAATCATTGATATTTAGGAGTATGTTTTTAATGTGTATGTATATATGCATATATAATTTTCAAAATTTCCTTTTACAAATTCAAATTTTACTATACTATAATCAGGATATAATTGGCATGACTTCAATTTTTAAAACTTTTGAAAAGAATTTGCATTTGATATTGTCAAGTATAAAGATCCACAATTATCTAAGGTTTAGTTGGTTTACAGTGTGTCGTCATTTTTTTTTTTTTTAATGATCTTTTTAGTTGTTCTGTCCATTATTGAAGGAGGGTTAGTTTCACACAACTGTCTATTACACTTCAGTTCAATCACATTTGCTTCATGTATTACATGCATCTTCTGTAGATGCATTTATAAATATATTTTCTTTCATAATCTATTTTTTAATCTATTTACATATTTTCTCAATGTAGTTATATCATTTAACATTTTATTTTCCTTTATTCTTCATTTACTGCTTTCATTTCCATTGTTAGAATATCTTTTAGTGTAACTTAATTTTTAATGGAATATTTGCAGTGTAATGCTTAAATGACTTTTCATCTTATTAGTGTTTCTTTAGGGTTTACCATATATGTCTTAATTTACTAGAATATAATTTATATTTACAGTATTTTAATGCTAGTAAAGTATAGAAATAATTCTTCACTATAGTTCATATCTTATGTTACAAATCCAACAATACATTGTTAAAGCATTATATAATGTGTAAGATGTGTAACTCTTAAAGAAACTGAGACAATAGAGTCCATATATATTTACAGATATTTTTTATTTTAACCTTGTTATTTTGGGTTGTCATTTGTTTCTGAAAATTCAAGCTAACATCTGCCATCGTTAGCTCTTCTATCAATAAAGCTCTCTGGAATCCCTCGCCTTCAATTTAAAGAACATCTCTTAATTTTAGTTGGTTGTACCAAAAGTCATTGTTTGGGAATTTTTTATTTCACCATTTAAGAAAGATAATGCAGAAATATTATTGGTTAGAATTTTTGTTTTCTTTCAACACGTTGAATATTCCATTCCACTGCCTAAGTCCTTCATTATTTCTGATGTGAAGCCATCTCTTAATCTTCCTACAGTTTCCTTGTGTGTGCTACATGACTTTCAGTTGCTTCCTGCAGGACTTTCTCCTTGTTTCACCTTTCATATTTTTTTACTGTGCCTGATTGTGAATTTCTTTGTGCTTAATCAACTTGAAGTCAGTTAAGCTTTTTAGATTTATAGATCAGTGATTTTCATCAAAGTTGGGAATATTTTAGTCTATTTTTAAAATATTTTTCTAGTCCTCTCAATGACACATTCTCTATATTTCTTAAAAACTTTTATTTTTAATTGTTCTCTATAGTTCTATCTTAAAATTGCTTCTTTGGATACTTTATATCTCCTATCCAATTGATATAATTTTCATTTCATTTGTTGTATTTTTTTTAACTCTTAAAATTTCATTATAATATTTCATAATTTCTCTTTATTGCTATCCTTGCTCAAATTGTATCTATATTTTGCTATTTTGAACATGGATTATTCTGGTTCTTTGAACATATTATACTTGCTGCTTTGAAGTATTTATCTGCTAAGACTAATCTAGGCCCTCGTATAAGAAATTTCTTTATCCTGATATTTTTTCCCTTCTGTTGAAAACTGGAATGCACACATACACTCATACACAATATCATACACTTACTAGGACATTTAAGAGATAAATGCATTTTCTGCTTAATCAAATTGAAAACCACATAAAATTGTTTATAACTTAGGTGTTCAATTGTAAAAAATCTCTACTATGACAGGAATGAAAAAATATCTATAGAAATAAACTCTTTTCACCATTATAAACCAAAGAAGAACAAATACAGTTGAAATAAAAATAGGAGAGAAATAACCAAATATCACAAATATCCAAACAAATAGAAAATAAAATCATTAGAGAACTGTATGCTGGTCTCTGTGAAGATTAAAATAAATCTCTAGACAGACTATTAATGAAAGAAACAAATTACAAATATATAAAAATGACAGTGGCAATATCATGATAAATTCTACCATTATTAGAATAATAAAACTGCACCAATAATATTGAAGAATTTTGAAACTGACAGAAATATCTATAAAAGTTCACTAAGGAATGACTTAAATATTTCTATAGCTATTAAATTTAATGTTTTAAAACATCTTTCCACAAAATTTTTCCAGAAGTATGGTTTCTAAAACAGTACATTTATATGAGAATTCATTTTTTTGGCAGATGGCTACAAAATATACAAAAAAAAATACATAAGCTCAGTACTCAATATATTTAATTTTATATAGCAGTGATAATGAATGATGCACATAGTAATCAATAATATAGAATAATCTCACAGGCACAGTGTTGAGTAAAAAAAAGCGAAGACTTTCTACTTGACCCTGTATACAAAACTCAAGCACAAAGAATTTGGCAGATTAAAGTTCAGGATATTTAGGGTGTTATTGATACTGAAGTTCTGGTAGTAATTATTTCTTTATCAGAGTCCATTATATTGTTGTGTTCAACTTGTCAAAATAACTTAATAGTTAAGACATTTGTATTTTCTTACATGTTACACTTCAAAAAAATATATATAAAATTAGAATTGTCTGCTATGTTAAAATAATCACCCTTCTTCATTTTCCTTAATGTTCAAAGAAGTTATAAATTTATTGGCAATACCTGATTAATTGCTTTAGAAAAATATAATCCTGAATTTTAGAAAATTGTTTCCTTCTAATCAAACACATACACACCTATATATGGATGTGAACATTTGTATGTATAAATATATGGAAATGGACAAGGAGATGCTTAATTTTATTTTTCCCACCACATAACTCACTTTTTAAATGTAACTTGCAATTAAAT
Organism: Solenodon paradoxus; assembly: GCA_004363575.1. NCBI lineage: Eukaryota > Metazoa > Chordata > Mammalia > Eulipotyphla > Solenodontidae > Solenodon > Solenodon paradoxus. The sequence goes on from RJWH01000375.1 coordinate 190,060, forward strand.
GATATTCCTATCGCTCTGAAAATGTTGGCTTACTCATTAACTTTCCATTACATAACACTTTACTACATTTAGTCTTAGATAAAAAAGTTACCTTAAGCAGAAAGTTAACTTAAGCTGAAAAATGTGATGTATATTGCCAAAAACTATGAATTATCTTTCATATAATTTAGTTCTATACAATTAATCATTGATCTGAATTTTAAACTATGATCTAACATGCCATAAAATATACTTGCTCAATCACAGCCTGGAATGAAAAAAGTTAATTACCCCACTTGATAATAAATAATAGAAAACCATACTGTGGAAAGTAGATGTTTTTGAATTATTAATGAACGTGCAAGAGTCTATAAATAGAACACTCAAATTTGGATCAAGCACTATTCTGAAATAACAAATTTCTCTTAACCAAGCATTAAAGGCATTACTACAGGAATTTCTTCTCTTGTGGATATTTCAATCCAGGGTAGACTACTTAAATTATTGATTAGATTACTAGTGGGCTGTCATTTACAACAATTAAGAACAGATTAAACTATGTTTCTGCAATAAGAACTTTAAACTCATCTCTAAGGTCATCAAAAGAGGTTGCACTTATTTCTCACTATACTCAACCTGAAAGATTTATGAGTTTCCAGCCCAAATGCAGCATTGTGCTTATACTTTTATGTAAAATCAATTATCATTTATTTGGGATAGTATTGGCAATGATCCACAGGTGAATAACTGGACTTCCTAGGGTGAAAAGTATCTGTTCTTTACTATGTTAAGTTTTCAAAATGTGAATATTAGTCTATTTCCTGGATGAAAAAAAAATGCTTAATAATTGTTTATTCACTTTTTTTGAATAAACAGATAAATTTCTGCTCTGTCTGAATAAACCACATAAAGCCATGATATCTAAAAATAGCAATCTATATTTTGCACTCTGCTATTATTAAATCACTCTACTGTGTTTTACTTTTATAAAGAAAAGGTGCAGGCAGGAATGAAGGTGAGTAGGCAGACAGGAAGAGAGAAGCAGCCGGGTCTTTTGCTTCAATGCCGACTTCCATATGGTATCCACCAATGCCAGTGACACACAGCTACAGATAAGAGAGTGGGTAGACAGCAGGCACATTTGTATCTCTGTTCACTGGAAAGCTATCCTCCTCATTCCTCCCACTGAAGTTTCTTGTATAACAAATTCTTTGGTTAGGTCTTTGTATCTTTCTCCTGTCACCTCTCCTTGCTCTCTGCCCTGAGATCTCTGCTCCTATGAACCTATTTTTCAAAATGAAAGCTCTTGTGTTTTCCACACCAGTATGTATGCATTTCCCTTGAAGGTACAGTCCCAATATATTAGTCCCTTGACATGAGAGTCAGAACCTCAGTCCCTCAGAAGAGACTCCATATCACTGGTATGTAGCTCCTGACTTTGGCTCTCAATACCCAGTGTAGCTTAATAGACCATGTCTCAGCTTTTCCTCCATTTTCCAGAATTTGTCACTTTTCCTTGTGAACATGGGGTCCCTTAGTCCTTAGTTAAATCTTGCTAATCTACTTTCTTGGAATTTTCCCCCAAAATTGAAATAATTAAAGACTTTCATTCTCTTTGTCCTTTTTTAAAGTTCAGTCTTAGGATGATCATTTGCTTGGTTATTAGCTGTGAAAATGCACTCAAATGTACTTTTGGAAGAATACAGTGCAACAGAGAGACATTAAAAGCAGGATAACTCCTAATCTCTGTAGTATACTTTGGAACTATGATCTCTAATACCCAAACATATATTAAAGAAATTATCAATGAAGAAGTCACTTTAAAGCAAGTAGCTTTTTCAGTGATCTTATATAGCTGAGTTTTCACAAAGACAGCATGTTTCCACATCAATTTTACCTACTCTCTTCTTTCTCAGTTTGATTTTGAAGTCTCCAGTATTTGCACGACTAGATGTCATTGTAATATTCCTCATCTGTGAGATGTATACACAGGTTTCTATGCTTTCTGATTTCATAGTAAGGTCAGTCTTCATGATTACCTGGTAGTGTCCCTTCTACCCTACATATGTCTCACTTTTGCATAGTCACTTCACTTAAAAATGTCCAGTATTAAATATCTGATAAGAACTCATTTGACAGTGAAATATAGCTACTTCTGAAATATTAGTCATAATTTCAGTTATCTTAAAATACATAACATATAGGATATCTTTCAGGATTTTGGGCAATATTATCAAATAAATATTATCAAATAACCCTAATTTTCCTTTTTATGAAGAGAAAACATTTTGAGATTTGAGGGAGCTCAAATAGAGCACCCCAAGTCTCCAGGATTGGTCTCTTGTGGATGCTCCACTCTGACATGTAGAGTCAAGGATTGGCCAGGACGGTCCCAGAAGCAAAGCAGAAGCTCCTGTTTCTAATCTGTAGCCTTCCCCTTAATCAAAGAAGTCACTGTCATTCCCTGGATCTTCAGTCATCTCCTTATCCACAAATGATCTTTTGTCCCTACTCTCTCTCTAGAAGAACATAGTTTAGAAAGGTCAAAATCCAAAAACTAGAGAAGATAATTTACAAATACACTCAATACTGATGAACCCCTTTTCTCTCCCCCGCACGCGAGGTCTTCTGAGCCACCACAGAGGTTATACTCACAACTTCTGACTGCAAAGTTAGCATAGTGATGTCGGACTCCTGTTACAACACTTGGAGAAATTTAGGATTGCTTTCTCCAATTTCTAATCTCCAAAGTTTGAGAAAAAGAACTTAAACAAGATAGAGAACTTCATCATAATATATAATTGGATTCTCCACGATTTGAGAGTCACAATTATATGACAATTTTATTAGAAAAAGAACGCAAGTTTTCAATTTGGCTGGCATTTGGGGTGATGTGTCTGATGTCAGAGGGAGTCAGTTATACAAATTTATCTTTCTGAACACTTAAGTGACAAAACCTTTAATACTGTGTTGCCACATGGACAATGCTGGCCTGTCTAGTCTGTAGACAGGATCAAATTGGCATCTTGTGATTCACAGCATCTGCAATGTTCTAGGACCTTAAAAATGTTAGTGTCTATACGGCTCTAGTGTCCATAAGTTCCTGAGTATGAATTTGATTTCAAAAGAGCTGAGGCATGAAGATTTTCCATTGACTATGACAGTTATAGACTTTAGTCTTATTACTAAGCCATTTCTGACCCACACATAAAGCTGATATGAGGCCATCTTAAGAAAAGGACAGCAGAGATACCACAAGTTACACAGGGTCAGTCAGCAATAAAACATCTGATGATTTGATAAACTCTGTGCTAGAATAGTTACTTTTAAAGTTCTGAGGAAGTTTTGAAGATGCTACTTTCAAAGTATAGAGTTTGATTGAAATGCAGTTCTAGGAAACTCCAATGCCATCTATTTTGTATGCACACAGCACAATTTTTCACCTATTCCTTGTATCTGGACAAGAAATAGTCCTTCAGTTTTTATAGAGATCTGGGGTCCAATAATTCATCAGAAGCAGAGAGAGTTACATTTCCTAGGTTTGGATGCTTTATCTTGTCCAGTTGTTTGTCCACCAGGTACACATTTAGAGAGAAAAAAATGATTTCAAGCTTCTGTAATTCTATATCCAAATATCTAATTTACTAATTGACATGGCCATAGTTTGGTAAAATGGCAAAAGGGTTGAAAGTTCTAAGACAGGTTGAAAAAAATTTCATGGTGAAGAGCTTAAAGAGAGAAAAGATGAGACCAACAGCTTCCAACCATCTTTCAAATAAGCACAAAATATTCACTTAGAAAATGATATTACTGAAACTAATATTTTTTTTTTCCAACAGGGCAAAGATAGGGAATTCTAAGAAGGGAGAGGAATGAAGATGAGTGAAGTGTCTTGGTCCATGATCTTGGAAAAACTGTGTGGTCAATAGCTTCTGGGGCCTGGGAATTACTCCTGGAAATAGTTCCTTTAAGGGTATCCATAGGGGTGGATTCCTGAAGTTAATTCTATATTAAAAAATAAAAAGGCACTTAAAAGAAAAATGAAAAAGATTAATCATTGGGGTTTAGTCCACGAACCCAGTCTGAGCTGAGTCAGTCCATTCAATTATCAGTGTCAAAGCATTTTTCAGTAAATCAAGTTAAATCAGTCCGATGAGTTCTAGGTCACAATTTGAATATTATCTAATGTCATCTTATACAACTTTAATAACTCTTATTAAATTTTCCATCTCCAGGTGGCATGACTCCAGAAAGACAGTTAAAAGTTTTCACACTCTAGTGGTATTAAGGAGGAAAAGCAAGTGTTGAATTTTACTAACAAAGATGAAACTTTCCCAGTTGCTGCAGGTTAATTGCTTAAAAAAGAACAAGAAATTTCTTAATCTGATAAAGCTAAAAGAACGTATAATGTTTTAAGGCAAAAGTCATAGTCATATTCATTTTCATTAGCTCATCTGTCCAATTTAATTCTTGATCTTGATCTGTTAGCAGTTTTATGAATCCAGTTTTCCACAATTTTCTGAAATTTCTTAGTTGACTTTTATGATAAACTTATCGAAGTCCTTTCTAGTAATTTCCGTGAACTTGAAAACACCAGTAAATAGTCTAAAAAATGGCAAAAGTCCTTTAAAATGACAATAACAAATTGACAAAAAAAGTTTACTCAATAATGAACAGACTGGTAAAGCAAACACATTAGATTTTGTAGAAATTTCTTATAACTGTAATAACACAAGTATCAGTTATTAGAATTCACTTAAATATATGTGCAGGTGGTTGAGCATTACTTTTTATTTTGATAATAATTCCCATAAGATTTCACCATACCAGGTAAGTCTAATTATTTGTTTAATATTTCTTCCACAAAGAAAAGAGAATTTCTTTATATGGGCTATCTTAAAGGACCTCCCTTAAATTTTCTGTATTTTTCTTTAAAAATATCTTTCACTCAGAATTCAATGTTGAGAGAGCTTTAAAACACTAATGAAGCAATATTTAATGACCCATTTAGTTAAGCCCATTTAGTTCTGATAGAATTCATCTCCTACTGTCACTTTTATCCTAGGCCTGACATAACTTGCTTTGAGACAGAAATTCTAAGTAATTTTTTTGGCAGTAAGACATAATTATTTTATTTAGGTGTTCATCTTGATTGTGCTCAACACCCCCCCCACACACACCCCCACCCAAGTCCTTGGTATGTAAGTAGATTACATTCAGTGGCCTTTTCTGCTAGGCTACCACTGAGCCCTTGTGAATTTCTTGAACACTTGGAGATGAACACAATTTGAATACACACTGTCCTTTTAGCAGATAAAAGAAATAAATTTGAAATTAAGCTCCATAAGATTTATGTAAAAATCAAATTTATTTATTTTTATGCGGGCTAACCAAACTTTGGATAACCTATTGCAACTTAAAGATGTATGTTAAGGAAATGAATTTTTACTTTATTTCTTACATTAATTAGACTTTTGACCCTTAAAACCTCAACTTAAGCAATTAGAAAATTAAGTTTATTTGATCTAGACAAGGGAATTTGCAAATTAAATATACTTCCTTATAAAACAATGCCTTAAGGTGGAATAAGACACGTGCTTAATCACCCAAATTCTTAACTTCTGGCAGAATTACTGACATGTACAGAATTAATCTCAGTAGCATAAACTAAAAATTAGTTTATAGTATATAAAGTATACTATAAATATATAGCATAATATATATTATATATTAATATATAATTCACTAAAGCTCTAAACAATTTCAAATTACTAAATATGCTTGAGACACTTAAGAAATCATAAAATTCTACTGCTAGGCATTTCTAGTTAAGTAATTTTTCTGGCCAGGAAAGTTCAGGGTGACATTTCTAGGATTAAGCTAGATTTTGGGATGAGGACTTAGTAAAAGAGCAGCTTCATCTTGGTCCTATTGTTACTTCTTAAAATTTCATGAGAGAAAATCTTGTTTATCTTGTTAGATACTCAGAAAACTTACAGCTTTTGGTTCAGTAAAACTTTAGGGTAATTTTTATTCATAGATAGAAACAAAACTGCTCAGGTAATGGTAAAGAAAACAATAGGTCCCAACTGGAGTCCAATTATGTTAAACCTCCATTAAGGTATAATATTCAATTCCATTTAGAATAATTCTAAAATAAAATTTTATTGGGAAACTTTAGTCATGTTTTCCACCAGACTATCGTTTCCCTGCTTTATCCCATCTGTATTCAATTAAATATCCTAAAGATTGTAAATTAAACCAAATAATTTAAACTTTCATCAAAAAGTTCATCATTTGAACTTAAACTTTCAGATTTGTTATATTCTTTAGCAATTTATGGAGACTTCAGTGATCCAGATTAATCTGTTATATTCTTAATTTAGCAATTCATGAAGGAATCTTCTACTATCCAATGATATATGAACAAATATGAAGCTATTCTAGAAATAGCTTATGCTATTTATAATACAAACAGAGACAAATATGCATACATATTTATTAAGTTTCATTTAAAATGGATAGCCACAGGCCAGGTATGATACTTATGAAAAAAATAAGAATTGGAACAAATTATAGCAAAACAACCCTGCATAGGAGTTTGAAAATAGGAAAAGGAAACTGGTTTAAATTCTTTCAGTTCCTAACCTCATCTAGGAAACAAAAGGATGGAGGGGTGGAGTTGGCCTTTAATTTCTGTTTTTTTGTTTGGGGGTGCTGACGGGGTTGGGGAATGGTTGCCCTCATTCACGGGAAAGACCAGAAAATATTCTATAGTTCTCTGGGCTCGTTTTCTAATTTGGCCAAAATATTTTCCAAACATGACCAAAAAGAAGGGTTTAGGTAAATTTCCCTGAGAATGGGCAGCAGAATTTAACTCAAAATTCCATTTGCATCTATAGTGAACATATTCTGATACCAAAAACAAGATCTGAGATGAAGAGTTCATCTAACCCTATGGTTTTCTTTCTTACGAAGAACAAATTTCAAAATAAGGATAGGAGATGGTGGAGCATAAGGAGAATAAAAAGATTTATTTCCTTCAAAATATCTATTGACTCTCAAAGTATATTCTAGAGGACATCAGTTAGTTTTTATCTCCTGAGGATTTTCAAATTGTACTAGAATAAGTGTCTCATTCTGTATCTTTTTCTCTCTATTTTTTCTAATCTGAGTTTTGGGGACGTTTATTTTGCAAGTTCATATCTCCTAGTATCCCCTGTAACGTTATATCATCATATCAGAAACACAGATTTCTAAAGCAAGGTCATACTCTGATTCTCTAAGATCAGCCAACATACTTTATTTACATTTTCTTTCCAATTCTTTATGCAAGTGCAAAAAAACCAAATTTAAATTTGAGAGCTCTCTAGAAAATCTTTTAATTTAGAAGTTAAATTCTATAGCAACTCAACCGAACAAGTATTTTAACTTAACCATAGATCCCAGGAAACTTATTCCCAGTAACAAACAATGCACAAAAACAGAGTCAACTTACACATGGTCAGGTCTTGTTTCCCTGAGAAGGTTTAGAGAGAAAAGTACTGCAATAAGGACGAAAAAAGGCTCAAGAGGAGATTGGAAAGAAAAAAACCATGCAATCAAAATAACTTCTTCAGGATGAAAATTTGCCAAACAATAGATAAGACACAGGCATAAACATAGATCCACCAAAGGAATTCAGTTTCTTAACAGAATTATTCAAAATAAAAAATGTCCTTAAACCAAAATGAGATGCGTACATCCAAGAATTTAACTTCAAGATTTTTCCTACTAATTTAGAGAGAACAAAAGTTCTCACTGCCTTGTTTTCTTAGGATATCTGTAGAAGGAAACAAGATTGGGCATCCTGTCATGCTAAAAATATTTATCAATTTTTGCCATCTTTTTGTCAGGCGACCTGGTTCTTGAACCGCTGAAGAAATACGGTTTTCCTGGAACTGATTCACCAAAAGGTGAGGTTAAAGGATAAGTTCCCCAATTACTGACATTCTTCACAGGCTGAACAAATGAGTAAATTTACTTTAGGAATTATAGGGGGACATTTTGGACCACAAAGTAATGCCTTATGTTTCCTATTTACACCAAGACCATTCAGACTAATAAAATCACAGAGGATCTAGGAATGCTTTGAGCCACACCAGACAAGTCACTTCCTAAGCACTAGAGGTCAAAGTTTACCTTGTTAATCCTCTGGAAGGATTTATGTAATCCTTTAATCAATTTAATATTGTCCCCCAAACAAGGAGCTGTTACCACTAGAATGCCAGAGACTCTTTCACAGACCTGGAACACATCCTGGAAAATATCCTCGCTACTGCTTTCAAACTTCCCCATTACCTCTTTTTCCTTGCTAAGTACAGACCCTGGAAGCGAGCGTCCAAAAGATCCTCCCAAGGGTTTACATTTAGTAATCTCATAGCAATCAGAGTAGCCCTTTCTAGAAGCCCAGGAGAACTCTATCTTGCTTTTGACCTTTATTTTCTCTAACAAACTTAAACTATATTCTAACACACAAATTCTTTCTTGAACTGCTCATTGCTGAACCCCCATCAAAATGATTAGTAAGAGCTCAAATTTAATAAAATGCATGTGGAAAATTCATATGGCTGTAAATTCTGAGGTATCTGGAGCAGAGCCACACTTGATATGGGGAAAATAGGACAATATATGTAAAATGTAATAGCTTGCAGAGCTGATGATTAATTACAGGAATATTGTTAGCAACCAGAACCTTATGCATACTGCCCCTTTTGTAATTGATGTAATCTCTAAACTCTGTTCACTGCAAGAACAGAGGAACAATGAAGCTGGTGCTGCCAGGAGAGTGTGAAAGAAGTTGAGTAATGGTAAATAAGACTGCTGACATGCTCTTGAGATAAAAATTTACTTGTGATCACCACCTGGATGGGAACTGGACCTCAAGAATGCAGACAATAAGCCTGTGCTGCCCCTATAAGAAAATAACTGACTCCTTCCCCAAGAGGGCCGCAGTCTTTGAACTTTGCCTGGCAAAGCAATAAACTTTCTTTTCTTTGTCCACCAAGACACTCTCCTTGTTTCTAATTCAGCCCTGAGGTGTAGAAATGGTTTTCAGTGACATGTTTATATTCTGAACTGAGGCATAGAGGTCTCAAGGGAGAGAAGACGGGGTCTCAGCAAGGTGGAATAACTGATCCTTACTCTTACTCTAAAAATAAATAAAAATCCTTTTTACACAATTCTAGAAAATAGGGACAAAGACCATTTCTGTAGAAGGGTGGAGACCCAAGGGGGAGTCAATGGCTTCTAGGAAATGACTAAAGATACTGTGATAGGTTTTGTGGCAGAGGTCACATAGCAAGGAGAAGGGACTTCTCAGGTGTACTATTCTACAGGCAAAGGAATCAATGGAATCCTTTGTAACCATATATGGAAAAGCATTGTGCTGCCCTAATCGTAAAGTATAAAAGAAGGAACCTCAGCAGATCCAGGCTCAGCCTTTGGATGTGAATCCACTGAGCGGATTAAACCTTGCTTCCTGATAAAGCCTCCATGTTCCATTTCCTTGCTTGCTGGGTCTGCCACAGTGTAGAATAATTGGAACTTCTCCATTGCCTCTGGAGTGGTCTTTCACTGTCCTAGGTTCTTCATGTCTGTGTAGGGCATGAGTAGAAGTCCGATCCTGAGAGACTTTGGGTGCTTTTAGTCCCCTTAGTAGAAAGGGAATTTTTTTATCTTCACTTTCAGAATAAGGATGAATCATTTTAATAAAGGCCAGCTTTTAGCTAGAGAGGACTTTTTATCTACTAAAGTTTATATTAGATCATGCTGACTTGAAAAACAGCTGGAGCAGTTTCTCTATTTTCTAGGAAAATTTAATATAAGCACTTAATTTTTAGTCCAATTATGTAATTTACAAACTAACTTAATATTTAGAGGTAGAAAAATGTCACATATTCATAGATAGATATAAATACAGACTATAGTTTCTGCTTTAAAATTTTAACCATGAAAATCAATATAAACTCATTTTATAAATAAATTGAATCCAAAATGTGACAGTTGAAATAAAGCTGTTTACCCATTCAAATGTCTAAAGTTTTTTACTATTTGTGAAGACTATTAAGATTTGTATTTTCCCAGAGATAAGTAATCTTGTAGAGAAATTTATATTTTAAAAAGTCTCTTCTCTCTCTCTTCTTCTTTTCCTCAAGAAATACCTCTCTGAAGTTTGCATTTCAAAGAGACAGCCAGATTAATAGTTTCTGGAGAAGACACAGTAGAACATTTACATCTCAAAGACAAAGGGAAAGAATGCCAGTTCTTCTAAGAAAGACTTCTGTGGCCCAAGGACAGGATTTTTACAATGCCTACAAGTCTTTTGAGATGAATAGGCAAAGTTTGGGAGATAGTAAATAAATGGTAAACTTTAAATGCATCCTTGAAAATAATTGTTTTGCAAAATCTTTTAAGAATAAAGGCTTCTAATCCCTGAATTAATTGGGTTGTAGTCTGTAATATTAAAGGATTAAGTACCGATCTATCACTGTTGGAAAGATTTTCTTTCCCTCTGTGTCTATACAGTTTGGGGGATTACTTACCCTTTAAGATTTCTGCAACTTTTCTAGGATCTTGTCTTTAGGTTCCAGATTGGTGTTCATAGAGCATAGTTCTAAGTATCTACTAGAATTTAAATGTTTTTTCATTATTTTAATGTTTCTTCTTGCAGGTTTAAATGAATAACTTTCAGAGCTTTACCAGAAAATTGCTCATAGTCCTTCCTCATTACAGGGTAAATGCAGGGATATTTGTGATACCTCTGTTTGGTGTACTTTTGTTTAGGATGGTGTAGTCTCTAGAATGGAAAGACAATTAAGGCAGAATTATGAGGATGAGTACTCAAAGAAAGAGAAATAGAAGCAAGATTTATTGCAGGCTTATATTTTTAATTTTTTTGTTAACCTTTCATAATATATTGACTTGTTAGGATTTCAAATACACTTATTTATAACGCAAGTGAAGATGTTTTTATTGAGGTCAATTTATTTTCATTTGGGAAACTATCAGATGACGTCATCAAAATTGTGTTATTGAATGATTACTAATATGATTATGTGGAGTAATGCCTGTGACATACTGAATACAAAGTTCTAAGAGTTTTTAAGGACTTGAGTGTTCAGTTAGTCAAGACTGCTTGATGCTGGCAGGGTGAAAATTATGTAGTGACTGTAAAAAGATCCCTTTGCCTGTCAAACAGGTTGTCTTCTTTTTGCTTCCATTGTGCTTTTCACAAGAAGAGACTTGATAACTGCTGGTGCCTAGATGTCAGCTCGTTTAACTGATTAGGAGAACCAACCTGCAGAAAGGTACGCCTCAACTAAATTTCTTTGTAAAGGAAGGTGCAGGCAGAAATGAAGATGAATAGACAGGCAGACAAAGTGAGAAATACTTATTTAGCTTCCCCTTATCTTGAAAAATAGTATAATTAATCACTTGTTGGTTTGAAGAATACTATTTCTTTATAGGCTTAAAGACATCTTGTATGTTTTGCCTTGTTAAGAATTATGATTATAAATTATAATCCCTGCAGTGACATTGTGTTAAATAGATTATTGACAAAGACAATCATAATCTCTAAGAATAACTTGAATCTTAGTCTCTAAGAATAACAAGGCAAAACAATCTGCCTTGTCAACAACCTGACCCAAAGTAATAATGGTTCATTTTGGTTCATGATACAAAATATTCCATACTCTAATACCATATCCCATGTCAAATTTAAAATATATTTAATTATGCTAAATTTGTTATTTGGTAAAGTACATTGTTGGACTGACAAACTAAATTTAATATACTACTTACAATCTTTGGAATTCTGTAGTCTTTTTATAAGAAATGACAAAAAGTAGAAAAAAATTCTAACAATGATTTGAACACAGAAATACAGTGGCTATTAGGTTTTCCTCTCCTTTGAATGATAAAAGCAGATATTTACAACTCAGATCATGAGCACTGATGCTTAAGTTTTGAGTACTTAATTTCAAATACTCAGAGTCCATTAGGCTAATCTACAAAGCTCTTTGACTGGGTCACAGCCCAATATATTATCTCTTAAAACATCTTAATGGAAAACAGCAGGAGAATCTACTAACAATGAAATTAAGACTATTGACTTACTTATGATAGGGGACAAACAACTCACTACAACCTGGAAAACAGCATTTATGGTAACAATATTAAAACCCACCTAATGAAATAGCTAGGAAAAGTAGGAAATCTAAATGGGCAGAGACTCAGGCAGCAGCCTTTATTTATTTGAAAAGTGCTATCAAAGCTTTTAATACACTAACTTCAACTAATGAGGACTCCAAATATATAGATAGATAGAGAGAGATAGATATTCACACATTGCAAAAGTGTCACTGCAAACTAAAATTCCATAAGACCCCAGATTTCGCCTGACTGAGTTTTGGACTAAGACTTTCCATATTCCAAGAATAGATACAAATTGAACTGAAATCATTAGGCATCTGGGAACTCTGAGACCCAATAAAGTCACTAACATAAAATAAGTTAATTACACTTAAATTCCAATAATCTTATGAATTAGTAAAACAGACACCTGACAAAAAAGGGAAAGTATCCCTGACTAAATTTCTAACATGTAAATGATATTTTTCTGAACAGAAACTATGACTAGATGATCCATCCTCTGCATTAACTCAGAAAATCTTAGCAATACCAATAAAAGACTTGCTAGAATTTGCAGAGGGGCGAATAATCCAAATTTGAGACCATCCTGGTCCATGGTGTTCAGCAAGAAATGGTTTTGCTTTTTAAAAAGAAAGGTGTAGGCAGGAAGAGAAAGAAAGGAACATTTATTTAAAACTAAATCTCGACTGTAGTCCCAGGTCATGACCTGGGTCTTTGCAATGTATGTGGACTTAACAGCTACGCCAACCGCCAACAGAGCACACCAATGGTGCCTGGTTTATAAAGGGATCAGCCTCCAAGACGCCATCAGTGTATGCTGGCTGTTTGGAACTTTGAAAAATAAACCATTTCTAAGTGTGAAGGAATTAGACTTGGGAGAATCACTACAACATGCTGAACTAATCATCATAAAATTGGTGATTGAAAATCTGTTAAGAAAAATCAGAATGAGGTCTATCTTTCATTCATACTCATGACAGCAGCTAATGGAATAGCTGTTTAGTCAGAAACATGGTGGATAAGTGACTGGAAAATAGGAAATGAGGACATAGGGTAAGGAAATAAGGTAGAAACTAGCAGTATGTACTTGCTATACATCTTGAACCCCAGAAATATTGCTAAGGGGATCAGTGAAGTATATTGCTTTCTGGTCACACCATTTTGCCTGTTACTCATTATCGATCACCATACTCCTTGTGGCTATGGATACTCCACAGAGCATACCAGCTCCAAATATAATGCTACCATTTGTAACATACTCCATTTTCTCCATGGATCATCATTCTTCTCACATTATTACAACTGAGTATACACAGGATCACCGAGCCCAAACTCTGCACATCACCCTTCTTCATCAGCACCATCTATACTGGGAAGCCTTGATCAGTGGAGAAACTGTCTCGAGGGAAACTGATGGGGCAAGTGAAATTTTCGTAGAACCAACATGGATACTGAACAAAATGCCCCATCTTAGATACCAACTCAGAGCATGAAGTTTAGTTTGGACTACTGACTGACTCTTGGTATTATAACCAAACCTATACACCAAAGCAAGCAGGTACTCTAACTCATTCTTTATCTCTACTTTGGCTTCCTGGCTTAATTCCTGATTTATATGTATGCTAGAAATGTATTGTAAAAGAGCAGCAGCAGAATATGTAGAATGGTCCCTTGGGTACTCAGAGCCTCAAACCATTACAAATCTTCTGGCCACTTATATCCTAGGCCAAATTGCTTCTCTTGCTTGTTCAGAATCTGGAGACTAGTTATCCACTCATTTACTATCCCCAGACATTGAGTATTGCTTCAACTGCTTATTATCTTATGCTTACATGTAGAAGACACAAATACTTGTTTTACCATCTGCATCCTCAGCACTTAGTTCTAATGTGATTGCAATGCCTATGTTTATTTCATCTGTAAGCAAAATACCTTGTTAGTCCTATCAGCACTCGCACAGATCCTTACCCAGTAGATAAAAATAGTATGCATTGCTACAAATTTTAACTCTTATTCTCACAGGTACATGTATTAATAAGGAATTATTAGAAAAAAATATTTCAGTCCCTTTGTAGGGAAATGTATAACATCCAATGAAATACCCATATTATGAAAAAATCAAACAGAAGAGTCAGACTATTCCAGACAGTCTAAATGACACAAATGAAGTGCTATATGTGCTCTTTTCAAACAGACCAAATCAGTACATTTGTAGAAATGCAGCAATACCTCACTTTTTAGAAAGCTCTTTGAATTAATTTTCAATTGATAGGGCAAAGATGACAATTATAGTGACATGCATAGCACCATGACTTCAGGCACATAAGTCATTTTATTGGTTCTTTGAGGCCTCACCTAAAGAACTACATCATCTGTCCATGAGGTAATGAATATCAGCATGGGACTAAGTAGGAGATTATAAAGAAGTGGATTATGATTATAAGGTAAAGGAAATAGACAGCAACACAGAGACCAAACAACATACTCTACAACACAAACACCATACTGATCTAATATATTTAATGAGACTCTTGAAGATTCCACAAAAAATGTTGCTGAAACAAACTACCAACTAGCTCCATGCCACAGAAACATCTATACTTAGGAATCACATGGGGATATAATATTACTGATGGCAGAATTTAGACTGTCACAAAATCTATCCTGTTCCATCATAATCAGCTATACAGGAGATAAATATTGCCCCATTTAGTGCAGAATTCTGCAACAAAGATAATTTTTATACTCTAAACTGATTTATTTTCATATTTTGAACTCAATTTGCAATACAGAATATTTCCATTGATACTAACAAACCTAAATTATGAAACAAACCTGGCTTATTTTACATATAGTCATGCATCACTTGAAGATATTTTAGTCAATAATGGTTGTGTCAATAGGCTACAGACAATATATAACTTTGGTGGGTAGTAGGCTACACCACATGTGTTTGTGTAATTATACTCTACAACATTTGCACAATGTTAAATCTCCAAATGACATATCTGAGAGCATATCCCCATCTTTAAGCGACACATGACTGTATATAAGTACTCAACAACTTACTCAAATAGTAAGGTTATCACACTATGTAACCAAAAGACCCTTTGTGTTCAATAAATATTAGAGATTACTGCAAAGATGGATATGAAAATGTGACTAGATCTAAGAACATGGGTAACCAGGAAGACCACCAGTTCTTGACTAAAGTAATAATGGCACAGTAATGAAGCATGTCCGTATAAAATAGAGTACATAACTATATGTCCACTCTTATGGGGACAGAATTTGGGGCCTGATAGTATAGGACCAGTCATACTGATATTAAATATTTTAGAAGTATGTTTGGTGCTGTAATAAAATATAGTGACCTTGTTATATTATTAGTGTATGGTGTATAAGTTTTAGTTTATTCAATTATGCTAAATCTTCATGTAATGAGAGAGCAAATAACATAACCATGGCCCACTCTACTTCGAACTTTACTAATATGTTCATTAATAGAACATATGGCATGTAAGTTTTGTGACTATAGACCACAATTGATTTAGTAGTGATGACACCAGTTTCACAGAACAAATACATGAGTTAAGATTCACAAATGCAACAAGATATGAATACAAAAACCTGGGCAGCAGGTGCCTGAAGTTTTCAATGAAATAAAATTTATGCTAAAAACATCTCATGCTAACTGGTTTAAAAATCTTGGAAAAATACTGCTAACTGCTCTAAAGTAATAGTTTACTTATGGACCAGAACACAAGTCTATGATAACTGGTGGAAACAGGGCTAGAAGTAAAATTATGAGTCAAGCAGGTGGGACAGTAACACTAAGTTAACTTCCACAAGAATTTACTTTTTGCAGTTCTAAGTATCTTGCAGCAGGTATGGACAATGATGATGTCTGAGGGATGGATATAATTATGCCCACTCTCATTATGATGCGTGAGTTTCTACATCATTCAACATCCAGAGGCCCATATAAGATCACTTACAACACACAAAGCTTACATTATGTAACCCATATTTCCCCATTATAAAGTTAACTGTAAAGCATGGGTGGTTAAGTCCTGACTTCAAGAAAACAGGAAAAAAAAAATATAAAATGGAGAACACAGTGAAACCTGACATGTAAAACTCATCATTATCCAAGATTTCTATCTGATCCATAATGTTTAGACTCTCAGAACATGGGGACCTATGTTCTGTAACCTCTCGTGTTATCTTTGAGCTTACTATATGGAAGCATATACTCTAAAATTTAACAGAGACACAAAGTTTTTTTTAAAGAAAAGATAAAGGCAAGAATGAAGGTAAACAGTCAGGAATGAAGAGAGGAGGAAGAAGCATTTTTAACTTTATTTAATTGTTCATCTTGGCTGTTCCCATTGCCGCAGGTCACAAACGTGGGACTTCAGGATGGACACGAACTGCGTCCAACACCTACATCACCAGGGCGAACCATAGGCAGGATTGTAAGGTCAGCTACATAGCCTCTAACTGTGCTCAATTTCATTCATACTGTTTTTATGTCTAACCTACAACCTACGCCAAAGAACAATTTATCAATGGCAATAAACATACTCCAGTTCCTCACTGGACATGGAGGAGTAATAATTGAATGTGCAATGGCAGCATCCTTTGCACATTTTCAAATTGATCAGATTAATGTCACTAAAAATGGTGATTGTTTTCACAATTTAATATGCGTACAATGGCAGCTCTATCATGGGGTGCACACATTCATAACATTGAAACTCATTTGATTTTCAAGAAACCGCTGAAGAATAAAAAGAGGACACTGGGTAAGCAGAAGAAAGTAGCTGAGGATGACTCGAGTGATTCCAATATAAAATATTAGTATGAAGCATGTTTCTTTAAGGGTTGATGGTTCATAAATATGTGGAATAGACTTAGAACAGCCAAAATCCTGGAAAATATTGATCATCTGAAATTGAAGATAATTGACTAGAACCATGTGACTCCTTGGGTAAATGTGAAATTAAAATACTGACATTTGAAGCAAATATTGGAGAACTATCTTAAAATAACAATTGAACTCTAAATTATTATCATAAATGTAAATTACATAATAAAAGAATTGAGACAAAACAATCCAAAAGGTGAAATTAAAGTAAAAGTAACTTTGTAGAAGTTTAAAAAGCAAAAACCATACATTCCAAAACTGAAAGACCTGGAATTTTGATGCTATGACCATTGACATGTGTTTAAGAGTGCTCAGTTTTTACCCCTGGGATTTTATAGAAACGGTTTTTATGTGGAAATGCATTTGTTAGGGAAGCTCAATTAATTAGTTTAAAATGCTTGATCTTTTAGAGATTGGATGTGACACCATGTTAAAGAACTCTTCGTTATGCTTTTGCTAATATTAGGAATGTATTTAATAAAATGTGCAGTATTAGAACAATGGGGAATTAAATTAAAGGAAAATCAGATTACAGGTAATATAGAATCACAGGGTAAATCGATGTTTTTGTGAACTTACATATGTATGGGACATAAAGTCCTTAGGCTAAATTAGTGATTTTAAATCAAAATGGACTGTTGAATATTCATTTATTACTATCTAATTCCATTTGTGACTTAAGTGAAATGTTTTTGCTCTAAAGGCAAATTTGTTAATATTGGGGAGGTCATGCTAAGATGTCATCAAAATTTTTATGTTATCGAAAGATTTTTAAGGTGAACATGTAGACTGTGACATAATGAACACTAAATTCTGTCTAAATAACAAAGAGTTTTGCGAGGACTTTGAGTGCTCAGTCTAGGCAAGGCTACATTTCATCGATGTCAATCTTAGAAGATCTTGTGACATGTGCTCCTACCAGAACATGACTATTCTCATCCAGCAGTGGTGAAAATGATGCAGAAACTGAGGGAGATTTTCTTATCCACTATCACCAGTGCCTTCTTTTGGCATCCTGCTAGAGCATTAAGAGACTTTGAACTTGGGCTGGCAAATGGCTGTCAGAATAATCAACTTGGGCAAACAGGAGCTGAGAAAAATCTCAAAAGAACTCAAGTAAATTTGCCTTTATTTCTTTTATCTACTGTTGCTTGGACTTGCAGTGTAATTAATCTAACTTTTATTAGGAAAATGTAATTTCTAGATTGGCTTCAGAGACATTATCCTGCATGCTATTGGCTTGTGAAATAGTATTGTTATAATTCCCACAGGGAAAGTAAGTCAAATAGATTATAGGCAAAGACAATTTTAGTTAATGAGCACAATTTGCTGTGTAAAAGAACAATGAATATTTCGATGAAGTTATTTTGGAATTCTGAAGTCACAGGAGACTTCTTAATGCAAGTTAAAATTGGTATACAATTCTGTGTTTGATTTGGAAGCCCTTTTTCAAGTATACCTCTTAATCTTGATCTTGTCTAATGTGAACATTTCCCATAATGGGAATTTTAATTCTAGGTCGGCATATAGTACTATCCTAACCATAAATGAAGTTCAATCTACATTTCTAGCCAACCATATTTGGTTTCAGAGTCCTATTAACAGTTACCATTTACTTCTTGTGCATATCAACATACCAACAATAACCAAAGAAATGTTGTTATGGACTGGTCAGAGAAGGCACTACGTATAACACCAGCAAGTGCTGAAATGAGACTGGGGACAACACTAATCTATCAGATCACAACAAATAAAGATGGCAAGACTAGGATTCCTAACCACATGGGAAATATACTCTGAACCAAGGACTTGGATTCAGACTGAACGATTTGGACTGGAAATTCATTGAGATCCAGAGCTTGATGCAAATAGAGCAGAGCTCAGAACAAGAGGAACTTATCCCTGGCCCTTGGATATGATGAAAAAGAGAAATCAAATGATTCAAAAGTACTAGAGTCCATGCTTCTTATCACTCTTAAAGATTTCAGATATTTCTTCTAGATTTCATTATTACCACTAAATCTATTAAAAAAACAATTGAACTGTTTTAAAATATTATTGGTAAAGGAGGGGTGTGTGATGGTGGGGAGATATATGTGAACATGTAGTATACATACATATATAATTAAATATGTACATATGGTAGGAAATTATAATATTATGGCAAGTTTATCCACAGTACTTTTTCAGTCACTTCCCAGAATCATAGCTATTTACTTAGATAATCATACTTTGGGAAAGAATATCTATAACTATTAACACCTACTGATTAAGAGATCTGGGTTTGAGCTCTACTCATGTACCAAAAGCATTGCCAGGCTCCCCAAGTCTAGTTTGTAGATTTGTGGTTCAGGTCCATCTCAAAATAAGTTGATGAAAACCACCAACCAACACACTGGTTATTTTTTTCCGACTGAAGGCAAAATCAGAATGAACTTTTAGAGGACGAATGATTGTCAGAAAAAAACAAATGGAAGTCCCTGGAACTTCCAAAACAGACTACCATGGTCCCTGGATAGTGTAAGAAAATGAAAAGAGTATTGCACCCACAGCAACGATACACATTGGTGAAGCTGTCAAAGACTTTAAGGATGCAGGTATGTAAATTCCATCATAGACACATTTAATTAAGCATATCCATGTTTAATAGTAAACTGGGCTTTATTATTCTGTGTAATCCTAAAACGAACTGTCATCATGAGGTCCTGCCCCTGGCAGGTAGAATGTGTGACTCCAGGGTCCAGATGGAAGTAACAACCACTCTACTCACCATGATTTCCAATTTTGGACTTTTCTGCTTCACATTCCAACAGAGAACAAACTAAAAATCTCATTAAAAGTAAAGCTACATCTCTCGTTGTTTTTTCAGGCTCTTCAGGCATTAAAAGGAATTAGGAAAACAACAAATAATTGATACTGATCATTATAGGCAGGTAGGACTTGTTGCTACATAATATGGTTAAGGAGGAGTATATTTGTCAGCGTTCCTTGGTAATCCCATGCTCAGTTCTTATTTTCAATGTGAAAGTCAATCAACCAGGACCTGAAAAACTCATGGCAATCAGTCAGACCTGTGGATGTCTTCCAAGCAAGCCTTCTAGACCAAGAGAGAGGTAAACTAAAGCCAGTGTAATTTAAATGGATAGTAGAGAAGAGAGATGTTGGGTTTCATTGGAAAACCTCAGTTCAACTACAGCAGATCATTCTAGTAACACTATCTTTGTAATTCTCCCTAAGAACTGTGATGATCCAGAATTTTAGAGTAGGTTTGCCTGGTTTGAGCAATAATAGATACCAGGTAATAACCTATACACTCTTCCTCAGCTGTGTTTTGTGCTGGTTACTCACTGCTTGAAACCAACACCTTTATCAGAACTACTGTCTTTGGGTTAAAAGACCTTCCTTACCAAGGAGGATCCCTTTCCTTACCAAGAATGTACTGCTTTTGACATTAAACTATATAAACATGCAAAAGATCAGTCACATTGTCTCAAAGTGAAGGCACATTTATGTGATTCTAGGTTGCTCTATTCAGAATGTACGAGCTGCTTTATCTGAGTCCATATTTTCTCTTGGCCTATATCCATTCATTTAGATCTCCTTCAGCTTTCTTCACCCACTTAAAGAGGTCTCCTGAAGAAGATTCCTACACAGAACACATAAAACTGCATTTTCTGCTGGGTAACACTACAAAGACACATTAAGACAAAAATTCATTTGTATATCTCCTGGTGTTAGGTTAAATTTTCAAGGTATTTAAATTACATAAAATATAAAAAATAAAACAAATAAATATACCACACATTATGATGTTTTATGTAACCTTTGAAAGAAGGCAGAGAAATAATGACATATCTAATACTAAAATACTTGGAAGCTCATTATGTCTAAGGTAATTAACAATTCACCACTAATTCTCTCACTGGTGTTGTCTTATTCTTTGTTAGCATTCAAGTCATATCCACAAATGTTGATATCTAAATATATAAAAATTAAGCATTTCAAAAGGTAAAAGTAACTATATTAAAGTTTTACAGCAAGAGTATCATTTCCATCATATGTCAAGAGAACACAAGATGTATAACACTTGTGTGAAAGAAAACAGGGTCAAATTATTCTCAAGAATTTTTACTTCAATGTGATACTTAAGCAAAACTTTTATAAGTGTAAATTCTTTTCCCTAGAGCACAGTGTATACATAAATAAAAATTTATGTCTAAGTGAATTGCTTTATACTTGTTCTTTAAATTTGAATTATTTCTTAAAAGATTTGAATTATTTCTCATAAGATGCTCATATTTCTGTTTTCACATTTCTCTTCTCAAACAGCAACTTTATATTCATTTTTCAGACAGATTTTTTATGCTCTTGTGTGTCTATATTTCAGAAACTACAAGAAGATTTTTGAATATTCTTCATGAAGACATATCTCTTGAGTTTGTATATAAACATGTATTTTATATGAAAGACAGGCAGATGGATGACGAGGAGAGAGAGACTGAGATCTATTCAGAATTAATTGACTGCTGAACAAAGACTTCTCTTTAATGCTACTTTCTAAATGCAAAGCAATTTTCCCTTAGTATTTACCAGGTGACCAAAGTGGGGCAGATAAGCAAGAGAATAATGTTTTTCATGCACATAGACCCCAAGATTCAAGAAAGGGGAGGAAGAACAGCTCAGTGAGGGACAAGAGTTTCCATAGTATGAAGTGCACGGACTCCCTGTTCTTATGAAAAGTTACCTTAATGATCTCACAAGCCTTAAATCTACTGCATCAAGCATATCAAGCACCAATATTCCCCCAATATACACAGGCAATCTGTGGAGAAGCATGAAGTAGCCACCACAGTCTTCCTTTCCTGTAGCCAATCATTATCCCAGGACTCCTGCTTAACTCCATGGTTAAATATCTAACCAATTTCTGGACTGATTTTGGTTGAGGAAGCCAATCTGAGCTGAGTGCTCCTTGTTGAGGAGCTCTAATGAAGATTTTCCCCTTTTTCAAAAACAAGTGTCATGGTGTTTGAACTTATGTTTCACATCAGACAGAGAAACACACATTCCAAAACAAGGGAGAAGAAAAGAAGAGTGCATGTCAAAGTAAATGAAAAACATCACGAATGGTTCTGAAAGGAATTCTGACCCTGTCAAATGTTTTAAGAATTCTTGATTTAAGGACTTTATCTTCATCATTCAACCACTTTTTCCCCACACCTCCCTCCCTTCCTTCCAGTTTAATCATATGTGACTACAGTCATTCTACTTGGCTGTACTTTTATACTTCAAATATATAAAGACTTATTAAAAATTTTTCCAAGCACCGCTAACCCAACATTGACATGCACAACAAAATTTACAGAAAATTTGTAGAGAAAAGAATCCACTTGGTTTAAAAATACTTGTCAATGGCACTGTTGATGGGTGGAGTTGCAGTTAGGCCAGCTACCTCCAGAGAAGTGCAGTCCATGTACATCCCAAAGACCAGGGAGAATAGTCAATGTAAACACTAAAATAAAATTTAAAGTACATGTCTTCCTCCTCTCTTCCTGCCTACTCACCTTCATTCCTGACTGGACCTTTCCTTAAACAAAAAAACTGGTCAGTAAAGATTCTTGAAGGCAAATGAAAACAAGCAACTGATTAAATTTAAACTCTATACAAAAATACATATTAAAGACTTGGATATATACCTGACACTGTAAAATACATAGAAGAAAACCGATGCTTGTCAACATCTACTCATAGAGCTCTGTTTGGGAACTTGACATCAATGGCAAACAAAAGCAAATAAAAACAAATGGGACTACATAAAACTCAGAAGCTTCCACACAACAAAAAATCACACTGAAAAATCACCCTGTTTGGGAGAAGATACTTGTTCCTAAGTCTGACAAGGGTTTAACATCTAAAATGCATAAAAAACTAATAAAACTCAATGAAGATAGAATAAACTCAGTACAACAACTGGATTATAAAATAGACAAAGGATCTGCCAGACACCTCTGCAAAAATAACCAGCAGACAGTCAACAGCCACATGAAAGATACTTTACCTATGAGACCTACAAATTATCCAAAAGGAAATGTGTTAGGATTTAGAGAGAAGGAAATCCTTTTATACTGTTAGTAGGATTATGAATTGGTGTGGCTATGTAGAAAGTCAGAAGTTTAAAAATAGAAATTCCATGTGATTCAGTTATCCCACTTAATATTTACTTGAAAATATAAAGCACTAATTTGAAGTGATACAAGCACCTACATTATTTTTTGCATCATTTTCTCTTACAAGAGCAGGAAAGAACCTAAGTGCCCATTGACAGATGAGTAAAAATGTGGTATATATACACAATAGAAGATGTATTAAAAAAAATTAAATCTTTCCATTTGCTACAACTTTGATATGGTAGATATTACTCTTAGTAAAAGATGGAGCTAGAAGATAAAAATCACAATTTCATACAGGATATAAACAAATTTATTACATAAAAAAAAAAAAAAACAGCTTGTAAGTCCAGATTAGTGTATATTAGAAGAATGAAGGGGGTGAGTAAAGTAGGATCAATTATATGGTAAAGGATAGAATTGCTCTTTTAGTGGTGCCCTTTTTGTATTATAGACAGATGTTAATTTAGAGGGATGCACATCTGAACCTTTTATAATAAAATGTTACTTCAATAAGAATAATAGATGCAATCAATCTGGATTATTTCTGCATCGGCTCAAAGTAACAGGGGTCCATACATACAAAGGAGGCAGGAGAATCGAGAGATGTGATGTCAGTAAGTTGTGATGATGGTAGCAGGGGTTGGAGAGATACAATTTCTATTTTCAAAACTGTAAAGGAACTAAAAATAACCTATAGGTGACCTCTAGGAGCTGAAAAAGGCATGGACATGCATTTTGCTTTAGAACCTTCCCAGAAGAAATGCAGTCCTGGAAATATTTGGATTTAGCTCTATAGAACTTTAGGAATTTTTTCTTACCACCAGATTTTTAAAAAATTTAAGCCCATATGGTTGTAGAAATGTTATAGCAATAATTAGAAAACAAAAATAGTATATGCTATTTTTTTTTCTTATCAGAATATCATTACAAAATTTTATATATGCTATTCTTTTCCTTTGTTTTCAGAATATCAAAACTATGTATATAACCGTAGACATGGTCAATTAATATTTCTTTTACTTTTCTCTTAATATTTAAATACTGTTTAAGATGAGCACATAATATATAATGAGGAATATACATACTAAAAGAGAACATTTCATAATGACAAATCTATTATATTGCAAGAGAATAGAGGAAAAGGAAAAAAAAATTGGGAAATATTGTTATCTAACTATGTAACAAGGAAAAGACTATTATATAGTCAGTATTTGATACTTGAGGACTGTTTTATAGTTAAATGTATACTTTCTGAGATTAAAATTTTGAGTTCAATGTAGGAATAGATAATTGTCAGAAGGAAAAATAGCTTTTTGTTCAAAAGATATCAATGGCAATTGCTCTGTAACTCAATATCCAGAATAAAATCTCATCTATTTTGACATAATACAACACTTTCATGAAGTTTCTGCAATTTAACTTTGGAAAACAAAACATACTAATAGGGTGTATACTCAGTAAAATCAACAATTATGTATTCTTTGAAAATGTTACATTTTTATCCAATTCAATCATTGTTTTAACAATTTAGTTTTAAATTATATGTATTACAATTACATATTTATTTATGTACATATGTATGTATGTATGCATAAATTGAGCCTGCTGGCATATCCTGGTGGAGTATCATTTAAGTCAAAGGCTTCCAAAGGAGCAAGTCACAAACCGCTGGGTTCAAGTCCTGGGCCCAGGGGAAGCAACCAGTGTTGACAACTAAATAAAAATAAAGATGCTTCTTCCTCCACTCTCTTCCTTCCTGACTTCTACCCTTCATTCTTGTCTGCATTGTTCCCTTAAAAAAAAAAAGTTATTTTTGAAAACAATAAATAGATCTAGATGTCACCAAGCTACGCAAGAAATATTAAAAATATCCCTATATAAATTTTCAAAGGCAAATATTTATCTGCTTTTATCATCGCATTATTGTGGAAATTTTTATCTTTGCAAACATTGCTTTTTAGTGAATTCTCTGGGGATATTATTAAAAAATAGTAACCGAATTTAAGAAATTCAACTTTTACAAAATTGGTAAATGACATTATGTCAATCTAAAATCACATAAGCATAAGATAGCACCACAAAGATAAATGTAAATGTGTGTTGTCAATTGTTCCTTGGAAATAAATGCAGTTAATACATTTAATGGGTCCTTAGGATGAGAAAGACATGATTTCACTCATGTGAGATATAGAGAAACAAAGCAAAAATGTACTGAATCAAGCAAAAACTTTTCATCTACAACATCAAATTAGTGATTACCAGAAGGAAAGGGAGAGGGGACTCACAAAGTGAGTAAACAGGATCAACTGCAGGGTGAAGGAAGAACTAGATTGGTGGTCAACTAAATTAATTAAAATAGTGTTGAACCTATACAATGCTATAATGCTGTGTTCCTTTAATAAATTAAAAATAAAATCCTAATAAAAAATTATGCCTAATTCTACTCACTGACTATTTTCAAAAACTATTTGAAATACATTGTGTGTGATTATTCTCCCTTTCTAGTCACTCTCAGGCCTTTCTGAGTGATGCTAAAAATAGACATGTGCAATTGACCAGATGAGAATGGGTAACATGGTAAAATGGGAGTTGACCAGGATTACAAAACAAAGATGTAAGCTATTGTGTCTTAAGCTTTAGGACATTCTATCTGGGATATTGTAAAAGATGTACACAGTGGGTATCTGTATAGCTCTACAGTGGTCAGATCAGAAATTAATTATGTTTATAATTTTCATTCCTCAACAATGACACCTTATTATCCTGCTTTTGCCAAAAAGGACACTAACCACAGATATTTGGTCAAATAAATTTTTTTTTGTAGTTTTGGGGAAACTTCTTTTTGATCCACCATAATACACCAATACTTCCTGTGACTAGAAGATCTAAATCACACATGGTCTTATCTGTCAACAAAAGGATACTTTCTATTTGTCTATGTACTTTGTAAAATGGTGGCAGGGAAGGAGGGAGGGGGAGAGAGAGACAGAGACAGAGACAGAATGAATATGAATTGTTAAAATATGAAGGCATGCAGGGGAATATTTCAGTACCAAACACTAATGTAATGCATTATTCTCTGAAGTATCCATAACTATTGCAGGAAGAGAGTTATAAGGATGTTTTTGCAAGCTCCCTGGAATTTCTAAAGCAAATTGTAGGCCTCTGGGATGAATTTTGATTGCATATGGGATTTCAAAGTAACTTGGAGAAATTTTAATCAAAGCTTTGCTTAAGATTGGTCTTAGAGTAAGTAGATAGCACTAAGGAATTTATGAAAATTTCAAAATCGTGTCTAGGAGGGTATAGTGTTTTAATTTAAAAATATTTGCTCCAAAAGATTAACCTACATTTTAATAGTTCCTATGCTTCTCTATTTCAGTAATATTTTTAATATTTGAAAATCAGAGAATGTATAGATATCTTTATCTCAGTTCTGTCAGAGCATTTAGCATGTAAGGCCAGTGTGTTTACTGTACCATACTGGGTCTAAATGAAGGAAAAGCACAAAATAAAAATTAATGATACATTTTGAATTATCAAACCCAAACATATGAATTGTTTTCCATACTTCCAAAAGGAGCTGTGGAAGATTACAGAAAGACGTATTGTATGGGAACACAGATCAGCAGGAGGGAAACAACAGAATACCATTAAACCAGAGCCTGAACCTGGTACTGTGTACAATGCAATTCTGTATAGTTTTTAAATTTGGATGGCAAAATCACATTCCAGTTTTCTGGCAGCCACAGCACAAAGAAAATGATGCTGTTACAACTTTCAAAACTTGTAACTGGTATGTTAGTTTTATGAATAATTCTCAAAATTCATAACTTGTTCATAAAATTAATATACTAGTACACTGAGGAATCATAAAGAAGGAAATGATGCAATTCTGGCTTAAGTTAGGTGGTGTTGCCAGCAGAAGGAAAACAAAACCATGGCCCAGAGATACACAAGGCAGTATTGAATTCACAGAGTTCCTCTGGAAACCTATAAATAACCGAAATTACTTTCCCTTATAACTGAGTCTGTTTGCTTCAGGGTAAGCCGGTCTTCCTGAGAGTTCTCAGAAAATCACCTTGCACAGGGAGGGAAGAGAGAATAAAAACAAATTCTAAACTTTCCCTTTTTTTATTGACTTAATCGTTTGTTTTATTATTTATATACTTTCCCTTTATTTGGTGACAGTCTATATGTGGTTAACTTATGCATGAATAATTTCATGTAACTAAAATATTTTTTAATACTTTAAAGACTATGCCATAACAACATCTGAAAAAGTTAACCTTGGATAATTAAGAAAATATTTAGTGGTTTTATATGACAGTCTTATACACATAAAGTTTTCTATGTACATTATACTGTTCCCATTAGTTCATTTACACTTGTACAACATATTTCCATAAAACAGGTCTATATACCCCTGTGTGATGGTCAATATGACTTAGCATTAATATTTAGAAAGTCTTCTAAACACAAATCTGAACTCTCGCTGTGCATTAGATTCATATGAATTCTTCATCTACAACTTCTAAACACAATTCTGCCTAGTAGGTTTGACTAATCCAGAAAGGTAAGTTTTTAATAATACTCACTGTGTTATCTGTGTCTCATTGAGAAACACTTATTGAAGACACTTTTTTAAAAATCTCTAAGATGATGTGATTCTCTAAGAAAATATTTTATGAATTTATTTTTTCCCCAACTGAGAATTTTAATAAAATACCACTAACAGAAAGTTTGATTTGCAGTTTTAGAGTTGAGGTAATTTATGATACCATTTCTATTTGAAAATAAACAATTGAGAAGTTACATTTGATGTTACCTCACAAAACTAAGAATAAATCCACTGAAATCTATCAAAAACAAAGCAAAACAAAAAATATTCAAAGGGGATTTTTCAAAATTACAGGCTACAAATTTAAAGACCTTAAATACAAAAATAAACGTATGGTTAATAAATATTACTTTTAAACTAGTGGTTAATGGAAAATGCAATACATACATATATATATATATATAAATTACATCCAACATAAATATACTCATAATAAATTTAACAAAATACATGCAAAACTTCTTCACTAAAAAAACTATGATGCAGTTAATGTAAATTACAATTCTTGTTCAATTAATACATGCATTATGCTCATGAATTAGAAGAGTCAGTACTGTTTAGATATCTAGGTCTTCCAAACTGACATAAAAATCAATCAAGATTTGTTCAGCAAAGGATTATCCTTGCCTAAAGAGAGGTTTGATCTTTCCCTTTCTCCCTCAAGGTAACTTCTAAGTCTTTTAAATTTCTTACCCGAGAGGAGTATGTTGGTTTACTAGGAGATAATGGAAATGCCATGTAATACCGACTAACAATGTGCTTTATAGTAGAGGATATTGAGCCATGTGGTATCGATTCAATTTTTAAAGTTCTGGAGATTAAGGTCAGTCACACAGGTAAACAGACATTTCTGTGTGATTGAGTACTAATACAAACTCTGGACACCAAGGTTTAGGTGACCTTCCCTGATGTATTTTATGAATATTTCACACATTATTGCTAGAGAAATAAGTTGTTCTATGCAAGACACCACTGACAGAATACAACTGGAAGCACTACAGCTTGCTATTTCCTGGAATGTGTCCTTCCCTCTGTTAATTTCAATCTGTTATAGGTTTGCTATATGTAATTAACCATAACCCTGAGTTGAATCTGAGAATTGTCATCGAAACCACCAAATTTGCAGTTGGAGACAGTGAAGACAGAGACATGTGTTAAGAACTATACCAAGTTGAATACTATTCCCCTCAAATTGATGTCAACACAGAAACAATGTGTCTTACTTAGAAATAGGATATTTTAGTTGTTATCAAGTTAAAATAAGGCCGTACTGAATTAGAACAGACCCTAAATTCAGTGACCTTAAAAGAAGTTTTTACAGAGACACAAGATTTATTGTAAACTATTTACAATGGGCCAGATTCTAAAATTTACAGAAATATAAGTGACTCAGAATAAACAAAGGCATTTTACAGGATATAGCTATAAAAATTATGTTAATTAATTTCAAGGTATAAAAATACTTTAATAAAGGCACAATATTGATGTAAAATATGTATATAAAATATAAATGTACAAAATATGTATACTATATATAATGGGACAGAATAGAATCAAGAGAAAGACCTATACAAATATAAAAAGTTTATTATTTTTAAGAATGTTTCTAAAATAATTTAGCAGGGGTAGAGTTAATCATTTAAATAATAATTTTGGAAATATATTTTGGGAAAAATATAAACCTTGTATTACATCATATGCAAAAGATTTGTAAAATGTCCATTACTTGAAACTAGACAAGAATACTGGAGAGATTATAAATTTAAATGTAAAAGACTAATGCATTTTTTCCTCTATGTGGAAATCTGTTTCCTTACAATAAAAAGGAAAGATTTATAGGTTGCACATAGCCCCCAAAATGGAAAAGGTGATTTTCTAAAAGTTAACACATCGCCTCTTTGAATCACATTTCTTTAAACAAAAAGACATACGAGGAAGAAAATATTCTCGATGTATATTTGACGAATTTCAATGCAGAAGTCATCTCTGTTGGCCCTTCTCTAGGTTTGAGCAGAATGGACTTCATGGTTATCCAGTGTTTTCACCAGTTCTTCTAGGCATGTGGGGCTGTGAGCCATTCTCCACAGTGGGGCAACTAAGGTCACTATTTGCTAAGCTGGTGACCATGTTTGACTCTAAAATTTGGAGAGTAAATCTGAATGATTTAAGGCAAGAAACAGTGTCACTGGTTTTAGACTGGCTTTACACACTCAGAAAATTCATAGGCTTGTTTATTCCCGAATACAGTCTGTAGCCTATCTGAGCAGGGAAACTAAGCAAAAACATTGAAAGCTGCACAGACAATTCAATAGACCTAATTGCAGTGGCATTCTATCAGAGGTCACTTGGCTTCACCTGTCCTCCAAGCAAAACCTGTGACTTCAATGGACCAAGGAAATCAGCATACAATAATAATTAATTTTCTACCCCAAACTGTACAAGGCATAGGGGACAGACTGTTGCTCAGCATTTCAGGAAGTTTTTTCATAGTCCCATTTACTACTGAATATAGATATTGTAACCCCTCAGAGAATCCAGGCAACTGAGAACCCCACCCAACAGCCTCACTTGGGTGGAGTCCCCAAGCCAGCATTTCTATTTAAGTTTTCTCAGCCATTGACAAATCTCCATAACTTTCCAGAACTTTAATATCTTTGCTCCCCAACAGACCACAACAGTAGATCTCACCTGTATGAAGACATTACTAGTAGGTACACCCAGAAACCCAAACTGAGTTGAATGGTGAAGAAAAGAATTATCTGTCAAAGCAAATGTGAAGACTCTAGAGGTGGAGCCCCGTTACTCAAATGTGCAGATGCCAATTAAGAAATAGAAAGTCATAACAAAATCAGGTAAACATGGTGTGCCCTGTTGGCTCTGGGTTAAGCCTATGCCTTGGGCTAGGGAAACAACTAAAATGAAAAACTAAATAAAATACTTCTTCCTCTCTTCCTGTTTTCTTGCCTCTAACAAACCAAACAAACAAAAGGAAATCAGGTAAATATGATACCATGAAAGGATACTCATAAACCTACAAAAAGTGATCCCAAAGAAATGGATATCTATGAACTGTTGAGGAATTCAGAATAACATTTTTAGGGAAATTTGATGAAATACCAGAAAAGACAGAATAAATTAAATCAGGAAAATAATGCATGGATGAAATACGAAGTTACGTAAAGAATAAATAAGGAATGAATAAGGAAATAGTAATAAAAAAAAGTAATCCTAGAGTTAAATGTTACAATAATTGAGCTGAAGAATTAATTATGAGGTTAAAAAGTAAACTCAATCAGGCAGAAGGGATCATTAACTTTTAAATAGGATTTCCAAGTATCTTGTCAGGTGCCGAAAATTAAAAAAGTAATGAAAAAAGGGCAAAATTCTATGGGAATTATGGGATACAATGAAAAAAACGATATTCACATTATGGGAATTCTAGAATAACGAGAAAAATAATGATACAGAATACACATTTAAAGCAATAATGGCTGACAATATCCTGTTTGTGGGGATAGAAATGGACATCTGGGCTAATGAGGCACGAATCACCCCAAATTTTTTAGAACAGAAGCTGCAGTAAGGTATCTTTATATTATCAGGTGTCAAAGACAAAGAATTTTAAGAGTTGCTAGAGAAAAGAAAATGAATGAGAGATTTTGGGGGTGATTTTATTCACACACACCCCATAAATCCCCAGTAAGGCTATCTCAGGAGAAATACAGTCATCTCTCCCTATATCATGGTTCACTTAACGCGGCTTCACTGTATCGTAGGTTTTTTAAAAAATATATCTAATTCTGTATCATGGAATTTTTGCTACATCGCGGGATTTTGTAGTACAGGTATACGTATACGTACTAAACAAGTGAGTACCCACATAGAATTTTATATGTTGTTAAAATTACGTAGATTTAAGAGTGTAGAAAGTGTTTGAGTGTGGGAAAGGTTAATAAGAGTGTGGGAAGGGTTTATAGGAGAGTAGGAAGGGTTTATAAAACCTTAAAAATATATAAATAATAAAATACATAACGCCATTACTTCGTGGATTTTCACCTATCGCGGGGTCTCTAGAACATAATTCCCGCAATAGGTGAGGGATTACTGTATTCCAAGCCAGAGGAAAATGGGATGTCATATTAAAAATACTGAAAGATAGCTGTCAACTCAAAATTCTGTACCCAATGTGGTTGCCCATAGAATAAGAGGAATACAGACTCTCACTGTCCTTTTTTTTATTCAGAAGCAGTTCATTACTGACATGTTTGTTTTTGCAAGAAATGCTAAAAGGAATTATTTAACATTCTTTACTTTCACTCACATGGTATCCAATAAACAGGTAGCTTAAATCTCAGTGGCAATGATAAAGCATAACTAGACTCTGCAATATGGTAATACTGGTTCAAAACTCTTACTAGTTTAAACATTAAAAAATAAAATAAAAATAAACTACAGTAATCTGTTATTAGGTACACAATATAAAAATCCTGTAAATAATAAATTTATAGTGTGGTAAAATAAAGTGAAATTCTCAAGTTTATGAATTTTCAAATTATTAATGTTTAAAAGTGAAATCTGTACCTGAAACTTATGATACAAGATTACTTCAGGATTATAATAAAATTATTATAAAATAAAATTATAATAAAAATAGATTGTACTAAAACTTTAACATATTTATTTAACTATGATATCAATGCAAGGAAAAATCTTAAAACACAAAACAGGGGAAACTGTACTTATATTTCAAAGTAATATAAACCCATAACTCAATACATATTAAAAAATATAATAAAGTACTCACTGCATAATAATATCAAAAGACATCAAAACACAAAAATGACAAAATAAGAAACAAGGAATAATGGATCCATAAACACTTTTTTTAAAACTTCACACTGCAGACATCTGGTCATGGATATCTCTATTGGGATTTTTTTTTATTTCTAATTCAATCTCTTTAATAGTAATCACTCTATTCAGATTTTTTTCTATTTATTTTCTTCTTTAGAGTCTTGTTAAATTGTATGTTTCTAAGATTTATTTTTCATTTCCTTTAGGTGCCCAGTTGTTTTTGTGTGTGTAAACATGCATGTGTGTGTGTGTAGTTTTTGTTCATTATACAATGAATATGGTCAAGTCATGGAAACAATATTTAAGTGCCCATTGATGAATTATTGGATAAAGTGTGTACATGCATGTGTACATATACATATTTATGTGTTTGTGTGTATATATACATATATACACACACATGCACACACATTTTTTTTTTCAGTCATGAGAATCAAAACCAAAAAAATGTCTTCTCATTTTTAACAACATAGATGGACCTCGAAGGTACTATGCTAAGTGAAACAGCTAGACAGAGGACAAATATTGTATTATTTTACTTATATATGGAATCTAAAATAAATCCAAACTCATAAAAAGAAATCAGACATAGTTATAAAAGGTAGAATGTGGTGGAGGGGTAAAAACAGTTAAAGATATAAACTTCCAGTCATAAGATAAATTAGTACTAGTGTTCTATAGAATGATCACTATAACTAACATGGTTGTATGATATATAGGAAAGTGTGTTGCAAGAGTAAATTCTAAGCACTGTTATTTGAGCAGTGTTAGTATTTTGAGGACACAGAACAATCCATGAACTTGAAGTTTAGTCCATTAAGATTACATAATATGAAGAAGAACAAAGAATGAAAAAGTAATAGAGTCTTAGAGGCATGTGAGAAATGCATATTATATTTATATAATTATATATATATGTACATGTATATATGTACATGTATACATGTGTATATATATAAAGATTGTGACAGAAAGAAATAGGTAGAAAGAATATTTGAAGAAATAAAAAATAAATGAAATTTGCGTTAAAAATCTCCAATAATTTATACATCCCAAAATCAATGAACTTCAAGTAAAAGCTAATAACAGAGACTCATATCAGATACAACATAATAAAACTGTTGAAAGAGAATTTTGACAACATTAAAGAACTCATGTTCAATGGACGCTCAATACTATTAAAAGGTAATGCTTATTAAAAAAAAAACTATGCAATGCAGGCTTGAAGCAGTAGTTTGACATATTAAAAATACTAACAGATATAGAATTTTTGGCTGATACCCTTCTAACAAAAATCACTACTCAGAAATTAATATATCCATGTAAATAAAAACAGAAAAATGTGCCACTAGCAGACTTGTCTTACAAGATGTAAAGGATGTTCTTCAAGCTAAATAGATAATTACTTAGCTCTAGTCTATATCAAGATAAAGAACTCTGGAAAAACAGCTACATAGGAAAATACAAAATACAGCATAAATCTATTTTCTATTTATATCTCTTCCTTGAT
Source organism: Solenodon paradoxus (assembly GCA_004363575.1). Lineage (NCBI taxonomy): Eukaryota > Metazoa > Chordata > Mammalia > Eulipotyphla > Solenodontidae > Solenodon > Solenodon paradoxus. The sequence continues at coordinate 224,316 of RJWH01000375.1, forward strand.
TTAAAATACAACTACATAATGAAATAAATATATATTTGTGTGGATGAGCATAAAATACATAAATAATTTGGAAATAATACAAAATAGAATGTGTAAATACAAGAACATTTTTGTTAAACAATTGAAATATTACTGTATTAACTACAGTATTAACTATGAAATTAATAGTATTCCAAAATAAAATGGCATTGGTTAACCTCAGGATATTATATGTCATATGCTATGTAATACATAAGGACAAAACATAATCATAATTAGATAGCACTTCACACACATTAGGATGGGCAAATAAAAATGAGGTAGTTATATTTGCATCATGGTAGTGTTAGTCATTCTTTGTTCTCACCCATTTTGATTTATAATAATAGGCATCCCAGAAGGAGAAGAAAGAAAAGGAAAGAGTACACTTAGATAACTGATCTTTTTACAAATCTGGGGAGGAAACTATATAAAAGTCTAATATGATGCCTTGGTCCTGCTGACTGGGAGCTAGTGCAAGCTAGGCCTCAGGTTGCAAGAACATTGACCCCCAGCCCCTTCTTTCTGCATCCTGGAAAGAGTCTGCTGGGCCCCAGGTAACATGGACCCCTGTCCCCAGCCCTACTGGAGCCTAGAACCAGCACACATTAAGATCCTGTGTCTCATTGACCCCCAGACCCCACCGCACCCCAGTCTGGAGCTAGCAACTATCAGGTCTCAGGTTTCCCAAACCTCAACCCTTGCTCAGCTTAGTCACTGCCAGGAATAAGCGCCATCTCAATCACAGAACCTGAGGACTCCCACACTGCCTCGACCCAGACCAGTGATCCAAGGACACATAATTAGGGTGTCAGACAGTTGTGGTAAGTGAGACCCATCCCCTTACAGGACACTGTCTGGGAATGTGGCAGATTGCACAAAGGAGGCCTGTAAACTTGATCCCCAGCTGAAGAACTGTAAGGAAGGAGACTTCTGCCATAACCATCATTGGGATCATCAGTTCTTTTCTGTGGACTGCAGTTGGGCTGCCTGTAAATCTCCTTGTGCTGTAGAACTGTGAAGCCTGCAAGTAAGACCTGAAACAGCATCAGTGACCCACCACACAAGGGCAAAATGGAGAGCAGAACTAATGCCCACCCACTGAAATAAAGGGGTTGGCATTTGTCACATCATCATAGAGGAAGGAAGAAATCTAATGTAAAAGGTAAGTCACAGCACCAAGCTCCAGGAAAGAAGAAACCCATACCAAAATCTAAGTAATCCCCTAAAAATATGCACTCAGTGTAATTCTATACAACTATTTAAAAAATGAAAGTATGCCCTTTCCAATAATCTGAATGTAACTGGAGGGGATCTAGTGAAGCAAAATACATCACACAGAAAAAGAGAAGCACAGGTTGGTTTCACTCACATGTGGAACATAATGAAATGAAACAAATGGACATACATATTCCAGCAAAATTATCAGGATATACAACTGTTCTTACTAGAAAGGGTTGGATGGGGAGGAGGGAAGGAAAGAGGGAAAAGGCAGTGGTAAGGACACAAGAAATCTGGTAGTGGGTGTGGTATACAATACAGACTGATGCAATTTCAATAACTTAAAAATGAATACAGCATTTTGAGCAAAATAATATTGCATTAAAATGAATCCAAGAAGCTAACAAAATATTTTATTCTCTGAATGCAAACAACCTACTTCAAGACACATTACAGTAAAATCATCAAAAGTGCAAAGAACTTTAAACAAAGTAAAAAAAAAACAACAAAAAAAAACCTGGTTACCTCCATTGGTTTAATGTATTTTTCAGCCAAAATAAAAAATTCTACATTATAGAAGTGAAATGAAATATTCATATTACTAAATTATAATGACTTCTTTAAAAGTAGTAGATCCATTTGATTCAGTTATCTCAATTCTGAGTATTTACACCAAAATAGCAATTTAAAGAGATATAGGGATAAACTTGTTTATTATTTGTTTACTATTTGTAGCATTATTTATAATAGAAAAGAGCTAGAAACAACCTAAGTGCTCTTCAACAGATGACAGGAGAAAGAAGATATGAGATATATACACACACACAATGGAAGTCTACTCAGTTACAAAAAAAGACATTCTGCTATACAACAACATGTATGGGTTTAGTGGGAATATCTCTGAGTCGAATAAATCAAATGGAGAAAGACACTATATAATTTCACTCATGTGGTATAAAGAGAAACCAAATGAACTGAAGAGTTTTAGATTATTAGACCAAATATTAGTTATCAGAGGAGAAGTGGGAATGGGCAAATCAACTAAAAGATCAGTTTTATGGTGAAGGATGGAATTAGATTGTTAATGTTACATTTAATGTAGCATATATAGTTATTGATTGCTATCCATATCTTATATAGTGCTATAATGAACTATTAATCCAATAACAATTAAAAAAATCCTTGTCAACAAAGACTAGTCTATCTTGTAGTTATCCTTCAGAAGGGAAGGAGAAATAAAGGCTTTTCCAAATGAAAACTGAGAGAATTTATTATATATGCCTCACAAGAAATGTTGAAAGGAGTTATAATAAAAAACAAAAGTACTCTGATTAAAATATAGTCAGAGTTAGAGCAAATTAACTTTTTAAAATAGTGTAAAAACCTCAACGATAGCATAAAGTTTAAAGAAAATAACATTAAAAATAAATATGGTTACTACCACTTAGTAACAAAATTACAGCATAAGAGATGATTTAATTCCAATGAATTGTTATCCAAACCAGAAAGAAACACAAGAAAACTATAGATGAATAACCTGAACAATTTATATCATGTGATAGTCCACAGAGTAAATTTTAGAAGATTGAAACCATACCAACTATATTTATGATCACAATGGTATGAAACTAGAAATCAAGCAGAGAAAAATGAGATCGACAAATATGTGGAAACTAAATAACACACTTTTAAGCAACTGTTGGCTAGAAAAAAATTAAAGGGAAATGAAAAGCATCTTGAAACACATTAAAGTAAAAACAACACATTGTGGCATGTAGTAAAAAAGCATTTCTGATGGAAAGATGATAGCAATAAATTTGCATAATGTCAAAGTGCCTGAAAAAGAAAAACATCGTATTCACAAGACAACAAAATAATATGTAGGAATAAATTTAACAAAGAATGAAAGACGTATACAATGAAACTATAAAAATTTGCTGAAATTTTAGAAGACAAACATGAAACTACATCCCATGTTCGTTAACTGAAATAATTAAACTTGATAAAATGACCTTATGACCCAAAGGCATCTAGAGATTCAACACAATTATCAAAGCATCAAAGACATCCTTTACATAAATATAACTAATCCTAAAAGTTGTGTGGAATCATAAGAGATTCTGAATAGCCAAAGAAATTCTGAGGGGAAAAACAAAGGCATAGGTATGTTATCATGCTCCCAGTTTCTAAAATATGATACAAAGACAGAAGAATAAAGAATATAGTATTGCCATAGAAATGGACATATCAACCAATGAAATAGAATAGATAGCCCTTTATTAAAATATTGCATATACAGTTAACTAATACTTGAAAAGGTGGATAGGATAGTCTATTCAGCAAATATGCTTGGAAAGCTGGAGTAACAAATTTATAACATTAAAATAAAACCTCTATTTCAACATTGCTTCAATTAACCTGAAATATATCAAAGATTTACATAAGAGATCTGATACATAAAGCACCTAGAAGAAAATGCAGGAATGAATCTTATTAACACTGGTATTGGCAGCAGTTTTCAGAACATGACCCCGAAAAAAAATAGCAACAAAAATCAATAAATGGGACTACATTAAAATCAAAAGCTTCTGCACAACAAAGAAACAAGATGACCTACAGAATGAGAGAAAATACTTTCAAACCACTTACTTATTGGATAAGAAATATCCAAAATAAAGAATTCATACAACTAAATTACAAAAAAAGATCAGATTGAAAATAAGAAATAGACATTTTTCCACAGAGGACATCAAAAGAGTTGATAGATACATGAACATCACCCATCATCAGGAAAATGAAAGACAAAACCACAATGACTTATGACTTTACACATATTACATTGGCTATCCACAAGAAGACAGAAAAAGACAGATGCTGGTAAGGATGTGGTAGAAAGAGAATACTTACATGATATTGGTGGAAATATGAATTGGTCCACTACTGTGGAAAACAATATGAAAGCCTCTCAAAAAATTAAAAATGAATCTACCACCCAATCTATCAATTCAACTTCAGGGTATATACGAAAAAAAAAAAAAAAATTAAACAAATATATCCACTCCCATGTTTATTGAAGAATGTTCATAATAGTCACGATATAGAAACAACAAAACGCCTGCCAATGATGAGTGGATTAAAAATGTGGCATCAATACACAATGGAATATTATTCATTCATTAAAAAAGGGATATATGAACTCAGCAACTTGAATGAACATTGAGGATATTGTTCTAAAGATAAGATACAGAAAATTACTGCATATTACCTATATGTGATTTTTTTAAAGTTATACCTGTAAAAAATTGTAAAATGGTGGATACCATAGTTGGAGAAGGGGTATGATAGGAGCTATGGTGTTTTAGTGTACAAATTTAAGTAGCATGTTGAAGACCTTAAATTTACACAGTTATGTGTATATCATTTAATAACAGCATCTTAATTTTTTTTTAAAGACAAACAATGTTGACAATGTTGGTAAATTCAAAACCTCTTACACTGATAAAGTGAATATAAAATGTAGCTGCTTTAAAACACATATTGGAAGCTTATTGAATTGTTAAACCTTGAACTACTATAAGACATAGCAATTTCATTCAGTATGTGTGTACATATAAATGGTATATATATATATATGTGTATATAAATATATATGTACATACACACATATACGTGTGTATGTATATTTATACCTTAGATAATTGAAAATATTTTTACACAAAACTTGATAGACTTAATCATAATAAGCAAAATGTAGAAATTACCCAAGTTATATTAGTTCAGGGACATGCCCATAGTGCTTTGACAAGAGATCAGTTATAGGAAGAAGGTAAAGTTTCCCTCTTTACAATTAATTTTATTAAACATAAAGAAAAAAAAAAAAGTGCTTTCTTGATTCCCATGTCGAAAGCTATACCCCCAAGTGAGTGAACATTCTCCTTACTTATTTTCATAAATGGAGCTCCTCTGGTTCTTTTGGGCTTTAGCACAATTGTTGTGGTTTTATAGCGATCACAAGCAGAGAAACATGGACTAAAGGACTTTATCTTAAGTACATCAGTAGCATCCATTCCAGATGCCCAGATTTAGAAATAATTTGCAGAAGATCAAAGTACAGGTGTAAAGAAGGGTGACATCTCAACAGAATGTAATTGTTAATAAATGACATCATTTTGAGTTCTATTTAAGATATAAATGAAATGCTATGGTATCTCCAATACTGACCTGCATCGAAAATTAAATATTCAAAGGGTAAAAGAATTTGTTGTTTTATATTCTAAATGTCAATGTATTAGTTGTTCTTACTAGTTCTCTTAAAAGAACATATATGAGAGAAAATTTCTTAAGTATTGAAATTGATCTTTGTCTCAAAAAGGTTTAAGATAAATTTATATGTATTATATATGTTATAACTTTGTTACCTTTATAATTTTATGAATGATTAAGAAGACAATTTCTACATATATTCATGGATAATCAAATTAATTCTTTCCTCTTTCATGATCTTTTTAAGTCTGGGAAAAAAACTTTCATCTATAAAAGAAAATTCAATGATTACTAGAATGTACCATAATTGACAAAAATTATTACTTTAAAGTTAGTTTATAGGTCTTTCTTGTTAGATAGACACTAAGAGCTAAGTACTTACATTTTTTCCTATAGAATCATGAAAATTTTATTATCCTTTTATCAATTTATAATGATTTCCTGACAGTAAAAAGCAGGAAGGGAATAGCACTATACTACCATAATAGTAGTGTTCAGGTCACTGAGAAATTTTGATAGTCTTAAACCAAATTGTAAAATTAAAGAGGTCAGAGGGAGTAAGTTGCTTTATACTCTAGTTTATATTTCTCATTTCAAGAATGTCAGAGTGAAATCTACCATTGAAACAGCTATAGAGTAAAATTCATCAGTAACTGAACTGAAAGTTTATTTTTGGTTACTATAAGCACTTCATTTCCTTGCCTTTTCAGTAGATTTTAATCTAAAGTATATTCTATTATATTTCCTCATTATGATTTATACAGATACATGTTTTTAAATAATGAAAATGTATTAATGTTTTCAATATATTTTGAATATGAAGTCCTAAAAAAAAAAAAAAAAAAAAACTTTCCAGTGCAACCTGATAGAGTAGGGGTTGGGTGCAGTCCACATACATTCCAGGGGTTTGGGTTCATGCCCAGGGCGGAAAAGCCATATAAACAACTAAGTGAAAAAAAAAATTTAACTTAAAAACAATTCTTTCTCTTCTCTCTTTCTACCTGCCTGCTTCTGTCTGTATTCATTCATGCCTGCACCTTTTCTTAAATATTCTTTTTAGTAACCTTAGATAGTCTATGATAAATCTCATTAGCTGCCTTATTTCCAAAAAAGATAGCTCCAGTTGATTTTCAATGCTTAGTCCTTAGTCCATGATTTTCTCTAAAAACATTAATTTTTTATCATATATATGTATGTGTTAGTTTATATGTGTGCATGTATGTGTGTGTATTTTCAGGATATATACATGCAAATATAATGTAGCCATCACTAAATAAATTGATGAATTAAGTCTTCACATTTTCCAATAGACAAAGATATTAATTTTATCAGGACATAGAATAATAAGACTAGGAAAATATTAACCCACAGCCTTATCAACAAATCTTTGAGTACAATGTTCTATGGGGTTTACTATAGTGGCATAGTCTATCTTCATATATATAAGGACTAAATTAGTGAGAACTAGTTGCTACTAACATAGCCTCTGTTATTAAGCACAAACATGCATCCCTAGAAGTTATTTTTTTGTCTTTGGAGACATTAAATTATTTTATGAAATCATTAACTTTCTAAAGCTATTGGTGAGTAGAATGGCAAGATACAAAAATGACCTATTTACCAGAAAGAAAAAGATGAAAAGTAGACCACGCTGAAAAATATTAAAAGGTAAAGTGAAATAGAGGATAGCTTAAAATTTATCGCATACTGATTATTATTTAATGTGCAATGTTTTCTAACAATTGAAAAATAATAGGTAAGATATAACCCAAGCAAAATAGTTTGAGTCATTGAAAGTAGCAAACTATTATTTTCTTAAATTTTTCTATACTTTCCTTAGCCTTATGAGTAAAATCAATAGACTATTCCTCCAGTGTTCGGAGGTTTATTTCTGACAATATATGTAAAATGCCAAGGTCATATTACATGTTTAGTTTTATATTAGCTAAGTTCTATTAAATTAAGTAATGTGCAAGTGATTTCTAAAATAATTTAACATATTAAGATAATATCATCATTGCAGCAGTAAATCACAGTGTAAGGGTAATTCTTCAATGTATAGACAATGAAAAAAAATAAATAAGGCTACTTCTCTGTGTATGTTTAATTTGAACTGTGATAAAAGCTACAGACAGTACTCTTATTTTCTGAAAATAATTTATTCTTCAAGATTAAAAGGGATTGTAACTTTTTAAGTCTCCCAGATCATCACTTACGTTAAAACAAAGGTTAAATTAGCAAACCAGAATCACAAGCATTCTCATATTATTGATTTGTATAAATTGAGTCAAATTAAACAAGAAGCAAACAGAAGAAATGTCCTTTTCTGCTAGAGAAATAAGTGGTAAAATGTATAAGAATAAAAAGTTTGTGATTTATCAATTGGCTATTACCTACCTCAATATTAATTATAATTTCAAAATAACATCATATTTTTTCTATGTTCCTTTAATAAGAATTTGCTTTTATTATCCAGTCGACCATGTCATAGACATTCATAACTTCTAGGTTTAGACTACGACATTATATACAGACAAAAGATCCCAGCATCTTTCTAGTAGTAAATGCTACTAACATTTTGCAAGTATATGAGATTGAGTCATTAGTTTCTTCAATGAAACAAAAAAGTTAGACCTGATGTTAAAACTTTCTGTCTTTATTCTGCTTCATATAATCAACACACAATTCACAGAATAGAAGGCTGTGATTTCCAGAGAAGGTGTGGGGAGATTAATGAAGATGTTATTATGGTGGTGTGATGGGTATTAGAAATCTGGTGGTAGAGGTGGTATGGCATGCACATAAATGGAGGCACGAACTCAATATCATGAGAGTGATATAGCAAAGTAAACAAATGCAATTAAAAAAAAAAACTTTGTGTCCAACATTTTAATTGTATTCAGTTCACTTAAAAAATGGTTATCAAGACAGTCAATAATCTCTATACTTTTTATTTTGCTATTTCAAAAACAATGAAATTGCTAAAGTTTGTTAAGAAAAATCTATAGTTCTAGCAATTTGTTTTCCCAAACTTCAACTAGTCCTTTATTTTAATTGAGTATTTTGGTGTTGACAGTTTTATGTCTAAATGCCAAAAGTCACATTTTAATTTATAAATAAATATTTTCTTGGTTGTTATCTTTAATGCTGTCACTAAAAATTGTTTTTTTTGGTTTATTCATCTTAATATATACCATTTGTGTCCTGAGACTAATTATGTCTAAGTGCATGATTTCCACTTTTAACATTATCCCATTCTATGGTTCCAGAAGATGTACTTTCATCTTCTTGTCTGCCCAATAGTTTCCCATCCTCACCTACTCAGTAGATCATGGAAGAGAATATTACCAGCTATGGCTCATGACAAAATAGCTTTTTCTGTATTATTTCTTCATTATTTCCTTGAGCAAATAATTAAAACTTAAAAACATTATCTTGGGGGTTTCTATTTCCAAAATGTTAAGATCTCCATCTCCTTTCACAGCCACAACCAAAACTCAACTATTTAGCATGCATGGCCTTTGAAAAGGAACAGGACCAGCATGACAACAAAGAGACAGGGCACAGATCTATATAAACAGTAGGAGCAGCCAACATGTTTCAGTGTCACACAATTATTCAGAGATTCAGGGTCAAAAGGGAGAAAACTCTTATAGAGACATTCTGGCAGAGCTGAAGGGCTTGCCCCATCAGTGGGTGCCATGACACTTTAGAACTGGTTTATTGTTAAACTAAACACCTTGATCTGGGGTGCAAAGAGGAATAGGCCTTCTTGTGAACAGAGATGCTACTTCTGCTCAACAGCACCCGAGTTGATAGTTGACTGGTTCCTAGCAAGGACCATTGTATTCTACCCATCTCATGGCAAAAATAATTTGAAGAACTCCATTTATAAAGGCAGTCTGGGGCTACAGCTAAAATACTTTACTCCCTGGTTGGTACTTCCTGAAACGCACCCACAGGCCTCAGATCTTGTTTACTACCCACTTCTGGCCCTATCCTACTCTGGAGGACTGAGGGACTTTAAAAAGTGAGTGTGTACTGCTAAGACCAGTTTCTGACTATTTCTTTTGTGGGCTCTGTTGGGACTATGATTTGCTCGTGTACTGGGACCAAAACTCTTAGATCTCGCTCCTTATGCCTTGTCTATGCCTGTGACTCTGGGATAAACCTCCGCATCAAACCCTAACACAAGGCCTTTATCACGGAAGCCTAATCCATAGAAATAAACAATGCCAAACAGATTGAAGAGACACAGAAATATATGTGAAATGATGAATCAAAACAATACTCCAGGGTAAAATCTGAATGCAACAAAGAGCATACAAGATCTATGGGATACCATCAAGAGGACTTTCACATCATAAGGGTTCAAGAAAGAAGCAAGAGAGAGAAAAGGGGGTAAAAACTGTATTTGAAGAAATAGCAGAGAATTTCCCTAACCTGTGGAAGGAAGTTCAAAGTGTTCCAGACAAAAGATACTCAAACAGACTAATACCTAGACACATTGTCAACCAAATGTCAAAAGTAAAGTAAAATAAAATATCTTAAAAGTAGCTGGAGAAAAAAAAAAAAAAAATTTTGTACAAAGAGGCCCCCAGACAACTATTGGTGGATTTCTCAGCAGAAACTTTACAGACCAGAAGAGAATGGCAGAATATATTTAAAGTGCTGGAAAAAAGAACTTTCATCCAAGGATACTCTACCCTGCTGGATTATTACTCAAAACTGAAGCGATGAAAAGAGTTTTACAACAAACAAAAGTTAAAGGAATTCATTACCATAGAAGAAACCTCATAATAAATATTAAAGGATATTTTATAAAATGAAAAGAAACCACACTTAGAAACAGCAAGCTATAATGGCTAAGAGTAAACATGTGGACTGTTAGAATGAGCTCCACACTAACTTGCTTTCAAGTTACAACAGGTTATAAGCATAGAAACTTTTATGTAAACCCAGGGTAACATCAAAACATCAAACCATAGAAAAAAACAAAGAAAATATAAAAGGAAACCAAAGAAGTTTTTCAAAGGACCTTAAGAAGAGGAAGACCAAAGATACTAGCTGCAACAACACCCAGAAAATTGTGAACAAAGCAGTAATAAACCATTACGTATCAATAATCACTCTAGTGTTAATGTATTGAAATTAATCAAATGGCATCGGTAGCCAAATGAATAAGATCCAGCTTTCTGCTCTGTATAGAAGACTCGTCTACATTTAAAAGACAGACATAGGCTCAAAAACAGTGGTTAGAAGACTATCCACAATCAAAGGTAACCTAAAAAAACATGAACAGTCATACTTACATTAATTAGACTTCCAACTAAAGAAATCAATAAAAGACAGCGATGGATATTCATCATTATTTAAATAACCAAAAGCTAGAAGCAATATAATGTCCACTGTCAGATGACTGGATAAAGGAGACATGGTGCAGACACCTAAGTGAATACTACTTAGCTGTCAAAAAAGATGAGATCCTGACATTTACAGCAACATGGATGATTCTTGAAGGAGTTATGCTTAGTAAGAGAAACCAGAAAAAGATAGACTTCCTATGGCACCACTCATACATGGTATATAGAGAAATCAAGCAAACAAATGAACTAAATCAAACAAAAATAAACTTTTAGTCAATAAGCACAAATTAATGGTTTTAAGAAGAGAAGAGAGAGGGAGGGCAGATATTGGTTAGGGGGAGATCATTTGCATAGTGAAGAAAAAAATGAAATGGTGATGAACTTGATGTGAATTTGTAAGAATGTACACCTTAAATTTCTGTTACAATACAATGTTGTCAATTCAATAAAAATAAATTCTACATGACAATAATTATATTTAAAGAATTAACTTGATTCATTTTCTAAAGTGGGTCCTTTTGTTCACTTGGATAATTCTAAGAATCTGAACATTGGTTCTCCTCCCGTTCAATATACATTACCTTTCAAAATAGTGTAATAGAGGAAACACAGACTTTGGAGTCAAATTTACTTAGCCCATACCCTAGAGCTTCCACTTATTACTACGTGACCTTTAATTCTCAGAAAACAAGGCACTTGATAACAGTTATTTTCCACCATTTCTGGAAACAAGTCAATGATCTGATAAATACTCTACTCAAAAGATTCTGCTTTCTCCACATACTCATTTAATAAACTATTTTTAATCACATCACTACCTATCAGAAATTGCTTTTCTACCTTTACATTCTTTACTATATATTTGTGTATATTTATATATAAACCATATATTTAGTCACTTTTTATTCACCTTTTCTGAAACATTACTCATGAAACCAGAGAAACAGTTGCTTATTTTCACAAAACAGTTACATTAAGCTTCCTGAAATATTTTCTATTCATTCAATTATTTCCACCAAACTAACCTTTTACAATGTAATATATAACATTTCTAACTACAGTTAGTTAAAGGAAAATACTTTTAAGAAAAATATTTACATGCATTTGTTTAATGAAACAAAAAGACTATCATAAATATTTATATTTAAAACAAAGGACATTTTTCTATTGGCATTTATGTCAATAATTTTATAGAAAAAGACAATATTTTAGCATTGTTGTCAATAAAACATTTGTAACATTTTTTAAGTGTTGTTCTAATGTTGTGAAAATATTCTTTGATGGTTGCATATTGGCTCTTGATGCTTTTAGATAAATGTTCAATCTTTGTAAAAAGCAAATTTAGTTCCTCTGTGATTACTCTGACTACTAAGTTGATGTTTTAGTTTGCTGCTTTGATATTAATAAAAATGTCATTCAAATATCTATTTTCATAAGCTTTTAAGCCATAACTCAGGAAATTAAAAAAAAAACCAAAACTTCCTCCTTTGTTCAGTTCAGCTATTTGTACTTATTCCTCTAATTGTTTATAAAATAAAGCAATTACATTCTCCAATAGCAAACAAAATCAAAGCACACTAATTGTGAGTAAACTTTTTATTTTGAAAACAATCTAATAGCACTAAATATGAAAGGAAGACATAAATGGAGCTGAATGCATTTTTTGTTAATAGTATCAAATAGAGAATACACATAAAAACATATGCAGCTACATAGATGAATAATAAGGATGTCATCTAAATCTAAATATTTAATTTAATAACTTAAAATTTTGATGTGAAAAGTAGTAAGTTACTTAATATTACTCAGTATGTGAATAACAATCATTTAAGACCAAAAACATGTTTACTTTGTTACTTAACCATGAATAGTCTTTTAGAAAAATGGTTGTTAGTGTATCAGTACTTCTGGAATAATCTATGACTTAAAAAAACACAGTGTTTGATCTATTGGATTGTGAAAAAAAGTCCCTGTGGGAATTCTAGCGTTCAAGACACTGACTTCTATCATCATTCCCAAACTTCTCTTTCATTTTAAAACAAACTTCCTTCAATACAAGTTTCCCATTTACTTAATTTTCCAGATTTAAGATACACTCAAAATTTCAAATTTCTTCCTAGAGGTTGATGGAGCCTTTTAAACTCAAGATTTTCAGCTGTAATGAAAGGATTTTTTCTTTGGGCACAGTGTACTGGAGGTTCCTGGTCAACTGACTTCAGACTCCTCTATCCAGGCATTCTGTGAATGCCAGGATCAAGGTACCTCAACCTTTTACTCCACAAAGGGGATGTGCTCTACTACAATGATTTTACTAAGAAAATTAAAACAATTAAAAGCAAAGCAAACATCCCCTCAAACATCTTCTGTTTTATCTGATCACTCGTCTTCTCTCCAACGCAACATTTTCACTTCCCTCCTGTTGATCTACATATTGGTCTATTTGGAATCATCAATATCCTGAGCTTACTCAAGAGTTTCAGCATTTTGACAACTTAAGATATCCTGCCAACTCTGACTTGTCCTCTGTCTTTTATAACGTTCCATGAACATAATCCATTTTTTTTCATGATCCAGTATGGCAATTTTTTCATCTTCAACCACCACAAACATGTTGAAACTTGATCTAATTCAAGACCTTCTCCAATGGGGGGCTGAGACGATAAATGCTAATAATACACCTTCATGATATTGGACCAAAGGCAAGAAAGTCAGGGAGTAGAGGTCTAGATTCCAAGTGGTTGTGGTAGTAAAAGTCACTTTATAACGTGGTGAAAAGTCACTATTTCTGGATCTACATTACTGCAATTATTTTAGGTGTATATGGAAAAATCGGTAAGTGTTCACTAGGTTATTAAGTTCTCTCTTAAAACTCGATCTTTGCATAGACCTAGGCATTCTCTTTGATTGCACTTGGAATCAATGTAACATACACAGAGTTAATTGGAATGGATTAGACAGCCCTGTGTTATGACTGACGCGTTCAATATACATGTTCCTGAATTAAGAGCAACATAAATTATCTAACCAGCAATGTTTTAACTGCTCAAGAAACTTTTCAGGTAAATTATAACTTACATATATAATATATACATATGTATTTATTTTGCATATGATTTCCAAGTATCTAGATTATGAATATATAACTTCAACTTCAATATTTACTATAGTTACCAAAATTGGAGATCACATAATTCAGTAGAAAAGAACAAAATAAGGATCCAGAAGAAAAGTTTTTAAAATATTTTGATTCTAAGAATCATATCTGTTCCATAAGATAGTAAAAATTTGCCTAAATATTTTTCTTATAGTAGTTATAAGGAATCAAAAGAGCTCTACAAAGCGGTTCTACAAATTTTAGCAATTATTTTATGAACATTTTTCTCAGTATGCAGTCATCACAGTAGACATGCTTTAATTTTTGTAAGTTAATATGCTTGGCTTGTCTCTGGCTTAATAAAAGAGAAAATTTATTTAGCATCACATTAGTTCTCTATTACTGTGCAACAAATTTTGCATGAAAAACATGTAGTTACTATATCACAGTTGTATACTCAAAAACCTGGGTGGGCACCACAAGGTTCTTTGTGGAGCATCTCGTAAATTGGAGGCTCTGGAGGATGGATCTACTTTGCACCCATTCAGGCTGTTAGTCAATTTATTTCTTGTGATTTCAGGGTGGAGATTCCTACATCCCTGATGGCAGTTCACCGGGAACCACTCTCCCCTTTGAGAGTCACCAACGTTCCTATTTTGTTGCCCTTTTATCTGCAAGGCAGTGACAGTGTATCAAATACCTTTCATACTTTGAATCTCTGACTTTGTTTGCTACCACCTGAAGCAGATACTGTTTTTAAAGGAGTTTGACTAATTGGGTCAAGTTCACCTTGATTGCCTGTGTACTTAGCGGTCAAATGACTTAGATCTTATTTACATCACGACAATCTCTTTGTAGTAGCATGTAGTTTCATTGCTAGATACAATCAGCAAGGGTCAGGAATCTTGGGTGGTGGGGCTATATTTAGAATTCTCTTTCCTTCCTCTAAACATTCACTATTTGGAAGCCTATTAAATAAAATTGAGTTCTTAAAAGTAAAGACCCCATCCAATTAATGTTACTAATCACTTTAATAGATGAGAAAATTGACCTACTGAATACATACACACATACATAATGTTTGTGTGCACACACATGTGCACATAGACGTAATTTCCCAAAATAAGTCCATTTAACTGAATCTAAATTTAACCCCAGGTTAGCGGGGTTATTAAATGGTTACCATTAGATTATAAGTTAAATCAAAGCCAAGATATTGACATATAAGCATAGGTATTTACAAGAAATCAAAACTAAAATGTTTTTGTTATGTTGCATGTCTCTATTAAATATTTTTAATTCTAGCAAATACTGAAAAGTGAAGAAATCCAGGAGTTTAAACAGATTTTTAAGATCAGCTCTTTCCATTGTCTGACAGTTTTGCAACCTGATAGCGCTTGTTAAAATGTTCAAGCCTTGTTACTAAATCTTTTTTCTTAATTGTGGTTCATCTCCATGAGTTTTATGTAATGTGGGACTAGTTTCAATTTACTGGTTTGTGGCATATTCAGATTTCAAACACCCAGTCAGTTTTTAAGGATTAGAAATTTAAGCTGCTTAATATATATCTGAAAAAGCCCTTCTTAGAGGAAAACTGGAGCACCTACTTCAAATTGTTTTTAGAGTACATGACCTTTAATTTCCTCTAATGTATATCAGTGGATTTTATTTCCTTAATTGCATTTGTAATATATGCCCTTAATATCATATAAAATTTTAAATTAAAAAATAATTACTTGAAATAGCTTGATATTTGATTCTTCCCTTCTTAGAGCAAATTTAATTGAATACATCAAAATATATGAACTTGAAGAGTCAGAAATAATTACTGATTGAATTACCTATCCCTAAATTTAATGTCTAGTAGGTTTTGTTGACTAATTTAATCAAAAACTTACCTTGCCTTATATGTAATTGATTTTAAAAAATTATTTTGGGTACATGTGTGACTTTTAAAAATCATGTATCTTTCTTGAGAAGTCAAAAGGGTACATGCTATAAAATTCATCACTTTTAACTTTAATTCTATGTCCTTTATTGACTGTATGGTGTTGTGAAAGCATCAACTATAATCCCATTTTAGAATATCTGCCTCATCTCAAAATATTCTAAAATCTCTGTTGACAATCAACCCCAGTTCCTATAGTTAGTATTAAGCAACTATTGATTTATTAAAAAACATGTGAATGTGTGTGTATATATATGCATATATGTATATATTTGAAATATTGACACTTTGTCTCTTTCAAGAATTTCATTTAAATAGAATGATGCAATACATACTCCAGTTTAGAATTTTTACTTAGCATCATGTTTTGAGATTTATCTACATTGTTAGATGTACTCCTGGCTTATTCCATCTTATCACTGTGTAATATTCCAATGTATTGATTTACTATATAGAACTACCAATTGATCACTATTTAGTTGTTTCCAATTTGTCCCTATGAACATTTGCTACAAGCGTTTGTGTGGATATAAAATTTAATTTCTTGAGTAGGTAATTAGTAGAATTCAAGATCATATACAAATATACTTTTACATTTTTAAAGTAACTGTAAAATTATTTTCTAAATGGCTGTAGATTTTACATTTCCACCTGTCATGGAGACAGGTTCTGGTTTCTTCACATTTTCACCAACATTTGGTACTATCAGTGCTTTTAATTACAGCCCTTCTTTCAGTGAGCAATACTTTCTCATTTTGGATTTAATTTGAATTTTCCCAAAGACTAATGATGTTGAACATCAATTTTATGTGAATAGACATTTGTATATTTTTCTTGGTGATATGTTTATACAAATTTTTGCCCATTTTTTATTTGTTTTGTTTGTTCTCTTATCCAGGTGGTCCCAGTCTAATCACAAAAGGTCTCTTATCAGATGCAGACTGGAAATAATGTGAGAGAAGAGACTATGAAAAATGTAGTAAGAATGCTTCCTTTGGAAGAGGAAGGATGGAAGTTTGGAAGGAAGGATGGTCAAAGAAGGTGAGAAGTTCCTAAAAGTGGTTATTACCATAGCATTGTTTCTCAAACAGTGACCACAAGAACTTTTATTGTGGTCCAAGACCTTTTTCTGACTCCAGTGCAAATGTTAGTCTTCCAGGAATTTTCCACGGTACTATGGAGACTGAAGATATGTCCTGTTATGATCAAGGACAAATAAGCATCGCCTCCCTACTTGGCAGCTGTACATAACTAATATGAGTTGCCTGTAGAAGCCACAAGTAGCCAAGGAGATGAATTACTAGCTCAGAGTGTAAAAGGAGCTCCCCTAGACCCTCCATTGCTCAGTTTTGGGTAATAATACCCCTGGACCAGTACCAGTACAATAAAGTACCTTTTCTCTACTTTCAAGTGCTTAGTTGTCAGTCTTCTTGCCATCTGAAAGCTCTGTCATAATACTTGGTGCATTGGCTGGGAAGACCAATAGCTGTGCTGGCTCTTTTTTGCCACCACTGACAGGATCCAACAGTGAGTACTACTGCCTAGACATGAGGCAGAATTATAGTACCATCAGGTAATTTCTGATTTCCAATCTGTATCTGGCCCAGCAGGATTGGATTCCTTTTGTGCCCTAGTGGACTCAGACAAGGAGAGAAAAACCTTTCAGGACCAGATGTCTGATTGGCCTGTGTCCCTGAGGACTCAGTCCCAGTTCAGACCTGCCATTCACAGTAGAAGGGCTTGATCACCCCTTAGGCAACTTTGTGGCCTCTGAAAGTAGGAATTTTCCTGGGCGGAAGTTAAACTTAAACTGACTGGTGTGTGAATGTGAGAATGAATGTTCTGCTCCACAGCAAAAGTTACAGAGTCTATATAAGTGTTAATCTGCAGTTCCTTGGTGGCCTCATTTGGGGAACTGAAGAAATTCAGTTCCTCCCTGCATATCCAGGCCAGAGGTTTATACTGATGCACCCTTGAAGCTAAGAGGCATATAAATTCCTGAGAGAGGAGTGTCCCGAAGAACAAAGTGAAGGCTTCCCTGTGTCTGTCTTGCATCTCCATTCATTGAGAAGGACCTATTGTCCCCAAGAATGGGAAGCAGTCCTTCTAAATGTACTGTTTTAGAATGTATGTTGAAAAACTTTAAGAAGGGATTTAAAAGTGATTATAGTATCAAATTGGCTTCTTGGAAATTATGCCAATTATGTGGATTAGAGTGGCCAGCTTTTGGGGTAGGACAGTGATCAGAGGGTACCTTTGATCTCCCCATAGTGAGGTGGTTTATAAAGTTGTGAAAGGAGACCCAGGCCACCCTGATCAGTTTTCATATGTAGACCAGTGATTAGAAATTGCCCGAGTTAAGCCTCCATGGGTCCAGCTCTGCATTTGTGGTCAAGAACAGTGTAAGGTTTTAGTCAGGAAAGGAAACACATGCCTCAGAAGAAACAGAGGCCATCAATCTCCCAGGGAGATCCAGAAGAGTTCCCTCCACAGAACTTGACACATCCATAAGCTCCTCAGGCTATTTCCAGTGCTCCACCAGACCCAGACACTCCACCACCCTCAGTCTCACCACCCCAAAGCCCAGAGCCTCAGGTGGACTCTCCAAGCCAGTTGGTAGATGCCTGAGATCAGCCGATCAAGGGCCCAAGCCATGCAGATGCCCGTCTGTGAGGCCAGGGATCCTCAACAGCTGACTCCAGATGGGACCCTACAAGAGGCAGGCATCAGTCTTTTATTATCAGCATTTCACTACAACTTATCTCCTGAATTGGAAGCACCATACCCCAGCTTATTCTGAAAAGCCTCAGGCCATGATCGAACTCCTGGAATCAATCTTTCTGACCCAGAGACCAACGTGGGTTGACTGTCTCCCTGCTCCTTCTCATTCTCTTCAATACAGAGGAGTGAATGAGAATTATGACAGGCTAGGAAGTGGTTTCAGAGTTAGGCCCCAGTGGGCACCATGAGCACAGAAAATTGGGTAAAAGAAGCCCTTCCAGATGACGCACGCCAACCTGTGGGACCCTAACACTGAGGAAGGGAGAAATTGGTTGGAGAGAGATCACCAGGCCTTCCTCCAGGAATTCTGGGCAGGAGCTAAGAAGCCCTCTAACAAGGCTAAGACCTCAGAGGTCCTCCAGAAACCAGAGGAAACCCAGCAGACTTTTATGAGAGACTTTTTTAGGGTCTATATTCCATTTGATCCCAATGCCCCAGAAAAATCAAAAAATGTTTAATGCTGCCTTTGTCAGCCAGGCTCAACTCAATGTAAGAAGGAAACTTCAGAAACGGAGGTCTTTGCAGGCAAGAACGCCACCTAGCTTCTGGAGATAGCAAATAAGGTCTTCATTAATTGGGACTGAGCACCGAGGAAGGAGGCTGACAAGCAGCTGAGGAAGAAAGTAAACCTCCTAGCAGCTGCCTTAGGACAAAACTCACTGGGGTACTGGCCTTGGAACGCCCAGAAGTGGCATGGGACATTAAACTCTTTGTACATGAGAACAATGGGGTAGCTCTGGGGGTTCTGAATCAAGAATTTTGGCCTTGGCAGAGACCAGTAGCTTGCCTGTCAAAACAGATGGACCCAGTTGCAGCAGGCTGGCCACCTTGCATTAGTGCTCTTGAAGCCACTACTCTGCTAATTAAAGAGGAAGACAAGCTTTCATTGAGACAAAACCTAAATGTTAGGGTACCCGATTCTGCCATCACACTCATTGATGTCAAAGAACAGGACTGGCTAACTCATGCCAGGATGACCCAGTGCCAAGGGCTCCTGCGAAAACCCACAGGTGCAGCTGAAAGCAATAAAATCTTAAACCCAGTCACCCTCTTGTCTGTTGCTGCAGGCGTCCTAGAGCATGACTGCCTAGAGGTTCTTGATGAAGTCTATTCTAGTTGACCAGACTGACAGACAAATACCTGCAAAACTCTGACCTCGTTCCTTATACAGATGGTATTAGCTTCATAGATGAGGGCAAGAGACATGCTGGGTATTCAGTTGTATGAGTATGAGATTATACATATAGGCTTTGCCTGAGGGATGGTCAGCCCAGAGAGCAGAACTATGGGCCCTATTCAGAGCATTAGAACTAGGCAAGAATAAATGCATCAAAATCTACACTGACTCGCACTATGCCTTTGCCACTCTGCATGTACATGGGAATATATATATAAGGAAAGAACACTTTTAACAGCAGGAGGAAAAGGAATCAAGAATCAAGAAGAAATCCTAAAACTACTAAAGGTGATTTGGGAGCCCAAGGAAGTAGCATCATATACTGCAAGGGGCATCAGAAAGGGAAGAACTCAATATCAGAGGGAAACCACTGAGCAGACTCAGCAGCTAGACAAGCGGCCAAAGAGCAGACAGTAATGTCAAGGATTATGCCAGTTCCAGAACTACCTGCACCTGCAACATTTATAGCCCAGGAAAAGAAGTGGGTACAACAGGAAGGGGGAAGATAACAACAAAAGAATGGTAGGTGCTCTCAAACCACAGGATTATGTGCCAGAGCAATTAACACACGGGGTCCTTCAGCAGCATGAACTTGCCCACCTGGGAAAAACTGTTCTAGAAACCTTGTTGAGCCAGCGACACCTGACTGCTTGACTGCCGTCCTTCTGTGCCCCTAAAAATCAGGGGACCAAGTGTGGGTAAAGGACTGGAAGAAGGAACCGTGAAGCCAACCTGGGAGGGGTCCTATCTGGTCATACTAACCACACCCACAGCTTTTAAGGTTGCAGTTCTGAACACCTGGATCCACCACTCTTGGGCGAAAGCAGCCCACCAGCGGAACAACAGATCATTTGAGTAGAAGGAGGACTCCTCTGAACACTGTCCAAGCTGGACTGCCCAACAACTGTCTCCCACTCAACTCAGACTGACACACATTCTGGAAGAGACTTGTGGAGATCAATGACCCACCCAACTCGCCAACTGATGCCAACCTGGCCGTGTTTATCCTTCTCATTTTGTTCTGGGCCCTCCTCCTTTCCTTTGCTCTTATTCACCAGTTCTGTGGGCCCCTAGTGTGGTCCTGTTGCTTCTCAGCCAATACAGATCACTGGTATGGCAGACCCCTTTCTGCCACCATGCTGCACTACTGCTGAAATATTTCTCTGACACCCTAAACATGTTTCCCTCATTATTAATTATAGTTCTCATTTTATCCCTGTTGCCTCAACTGGCAGGCTGGGATACCAGTCCTACAAACCTGGTCCATTAGAAGATTTTGAATGTTTTAACAAGGGTTAGAACCAGAATCTCACAGATTCATCTGATCTCAGGAGCTCCTGGTTTGGAAACATCAGCTGATTATCATGGCTCTTGGCCCTGTTGGATGTCCTCCTTGTATTGTTACTTGCAGTCTTGTTTGGTCTCTGCTCACCTGTTTTATCCTACTCATCTGTTTTATCTCCTTCCACCTAGAGAACTTAAAGCTTGAGATGTTACTCCAGACCATATCACTGAACTGCCATTACAACCCTCTAGGCAATGAAGACTTGTCACTCCTCTTCCCACCTCCAGCTTAGAGTCTCCTGTATAATCCCCAAGGCTGTAAATCATCTTGAGGATCAAAAGGGGGGAATATGATATAAGACCTTTTCCCTGACCACAATGCAAAAGTTAGTCTGCCAGGAATTTTCTATGGTACTACAGAGGCGGTAGCTATGTCCTGTTATCATTACCAAAGACAAACCAGCATAGCCTCCCTACTCTGCAGCTGTATGTAACTGATAAGAGTTGTCAGTAGAAACCACTCATAGTCAAAGAGATGAATCTTTGCCTCAGAGTATAAAAAGAGTTCCCCCTAAATCTCTTGTTGCTCAGCTTTGGGTAACAATATCCTTGAGCCAGCACCGGTGCTTGCAATAAAGTGCCTTCTCTATCTTTGAGTGCTCAGTTGTCAGTCTTCTCCTCATCTGGAAGCTCTGCCATAACATTATACCCAAAGCACCTGTGATTCATTTAAAATGAGAGGAGTGGCTCAGAAGAGGAGCTCTTTAAGAAATTTTTTCACCTTTTGTGACTGCTTACTGAATTGTAAATTCTGTGTTAATGATTTTACACACACATTTTTAACACATAAATAAAAAGTTGGACATTCTAGTTTCATACATTATTTAAAAAAATTAAAACTATTTATAGGAAACATCTGGTACATGGAAACATTTGAAAGCAAAGTAACTCAATTCAGGAGCTAATAATCTATACAAAATAAGCCAATTGAACCTGGTAGCTTCATCTGTGGGTTTAAGTATGGATTCACTCAAATTTAAAATAAAAACTCAAAATGCAATTGGAATTGTATTATTCAAATCTTCCATGTGATTCTCATGAATTTCTAAGTTACGATAAGCTCAGATATAATACTTTACAATCTAACCTTACACTTCAGGCTTGTTTGTGCAACTATGCTTATTAAAGGGGTCAACAAGAGAGGTCTTCCTTGACTTCTGTCTTTCCAAGTTTACTTCTTTTACCTTCTACTTTCTTTCATTTAGATTTACATGAATTTGCTGTATCTGATGTCAGCACCTAAGCTTTGGATTGTAAATTTATCATTCATTGTAATTCATTGTAAATACATGCATTGTAAATACAAACAATGCTATTTTTCTTCAGTCCATTTGTCACTGCTGCCACACATTTAAAAACATGATATCTTAGTCCCCGCTATCGCAAATTGCCATGGTCTGGGTGAATGAAACAAAGGGAAGTTATTTCTTACAGTTCTCTTGGCTGGGAAGTACAGGATCAAGTTGCCAGGAGTCAGTGTCAGCTGAGAGCCCTTGGACCGGCTCAGAGAAGGCCACCTTCCTTCTCTCAGCAGTCTGACTTGGTGGAAATTATGAGAGAGCTTGCTGGGTTTCTTTTATTAAGACACTAATCCCTCATCAGGGCTCCACCCTCCTGATCTAATCACCTGCCATTGGCCTCACCTCAAGCTCCATAACACTGGGGACTAGGATTTCAATACATGCATTTTGTAAAACACAAACATTGGATTCATCACAACTGCACTCCCTCTTATCCTGCACTCTATGCACACTTACCCTAATAGACATGCATTCCCAAAGCTTTCCAGCAAACTTTAAAAAAAATGTGGTCCTTGGATCCATGATATTGGCATCACCTGGGAAATTATCAAATTCCTGGGTCCTACTCAGACTTGCTAAATCCTAAACACTGGGGCTAGGGTCCCAGCAATTAGCGTTTTAATAAGCCCTCTGTGTGCTATATGTGCTGTGTCAGAAACTGAGTCAGAGAAAATTTGTCATGAACAAACAAGTAAAATTCCTTTAATTTTGAATTTGAACTTTTGAAATGAAAATTCCAACTACAGAATATACCAGTGGCCTCAAAAAATTTCTCTTTCACTTGGCTCTCCAGTTTATCTTCTCTCATTTGTTTTAGACATTGAGAATTTCAAGGGGAAGGGTATATATGAATTACATCTCCCTCACTGTAGTTGTTCCCCACTAGTTAAATGTGGAGAAACAACTTCATAGTTAATATGAATTATTCTTTTCAATTAAAGTTACAGGTGAAATTTTATTTAGCCTTCCAAGCCTCATAAGCCTCTTCATGGGATGGGTCCTTTCCGCTAAGTTAGTGAACACTGATTTTTCTGACTGAGAATTTGAGTATCTGCTTCTTGAATGGACTATTCAGAAATGCGAAAGCATTATTAGGTCTTATTTACACTGCTTCAAGACTGAGTTATAAAGAGGAACAATGATAGAAGATGTGATTTAAATTGTGTCCATTAAAGCTCCTTAAAATTCATTTATAGATGTAAAAAACAGGTCATGTTTCTATAGCATTCTGTATCCTTAGGGTCAAGTTTTCCCTGTGAGTAATATAGAATAACTTGGAAAGAGATGATATAGGAAGGAAGGGTAAGGTTGGCCTCCTATTATTAATCACAATTCGCAATTCACTATAGAGCTTTCCCTTTGAGATCCCTGAAAGCTTTCTGAGTGTCAACCATTAAATCTGTGTTTCAATTCAGAGTAAGAGAAAGGGACAAAGAAACCTGTTTTTCTTCACTTGGAGAACAAGTTTTATTCACAATTTTTACTAAGTTTCTTTTGACCAGTACTTAACTACGTGACTGTGTTTGACCAAATCAGTGACACAGCTATGAAAAAAGAAAAAAAAGAGAGAACTCTAAGAAATAAAAAAAAAAATGAATATTGAGGCATAACTATGAATTGCTATGCAGTGATCTTATAATATTTATTACTTAAACTTTCTCCTTAATTGCCTTTTATCTAAATTGAACATATGTATATGCATATATACATACATGCATAATATGCATATATACATATATATTGAAATATATATAACATAACATTGGCAATGCAGTTTATCTTTGGTTTACTTTATAATTTTACTTTTAATTCAAGACAGCACCCTTATATTTCTTCTCTTAAAAATGTAACATAGATGTGGTTATAAAATTCCAGCAAGTACAAATTTGTTTCCATTTCAATCTGTATTTCTAACTGAGATAGATAAAATGTTTTTAAAATGTCTTCTATGAAGTCATTACTTCCCAGTGGTGTTAGTAGCTATCTTCATAAAAATCAAGAAGGCTTGCATTCTTTGAATTAGAGTCACTTCTTCAGCTCTTGTGCTCAAGAATTCCTAAGGCAATCTCATCTTCAAAGTCTTTTCTCAGCTGGATGAATTGTCTGCACAGCATTTTAGAGAGTTTGTGCTCATTCATTCCACATGGACCTAACGAAGTTCTTTCTGCAATTATTGGGCAGATAGCCTGAAGTCAGGCAGTGGTTTTCTATTTTAAACCTACTGGATGTAGAATTTTCATTTAACAACACATCACATACTTGAAACTTAATCTGAAATCTACAATACTATAGCCTAAAGAAGAAAAATAAATCACCTTCTAAATAAATTGGCAGAAAAAGGTATTATTTCTAATAGAAATGGTGGTAACACTATATCACTAAGTCAATCACTTATAATAAAATATATATTTCTAACTTTCGCTGGCTTTTGTTAGAGTATCTAATCTTTGATCCATTTTTAAAATAAAGTCACCTGTATTACCTCACTGTTAATCAAATGACTTCCAATCAAATGCAGTTTTTATCATATGCTTAATACAAACTCAGTATTTTTACAAATTACATTATACATAAATATAATTTTGATACAAAAATGTTTTTAATTTAAAATTATTTACCTAATTTAAAACATATTAGTTCAATTCTTTTTTTATAAGCTGACATAAATTCAGGGACTGTGTAGAAATTTATCCTATGTATTAAGTAGTCATTAAACAGTTGCTAAATGCAAACAAATTAATGAATAGCATCATAAAACTCATAATTTACATAAAAATTTTTCTAAAGTTATATGTCCCCTCTTGGTCTTATATAATTCAAGACAAGAACTTGAATCCCATAGAATAGAGTATATAGGATACATACTTGATAGATTTCTGCTAGATAAAATTTAAAAAAGACCAGCAGTTTTTCATTTCTTATTAGAATTTGTAATTATTCAGTTATAAATCCACACAGGTCATTGGATTACAAGTAATAGTTTTAGCCAATTCATAGCTTTTATCTAAATATTGTAAATATGCAGCGTATTGTGAGCTGAACCAATGAGGTACACTCTTTCTTCTCAGTTTTATTGAGATATACTTTAGTTTTTATTTTATTATATATAAAGAAAAGGTGCAGGCAGGCATGAAGGTAAGTAGACAGGCAGACAGAGGAAGAAGAATCATTTTATCTTATTTTTGTACATCTTGGTGTTACCCCTGGCTCTGGGTCTCAAACTCAGGTCCTTGGGATGCACATGAACTAAGCCCAGTGGATTTACCCACTAAACCAGCAGTGTATGCCAATACAGACTTTACACACTATAACTTTTCACTTGTTTTAGTATGTTCAATAATATACTGTAAGATACATCACTAAAATTTTAGGAATGTCTCAACATATACAACTATTTACAGGAAAAAATAGAACAATACTTTAATTACATGTGTAAAATTATCTTTCTCTTCTCTAAAAAAAGCAGCCATGGGATATATTTTATAACTTGACACAGTTGTCTCTTATTTAAGGGCTCTTAGGAGAATTCTAAATTGTTTTCTCCACAGGTTGGTTATGCAACTGTTCGTGATTTTATTCTCAGATTAGGGTTTCCTCCATACTGTTAATGTGCTTGTGTGTCGAATGCAAAACTATATTTTAAACACCAGAAAACAGAAACGCCAAAGTTAAAATTCTATTCCAGACTTAAAAAAGCTGGAAAAGAATTCATGCTTGGATGAAAATTATTCCACTGGGAAATGATGACAGGGCAGAGCTAAGGACACCCTGCGATCATTTCACTCACTAAAAATTTACATAAATAACAATTTTGAAAGGAAACTGAAGTTTCGTATAATTAGAGTGACATACTTTCTATCGACGGAAACTGAATCTTCGGCAGCACCCTTTTAGAGTAAGAAGAATGGCAACATGAATTCTCTCTTTTCTTTGGGTACCTGCTATTGTAGGACCAGCCCCAGTCAGAAGTCAGAGGAAAAAAGGGTGTATTATTAAAACAATCTCTACAGATCGAACTCCTAGGACAGTCAATAGGACAGGCAAATTTACAAGTCGGATCTGCAAAAGCAAATAGAAGATATTCTATATGCCTATCTTTAGAAAAGACAATCTACCATCAGTTTCTACTGAAAACAAAAAAAAATTGAACTCTGGTTTCCCAGGAACTATTAAATGAAAGTATTTTTATATAACTTCAGAGTATTCAGAGAGTCAGGACAAGGTGAAAATATAATGCGCATGTGCATTTCTATTCTGATTCAATCTCATTTAGGATCTGATGGAAAAAAATTCAAACAAAAAACTGCTACAGCTATGTATTTTTTAAAAGTTTAAGAAAAACTCAGCTGAAGTCCATCAATTCAGGGACATTGTGAAAACAACAAATATGTTTAATTTCAAATATATTTCAAATTTGTAAATACATCTTCAATAGTATTTTAAATATCTGAAAGACTATTAAAATTCCTTCCATGTAGAAAATGACTAACTACAAGTATCCCTTTGAGAAGAGATTTGGCTCTAATTAAAGGAAAACCACTAATTAGTACTTCAGGGTTAGAATTTTTAAAAATGCTAGGAATATTATTATTTAAACAAATTCCTACAAATCTGAGTCTCTCTTTTCTTAAATACATTATAATAAAAGTATAATACCTAAACATCTGAAGAAATTAAAAGTTCTCTAAGCAGTTTTGAAAATTAAGCACATGCAAAGCTTTTCTCATTCTTGAATGATGTCTTTATTGCACTGTGTTCACCATATTTGAGGATACCAGTGAGAAATGGCCTGGAAAACAAGAATTTTCTGTCTGTCATAGTTCAGTTTAATATTGTCTTATGTATCCTTTGCCACAGGAAACTATGGCGAATGAAATGTTTGACTAGTTTAACTCAGGGTAAGATCTATGCTATTTTTCTAAGTGTCCAATCTATAGAATCATATTTTGAACATGAAAGGGGCTTAATAATTTAATAATATTTTTAAAGTTAGTGTTCCTCCTTTTAGCAACTACATTTGGATGACAAGACAGAAATCAGTAGGACAGTTGAAGCTGTCTATAGAAGTCTACCATGCCTGAATTAATCCCTCAAATCATTTGATTCGCACCTTTTCTACAGCGAATAAAAAGTATCCTTGAGTTTCGCTCTCATTTTCAGTGAAAATCAAATTTCAACTACTCAGGTATAGCCTTTGTTTTCAAAATACCCCATACTTCAAAAATATGTTTAAAAGTTGCATAAGTAGACTTTATGCAATTATTCTGCATGGTGCTCGTCTCAGAAATCATGGTGTCGTTAACTGTATTATTTTTAGAATCTTAAGTATGTAATTAGTCTATGGTACCTGTTTTAGGGAAAATTTCATGTTAATCTCTCTGGCTCAAACATTACTAGGGACTAGTCTTATTCCTTCTTAGGATGTTTTCTATGTGGAATCCCCAAGACAAGCAACTAGGCAATAAATCTTTTCTGAATACAGCCGTAACAGTCAAAAAGAGGCTGAATAGTATATATTAGTATATATACATCCATATATATGTATACACACACGTAGATATACATAGATATATGTCTTATATACACATATATATCTTACATATATCATATACATATATTTTATAAGATATACATACACACTCACATACACACATATATATAATTATATAAGATAATTAGATGGAGAATATCTAATTAACAACCTCTATTGAACCATAAGGGAAAAAAGGTGGTCAATTCCCAGTTAATCCCATTGGAGAACCTTTCCGTTGCATAACTCCTCACAATCAGTCTTTTATTTTCTCAGCGTTTGCTTCCTTTCCAAAGTTGTACTGAAAACCTTTCCTTTCCCCTCCCTTACCTATTTCCTTACAGGAAACATCCTATTGATTCTTTTCCATGAGCGACAAGAAACACAGCGATCCTTAGTTCCTCTTTGTGGCTTGCAAATTCAGACTTTCTTTAATCAGAGAACTCATGGAAACTTTCTTCGCTCTAGCTAGACTTCAAAATGCAAAAAATAAACTGTATTGTCCCAGAATTCAGGCACTCTCCACCTCTGTTTCTTAGAATTTATCTTCAATGTAACTTAAAAGCAATCAAAGACCAACTCTCTCATCCATCATAAGCTCCATAAATGATGACACTTGGCTTCCTAGCACCTTCACAACTCTTTAAGGTTGGTTATTAACAAAACAGCATTTTTACCAATTCAATTGTCTTGCAAAATTAATTCCATTAATTTATCTTAAAAAATAAATTTCTCTGTATATTTACGTTTTGTACCATATTATGTTGTAAACTAATGTAAAATTCAATATTATAGACTTTTTCAATATCTAAAGGAATTTTTTAATTCCTTTTATGCTATAAAGATAACACCTCATTTATATAATACTTTTCCTTCAAAACAAAATAAATATTCAATTTATACTTACAGAACAAGGAATCTTATGAAGAAATGAAACAATTATTTTATTGACTTCCATAATGTATTCCAAATGCTGTTAATTTAATATCACATAATGAATATGCCACTTTGTACATTGCTTTTAAAATTCTATCTTAAATCAGCAATGTACACATTTTCGAGATTAAAAATATTTCTTAAATAAAAAGAGAGTAATTACCTCTTACTACCTATAAATAATTTTATATCTTTCACTATCTATGTCATATTCAGGAAAAAAAATATAGAAAGGTTTTATGTCTCCACTCTATGATATCATTTGAATATCACAAAAGAAAAGTTCATGCTAGAAGACACTGAGTGGCACACAAAAGAGACTGTTGAAACCTGAAGTTTATATCTATATCTTTATATATATATATATACACACACACACATATATATGAACAATGATATTCATGTTGTTGAATATTGTATTTGTATATATGTTATGTGTTGAATATTTGTAAGAATGTTGGAAATGCTAGGGATGTCCAAAGACTTAATAAAGTTGAGAGACTTTAGCTCTAGAAATGCAAGGTAGGTTTGCATGTTTTAATTACCTTAATAAAACATTTAAAGAATAAAAGACTAAGTACATCATATTCATGCTAAAAAAATCTCAACAAATATTTTTGAAATCCTAATGGAAGTCTTATGTTATGATATCTTTATGAGGAAATATATTTTAGAATAATAATTTATAAAGAAACTATTTAAACGGATATGCTATAATGACAAATTCTTGTATCACAGTTTGTTCAAGAATAATCTCTGGACGCACCCCAGTGGGATTAGTTGTTAGGTCCCCTTCCTCTGAGTGAGCACAGTCCTCATACAGCCCAGGGAGCCAGGTTCTCCTCCTGGGGATGGAGAACAACCAAATGAACACCTAAATAAAATAAATACAATGTTTCTTCCTCCTCTTTTTCCCTGTCTCTGGTCTCCTTCATTCTTGCCTGCACCTTTCTTAAAAAAACGAAAAAGGAAAAATCTCTGAGAATACAGTTGGTCTTCTACAAAAAGTTGAAGGCCAATAGAAGATACCTATTACATATATTCACCAAATGAAGTGGATGCTAAGGGACGATAGTATATATTAATATGCAACATTATCCTCAATTTGTTCAGAGTGTGAGATGAGCTATTTAATGCAACATTGTTTCTATGACATTATTTCTTTTTTACATCTAATTGAGTTGATAAAGTTATTTTAAAAGTAATTATTTAGATATATTAATTTCTGAACTCACTAAAGAGGGAGGACAGTGGGGCATTTGAGGAATTATTTCTGAGAAGTTTTAGAGACAGAAGGTATAAATGATAAAGAAATCCAACAGACTTTCAGGAAAATATCCACCTTCTCATCAAATCAAAACTAACTTCTGCCACTATGTTCGGTCCTTTCTACTGATCTCCAATCCAACCATCACTGCTTTACACAGCTGAATTCTAGAATCACATTTACCTTTACATGTAAGGGCTCCTGGAGTTTAGCACAATGTTTTATGAATAAGCATGTTTTAAAATAAGCATGATTAAATTTTCCTAATATTTCATATTTGAATTCACTGCAAAGTTTATCATTTACAAGTGTATTTCCGCTATCCATTCCACTTAATGTATAATGTATGCATGGTATTAAGGCCTTTGAATACTTTCCAACTTCTCTGATTATTTTCTCTTAATATTACTAGCAAATTATTTTTAAGAATAACTTTATGATTGTGTTTTACAACTTATTAATGACAAATTATTCTTCTTGAAGTTCAAATATGAATGTGAACAGAACAGTCTAAGGAAAAATAGTATTCCTATTGCTTAACTGAACTTTGAAGTCTTAATTCAAAGTTTCTTAGGTCTCAAGTCTTAATGACCCGAAATCTATTGAATACTGTTAATATCAAATGCAGGCCAAATATAATATCAAAACAATGCCAGTTCACTCAAAATATTCCACTTAAATTTTTGGTTGAGCTGTTTCTTAAACAAATATCAAATGATCTTCATGCAGAGTTAATCAAGGCAGCAGAAATAAATTGGTCAGTTCTTTACCACAACCTGCACTTGAAGGCATACAAATCAAGGCAGTCACTAATTCACATCAATGGTAGAAAATCGCATCACTTTCATAGTCCTTCACATGAAAGATTATATCTGAATGTGTTATTTTCAGCTAATAATATAGAAACAAAAGAAAACGATAAAAAAATTCCAGTTAGCGTTTCAGCACACAAAATGTGAATCAAATTTCTAAACCTGTTGAAAAAGTTGGAACTAATCAAAAAGAGATATCTTAGCGTTAATCATTCCATTAATAAAATCATTGGTCGGCACACCCCAGTGGAGCAGAGGTTTGAGCAGTCCGCGTACATGCCAAGTGCCGCAGGGTTCCAGACGCAGGACCGTGGAGAACGTCCAAGTGAGCAAATCCTCCTCTCTTTCCCGCCTGCCTCTGATATCCTTCAATCCAGCCTGAACCTTTCTTTTAAAAATAAAACTAAAAATATAAATCATATAAAAGCATTAGTTTTCCATTAATAGAGTTACTGCTTTCGAGATAAGTAGAAGTGAGAGTTATAGAGCAGACGATTCAGAGCGCTTCCAGATCTGAACCTAGTGATCACTTAAATCCCTCCGTATCCTGAGCAAGAGTAGAGCCTGGATACTCCAGGTTTTCTGTGAACTCGGAATCATAGAATTGAAACATAGGTCATTTATCTAAACTTTATGGAATTCTTGTTAAAAAACAATTTAGAACCCATCTCACTCAACTGATGTAGTAATCAATATTAATTAATGTGATAACTTATCTCCATTTTTCCTGTAAATCTAAAATGATTATGAGGTTAAACAAATACAAAAAGATCTTATTTGTCTCTTCAAATACCACCACATATAGGATCTAGCCATTATATGAGGGAATTTTTGATATTTTTCTTGCAATTTCTTAGCTACAAGCTGTCTTTCCCAGCTGGATTCAAAACTTCTCATGTGTCTCTACTACAGATTTTAGAACAACTATCTATAAAAAAAAAAAAAAAAAAATCAAATCTTTTATTCATATGTGGTTTTGACTCTTAAGGAAATAATTAAGATTTACTAATATCTCATATATAAATAAATGGCAGTGCAAGTGTGCAATTTACCAATGAAAGAATATTATTTGTTTTACTTACAAAAATCATTTTTACTGTGTGATTCATTATTTAAAAACTTTAGAAAATACTCTTCTGGAATATAAGACATCTTTAGAATATATTGTATTTTTCCTTGAATTGTGCATTTCTAGTGATGTTATGACATAATTAATGTGATAAATATAATAAACATGTCATAAACTATATATAATAAATCTATTGCATTAGATTCATTATGATATACTTAAAATTAGAATCATAAAACATATTAAATACAATTTTTAAACAATAAAATCATTCTATAGAAAAAAATTTTGAATTGTGTTTCTCTGCTGCATTATTAGCATATTTTAAGCACAGTTGTAGTCAAATTGTACATATAGTTTTTGTGTTTTGCTTACTCTTCATTTTCTATAACACAGCAGGTCTCCTTTGCTGCTATTATTTCCCTACAGTTTACATCAATGTAATATAATGCCACTTTCTCCCCTGTGCATTTTTCTGCCCAATCACTTCTTTTCAAATACGTTCTAATTTTCTAAACAGCTTTGCACCAGTATCATCAATTTCCATCACATAGTTAGACATTGCAGCCACAATATATGCCATCAAGCA
The DNA here is from genome assembly GCA_004363575.1 of Solenodon paradoxus. NCBI lineage: Eukaryota > Metazoa > Chordata > Mammalia > Eulipotyphla > Solenodontidae > Solenodon > Solenodon paradoxus. Next base: position 257,032 of record RJWH01000375.1, read on the forward strand.
TTTAGTTTTAATGTTGAAAGTTGGTTAAACTCCAATACTTTGACTTGAGATACGATTTTGCAACTCGGTGTCCGATCTTGTCATCGTAAAGACCACTGTCCGTATTTGTCAATGTCTATCTGAGACTCACAAGTCCAAATGCCCCCAGGGTCTGGACAGCAACTGCAATTAGTAAAATGCTCAGGCTGGAAAACAGGCTAGTACTCATCACCCATTTTGAATCAGTAAGTTCATAGATTAGCTTGCACAGACTGTGACTCAGAACACATGCCCTAACTACACGGCACATCTGCTATTGTGCTTTTAGTCACTTTTTCATCTGTGGTCTTGCTGATCTGGTGCAGCTAGATCTTCCGTATTTTATTTGTATGTTAATTTACTTCTCTTTGGAGGATGCAGAGCTTTTAATTCTATGTCAGTCTTCCAAATTATCAAATGTTGTCTAAGAGTTGCTAAAGTCCAACATCACAGACTAAATAAAATCTAGTTTCTGAGAGCTCTGATAGCAAAGTCAAAGTTTATTGTTGTCATATCACCTGTGCCCTTCATAATAACTGGTTATGTAGTACTAAACTTAGTAACACTGCATAATGTATTATAGGCAATTTTATTTTTCCTTATTTTATATGTAGATTAAAACCCCCAAATATTTGAGCTGATTTAACTCCAGTCGACATGACCAGGTAACAGAAGCACGAAAACTTGTCTCCCACACTCTGGCTCTTATTTCTTTAACATGTGAAATGATTTCAAAGACATTTAAAAAAAATCTTTCTGTCATATATTAGTAATCATATTAAAGTAAAAGAAGTCATGTAATGTAATTTTAAATCACAGGTAATTCAAATTAATCAATATTTCAGGAAAATAACAACACAAAGTAAATAATATTAAAATTATTAAAATAGCTTTTTGATCCTATCAATTCTTTCCTGTAGAGTTGACAGAATTCTTTTCAATGGTCACATGGAGAACACTCATTTATCTAATGAATGCAACTTAAACTAATATTTGGAATTCTGCACTGAGGAAACTCGAAAGAGGCACTTAAAGTTAGATTGTAACATCTCTCAGTGTTCAATAAGGGACATACTATTTACCTTGATTCTTCATCCACAGAAATGTCCTGAAAACCAAATTCATTTCTTATAAGCAAGATCAGATATTCATATACTCCAAAGGTATCATTAGCTTCTGATAAATCTGTGACTCAGAAAATGGTCACAAAATAACTTGTCTTCTCTGTATCTGTTTGGTTTTCTTCTTATGGGGACTGTGAGCCCATATCTCACACTTCATAGTGAACCATGATTTCCAATTGCTTTCAAGATTATACTACAGAAAATCCAACTGATTAATGTTTTTGTTGTTGTTGTCTGCTTGTTTGTTTGTTTTTAATTCAAACATATGTCTTAGGCTAGTTTTGCTCACATCTTTAACCGTGTCTCCAATCTTAAAGCAACTTGCACAGTAATGTGATCTCACCAGGTAGTCACAGCTGGGCAGCACGTCACCCTTAGGAGGGATTAGTCAGCACCATCTGAATGGGTGAGATAACTGTGGGAGGAGTAGTTCATAAACAAAACCTGGCTATTTCCTGAGAAGAGAAGTGAATACCAGGCAGCAAAACCAACATATAAACAATCTGACATCAATTTCTTTTCGCATTTCTCTTTATATCACCGGTAATTCTGAGTGTTATAGTACATATATTAATTATCAACATCAAGAGCAGATGTTTATTTGTTGCTTATATTTTATAAGGATATACAACATTACACTTATCTTCCTACCAAAATAATCCAAGATAACACCCACCATCTCAAGATGCTTAATATAATCATACCTGCAAAATCATTTTATTGAAGATTTCATGTCATCTGTGAAAATTTTTGGAAGGACATTTTTCAGGGTACTCTAATAACTAAGAACTGATTTATCTGAGTACTGACATCTGTAAATATATATGTATTTCAAAACATTCCAAATTTTTATTTTATTATCCCAATCAACTCAAAGGCTATCCTAAAATCTTTAAATAATTGCCGAAATTACTGAATGCAGTGTTTATTTTATGGTGGGTTAGCATAGCATTTTCATTCCTCTGAGTGGTTAATTAAATTCTTTTCTCAGTTGTTTACTGTACTTAGTTACTCAGAACTCTGTTTCGGCAGGAAAAAAATAAAACAGTCCAATAAGAATTCAGAAAGAGGGGACAGGCAATATAGATAGACAAGACTAAAGAGTTGGGATGTTATCAGACACCACATTTTTGCTCAGAGTAGCTAAGTAAATTCCTACCTGAATATTCTCATTAAAATTTACTGCAGTGTTTACAGTTTTTCCAAACTATTAAAGTTTTTATCAAAGTACAAAGACAGCAGTCAAACTGTTGTTTTATTTTTCTAAACTGTGCTTTTTATTTAACTCATGGATAGAATACTGAAATGATAACTATTCATAACATTATGAATGGAAGGATCACAAAATACTATATGTAATAAGTGAAAAAGAATTCAGGACTAAAAATCTATCTTTAAGTGAAATCTCATTAATTGTACATCTGTATAATTCATAAATGATTATTGTGTTGCATGATGCTTATAATTTTCTTTTTATAGAACCTAAACAGATATACTGTGCACTGTGGAAAAGTTAAGTGATTTGTCCATCACATGAATAAGACTATAAACTTAAAAGATAAACTATCTGTCCTTATCCATATGAATCTATACTGAACAGTATATAACTATTATTTTCTCCCATGTAGCTTCCTTACTGAGTGATACAAATCCACAAATAATTAGACCCACAATTAATTTTCCTAAAAGAATACCTGAATGACAATAAGAGAATGTAAACATATGATTGCTGAGATTGACTTGAAATTTTTGACAACTTGATAATAAAAGGAAAGATAAATAATAGTTTATATAAAGGAAAAAGACTATGAAAAGTATAGTGGACAAGAGCTGTATGATTTTTATTTATTGTGGTATATAGAGAAATCTAACAAATAGATAAGTTGAATATGATCAAAACCAAAGTGTATGATGACCTGAAAATTACATTATTGGGATCCTCATCTCTCAAATTCCAAAAAAAACTTCTAGGCTACAAATATTGCACACTAGTTGTAGGCACCGTATTATGGGCTCTTCTGAAAATTGTGTGAATTCTCCCTCTCAAGATAAGAGACAAGGGGAGAAAAGGTGAAAATCTGTGGAACAAAGAGAATTAAAAGTTACTCTACAAAGTTGGAAACTTGATTTTTTGCTGAGAATGTAGGTGGGGAAGTGGTGTGTGGCAGTGATTGGAAATGAACCTAGCAGATAATTTTAAAACAACTTTCGATATGGAATGGAAAATGATATAGGCTAGAGATAAGGACAAGATTATCAAGCTTAGGTATGTCAAGGGAAGACAGACAAATGATATAGAAAAAGCTTAACCACTGAAGTCAGTCTAACAAATGTCCACATCAGGATTTTGAAAATTATTAGCTTTGAGACCATGGGGATTATAGAACTTCTCAGTGACTCAGTTTTCACATTTGAGAAAAAATTAAAAGTTCAAATGTTATAAGAAATTGATGGAAATGCATTTTCTTTTTGAATGAAAGCTGCAAGGTGAAACATGACATGTGTGTTGAAATAAGAAAGAGAAATCTCTTCTAAGGTACTGATTTTTTTTAAGATAAGAATTCTCCTGACAGAATGGTCCACTTCAGAAATCAGTCTTCTTTGATACTTAGATGAACAGATAAGAGAGCAATGCATTCCTTTACACTTATGTAGAAATAATTCTTTACGAGGTATAAAATGTGTAGCTATCATTGCTTTTGCTGTGGCTGTTTTCACTTATTTCTACTTGTCTCCTCAGAACTGTCATTTAAGAGCCATATGGCTTTAGGTATGCCACTTAATTAGGTGGAGAATGTACATTTGCATTATGAAATGAGGGATATAAATTTCATGGGGATTTTGTGTGGGTGAAATAAAAGACCGAAATATGGTGTGTTATCACAAAATGTTTATGCAAGTCTTCCAGGATTAAAAATTGTAAGCTTCTATTTCTAAAACATTGGAGACTATTTTCTAAATATTTTTCTTAAATTAAGAACTATGGTGTTATTTCTATGTAAGGTTTACATGAGATTTATAAACTACTGACATGACTTAATGTACACAAGGTAAAATTCCTAAGACAACACATGCTGTGAGAAAAATGTAATATACTTATAAGAACAAAAGATTCAAGTTTATCTGTAATATGCATCTGAATCTGACTTTATTTAACAAGTTTACAAATGCAAAGATAAACCTGGAATTTCAAGGGTAATTATTTCACATCTCCTTCCATTTATGTGTCTACAGCTAGAACATTCATATGCAGAGTAGCTAAAGTATTTTTATCATTTTATTTTGCATATGACCTTTCACTTTCAAGAATTTAAGGGACGTTATAATAAATGCTCATTATAAACTATAATGGGGAAAAGACTGAAATTATGCTCTGTTCATTCTTTGTGTCCATCAGCTTAATGACTTGTTAAAAAAAGACTTCTCTCACTTTACCTTTTCAAATAGTAACTCGTCACACTATATTGTTGTAGTTGAATAAAAATATATCTAGCAATTACAAAATATTAAATCCTGCCTTTATTATGTTAAGAATTTATAGATCCACTATATTAATATTTATGTGACACCCATATATACATATATATATAAATGTGTATGTGTACACATATAAATAAACTACTACATTTAAAAGATCAAATGGAAGGAACACTAGAATTAAGGTTGATTGTATTTTTTTTTTTCCTTAGAGATTTTTCAATTAAATTTTATCCTAGCTTATCTCAATGAAGTTCAAATTTAGTTTCTTATGTTAAATACTTATTTTATATAGAGAAAATTACAGCATTTAAACATGAGTGTATGTACTAGCACAGAATAAAAATTACTTCATGATATTTTTAATTAGAAGCAAATAGACTAGAAAGCACTGAAAAGGAGCATAAGGACAGGATGATTAAAAAATCTATAATACTGCACAAATAGTTTTGAAGATAACTGATCTGATACAAAATATCACTAAAACATTGAGATTTAATGCAAAAAGTATAGACCTTTTCCCATCTCAACATAGTCAAACTACACAAAAGGATTTCAATATAATGTTTTAAATGCATACATATGCACACACTTGTATTTTTATACACATAAAAAGAAGTTAAATATTAAGATACTTATAGGTAAAATATAAGCAGATAGAGAAAAAAATACATATCATGATACCACTAATCTAAGGAAGCTAGAATAGCTATGTCGATTTTGATAAAGCATAGTTCAGAACCAGAAAAATTATCAAAGATGAAGAAGGGAAAGCACCAGGATAGAGTCCACTCTCCAAATAGACCTACACTTTTAAATATGTTCATGAGACAGAAACTGATGGAAATGAAAGGAAAAACAGAAAAATTCATTCTTTAGTAGACTTCAAAATCAGTTTCTCACTAAAGGATAAAATAGGATGTACAACTATGAAGAAATACATGACCTAAACAGCACTAGCAGTAGACATTATATAATTAAAACTTATAGAATGCCTTCACCAAATATGGTAGAATACATATTCTCTTCAAGGTTATATGAAACAGTCACAATAATAGATCACATTCTGGTCCATAAAACACTGAAACATATTTTCAAAATAGAAATAATATAAAATGTTTTTTTAATTCACAATAGAATTAAAATAGAAATCAGCAATATAAATAAAATATCCTCAAATAAGTGACCCTTATCTAACATATACATTAAAGAAATTTTCAGATAAATTAAATATATATTTCAGGTAAACAAAAAATGAAAATGCAGCTTATCAAATTTTTAGAGATGCTATGAAAAATATGTGTAAAGAGAAAATTAGGTATTGAATTTGTATTTTAGAAAAGAAGAAAAATCTAGAAGGTATAACTTAAAGTCTTTTCTTGGAACTATGGAAAGAAGACAAATTAAAGCTTAAAATGAATTAATGAAAATAATTAAAATTGGAACAGAAACCCATGAAATTAAAAATAATAAATATATCAATAAAAAGGCCTGATTCATTGTGAAGATAATATAAAATTGATAAAATTCTAGCCAGAGTAATAAGTGAAATAAAGTGAAAAGACACAAATGACTGATGCCAGAAATAAATGGAGGGATTCATCACTAAAGATCTATAAGAAATAAAAGAAGAATATATGAATACTTGTGGACAACTCTACAATTACGAATTTGTCACTTTGATGTAATGAGTCACTTCCTTGAAAGACTAAATTACCAAAGTCACAAGTAGACATAAGATAACTTGGATAATGTGGTGTATCAAATTAATTAAAACAAATGAATGAGCTTCCAATAAGACAAGTTATTAGACCCATATTAAATCATCGGGGAATTTTACCAAACAGATTAAACATACCAGGTGTCAAACTTTATTTTCCATAATATATCAGGATAAGTAATAACACTTAATACATCTTATGAGACCAAGAGTCTGATACCTAAATCAAAAATGACTTTAAAGGAAAAAAACAATTTATTATATTTGACATATAATTGGATTTAAAATGCTAACACACGTTGAGAATTTTTGTATTTTCTTTTCATTGTCATTTCTGGTTTTGATATTAGGGACATATATGTATATATGTATGTATATATGTATATATATGTATATGTATTTATGTATGTACACACATATCTATTCATTGTAATCACCAGGTTGTTTCAGCATTCAAAAATTAATCAATGTATTCCAAGCATATCGATAGACTAACAAAAATTTATTTCAACATAGCAGTTAATAAAGAAAAAAATGGTAAAACCCTACAGTCACTCATGAATCAAATACTTTCACACTATGAATAGGAGAAAATAATTCAAATTTAGTTTTTAAATCTAAAAAGAACCATATATATATACCGTCACAATGAATGAGGCAAACTATACTGGCCCTAATTTGGGAAAAAGGAAATGATGTCTTCTTTAACTTTTCTATTCAACTTCATAGTGAAATTCTTAGACAGTATAATGAGAGACTCAGTAAATAAATAAATACATAGTGAGGAAGAATAAAATTTACTTGATTATGAAAAGAAATGCATGTATAAAATTTATACCATCTACAAAAATGTTCCTAAGTAATAAGTAAACGTAATAAAATAAAATAAAAGTTTAATTTAAACAAGTCATTTATTTTCCTATATATTTTCAATGCTTTAAAAATAAAACAAAAATTTCAATTAAAAAATTCCATTTACATTACATACTACCATACTTAGGTAAAAATCAAATAAATTATGTCCAAGTTATATATGCAGATACCTGTAAAAATTTATGAAAGAAATCAAAGAACATCCAAAGGAGAGACAGGCCATGTTTATAGTTTAGAAATCTCAACATTACTAAGATGTTAATTATTCTAATTTTATTGAAAGATACTAACCAATTTTTGTCAGAACTCCAGAAAGCTACTGTCTAGTATATCAATTTAAGCAAATTGATCCCAAATTTTATATGGAAAGACAGAAGATAGAATATCCAAGAAATGACTGAAAAACAAATTTGGAGTACTCAAACTCCCAGATTTCAAGATGTATGTAAAACAGTAGTACTCGAAAGAACTTGATTTTGCTCTCACACACACACATAGTCTAAACATAGATTTTTCTTTGTTCTGTCATCTGAGGTGACCTAGAGACATAGACAAGTCAGTAGCAAGGAAGACTTAACATTTAGATCTTTGATTATAGTATAATTTTCCAACCAAAGAAAGCAAGTGTTTTTGAGAACTGTCCTATTCTTGATCTGGAAATATACAAAAATCTTAGAGCTGTTAGTGCTAGAAATTAAGGAAGTACTTAAGATGACCAAACATACAAACAAAACCCAAACTTAGCAGTAAAGATATGCCAGTGACACAGCTGTCAACTGAAATAGTGTTACAAAGTAACTATAATTATGAATTGGATTATGAACCAAAATATCAAATACTGGAGTATGAACCAAAATATCAAATAAATTATTAAATGACCATATGAAAAATAGGCAATTTTCTCATACAGCCTAAGGAAAGATGTATTTATAAATATGTATATATTATTCTCCATATAGTTATTAATTTGATACTATACTTATGTGCAAATGTGTACACCTATGTGTGCACCCTCAAACAAAGAAGAAAAGAAAAAGGTGTATTCCATTCACAGATGAGCATATTTAATAAAATACCGGAAGGCCACTGGTACATTTATAAAAGAAGCTGAGCATACAATTTGTAGACCAAATAAGCTGTATTACTTGTTTTGTCCACAGTCCTGGATGTGTCAGGACTTGGACATAATTATATGTAAAGAGTACCGAAATGAGACATCAGTCAAAATAGCATTGAAATTAGTGTTATGCATCTCTCCCTCTCTACTGTGTTTGAAACACATAATACAGTGAAATAGTATCTTTACGAAATTTTTTTTAAAGAGCTGCAATTCACCTCAGCAGATAGGAAGAGGAAATGAATCATTTAAAAACAAGAACAGAATAACAGGAGATAGGAAAATGATACCACAATGAAAAGAACAAAAACAAAAACAAAAAAAACCTGAAATTTAAAAAAATCACTATAAAGTAAATCATTAGAACTGAAAAGCAAGGAGGAAAAATAATCATAAAACAGGATCATGTTAACATAGAAAGTATTATTTAAAGGATGACAATTAACTCTTAAATCCAGTACATCTAGAGATCAATATTAAAAATCCCAGAGGCTGGAAAGCACAGGCTAGTAATCATCAGAAAATAAATCCAAGAAATTATTTAGAATTAAAGGACTTAGGCTCTACAGTCGTCCCTTTCTATATCGTGGTTCACATATCATGATTTCACTGTATCGTGGGTTTAAAAAAAATCTAATTCTGTATCGCGGAATTTTCACTATATCACGGCATATACGTATATTTCACTAGTGAGTCCCCACAAAGAATTTTATATATTGTTATATATTGTTAAAGTTACATAGGTTTAAGAGCGTAGAAAGTGTTTATGAGTATGGGAAAGGTCAATAAGAGTGTGGGAAGGGTTTATAGGAGAGTAGGAAGGGTTTTAAAGGGTTTTAAAATGTATATAAATGATAAATTATAACGCCGCTACTTCACGTATTTTCACCTGTGGGGGTCTCTGGAACGTAACTCCCGCGATAGGTGAGGGATTACTGTATATTTAAGGACCCCTACCCCTCACTGTCTAGTCTTAAAACTGAGAACAGCCTATTCTTGATACATTATTCATAACATCAAGGATAAGAAAAAATTCCAAATATCATCATGAAGAAAATGTCATCACAAAAAAAGGAAGGAGTAGAATATTCATCCTTGTATACTATCTGTTTGGCTAGATGATAGAATATGATAGAAAGCACTCAAAATACTAAGGAAAAAATTGCAAATGAGAACTATGTAACTAAATATAAATCAGATAAGGAGACAAAAAAGACGTTATCAAACATGGAAAGATTTATAAAATTAACTGTGTCCTACTCCTTTTCTTAGGAACCACATTGATTTTGTTTACTCACCTTTTATCAACACATTCTTCAAACACAGTCATAATTTGGGGTTCACTTCATATATAATAGCTTCATATTTATATATGCTAATAGTAATCCTCATTTTAATGCAATAATTATTGAACATTTTCTAAGGATTTAAAAAAGTCTTCTTACAGATAGTAAGTCACATCCATTTCATTTTTTCTATCATATTTATTTTTCCTCTTTGGCTTAAGATCTGGAATCTAGTGTTTTGCTTTGTTTTAATTATTTTATTTAAGAAATAGCTGCCTGGCTCTTCTACTATGGTATGCCGTGTTATTGTATAATGAAGTCCATTGTCAAGTATTTTTATTATTTATATTGTTTTAAATACCTCTGTAGTTCTCATAATTTAATGTAAACATTATATACATGGTTTAGATATTGGATTATATGCACTTTTAAGTAAAATTAAGAGTCAAAGACATTTCAGAGAGAACTTGGAGCAATAAATTAATTTTCCCCAAGAATAGAATACAAGGAGGCTAAATGGCTTGCACATCTGACATTTCCAGTTAGGGATAGAATTTGATACAAGAGCAATTTTAGATTATTCTTAGTATATTTCACTGTTTCACTCTTAGGCTTTGACCTAACATTTTTTTATCACAACTAAATGTTAATTTATAACATATTTTAGTTGACTGTGGTTTGAGAGCTCTCTCTTTTATTAGCTACAATTAAATAAGTCTTTATTTTTCTAAAATAAATATATGTAAAGCCTACATATGCTACATAAAATGTGTAAATATATCTCTATATAGGCGAGAAAGGAGAGTTTTCTATATAATAAAAATATGGTATAGTTATTATTTATAGCTAAAATTCCTATATAAATTCTATTATTTTATAATATCTGAAAGAAGATCAGTGACTGTATTACTGTAGTGAAAAGAATTCCAAGTTATTACAAGTCTTTAAATATTAGACCTAGTGCTTTCCATAGTATAAAAGTATACTACTTATTTCCAACTTATGTACACAAAAACCTTTTTATTTATATCAGTCTTCTGGTTTCCTATCAAACTTGACATTATTTCCAGTTTTTCCCCAAATATTTGCTTGTTCTTTGTAAACCAAATATCCTTTTTGGGAAAACTTGCTGTTCACGTACAACCATATTGTCTGAAACACTATTAATATCCTATGGCTGTTATGGGCTGAATTGCATATCCCTAAAATTAAAATTCTGAAGCCCCAATCACCAGTATCTCAGCATGTGACTGCACTTGAAGATGGAGCTGTTAAAGGTAAGCAAGATAAACAGAGGTCATCTGGGTGTGCTCAGACTGGTGTTCTTACAAGAAGAATTAGCACAGTGAGAAGATAACCACCTTCAGGCCAAGGAGAGATGTCTACCAGAAACCAACTCAGCAGACACCTTGATCTTAGATTTTTGCCTTCAGAACTGTGAGGAAATAATGTTATTGAAACTACCCAGTCTATATTAGGTATTACAGCAGCCATAGCAAGCTTAAGTGGTAATTTAGCAAAAATGAAAGATAAGCATTATTGAAAAAAACAAAAAAAGATTTATTAATATGGAGAAAATGAGACCCAACAATTTCATATATTGCTTAGGATGGAAGACTTTAAAGCGAGGTCCCCAGTCTGACAGATAGTCGTAGTCCTGGTCTGCTTCTGTGGTAATAGTCTAGAACTGAGAGACTCTGCTACTGATCCATTTCATGTGGCTTGAAATGAGCTACGAGCTGTCTCTCCCGAATTTCTTCATGCCAATTTTCAGTTATATGTCTGTTGCAGTTAGAGTTTCTAGTAAGATGCAAAATACAAGATGCATTCCTGACAAGATCCACTTGGTTAACTGAAAGAGACTTAAAATATTAACCTTCCTGGGAAATGTATCATGCCATAGTTACTTATTGCTAGGGCAAACTCAGAAGTTGTCCAGTTTTTTCTCTAATATGATTGCACTGTCAACTTAAAAATAGTATTTCCTAAAGTTTATTACACTATATGCATATTTTAATGCAGTCCCCAGGAATGGAATCAATGATGAAGGTGGAGTGGTAATAGGAGGAAAAGAATTTCAACAATTCTTCCCTATAAAGAAAATGAGCTTATGCAACCATAAGACATGAAAAGAGAGAGAGAAAGTGTGGATTTAAATAGCCCATAGACAGAGCAAACTTATAATTTTAAAGTAAGCCTTTAGTTATGAATAGGACTGAATATAATCTCTTATGTTGTTCATTGTTTTACCCATTTTTTCCCATGCGTGAATTTTTACCTTCATAACCTTCTAAACATAAATATATTTATAAATGTTTCATAAATCCAAGTCTTTGGAATGCATCTATCAGCATTTTTTTTTTATATGGCTTCAATATTTCAGTTGTCACTTGTATAATAATGATATTAAGAAAATATTTTAATGATCATTACATCTATTTTGTTATATGTATATCTAGTGTATAGCTCACTTGAAAGTAATGTATGGATACAGTTTATGTGTATGCTTAAAAATCTACTGTTTCTTAGAAATATGCATCAACTTAAAATTAAATTTCTTTACAGAGGAGACTATAGAATCATTTATATAAGAATGAGTGTAGATGAAAAAAAGCCCATTTTGAGCTCCAATATAATAATGGTCACAAAGTTGAATTCTAACTTGATAAAATAAGTCAACTGCCTGATTTTGCAATTGTGTTCATCTCAGTAGTCACTGATTTACATATTCTGAAGTCCCTGATTTTTATTTGCTTTGTAACCTATTAAACATGTTTAGATAAGCTATAAATCAATCCTATATTGGCTGATATGCATGCTATTTGCTCATCAAAGAATCACAAGATTGTAAGAAACTCTGAGATGTTATTAATGAATTTCTCTTCCCTTGTTTAAATTCATTACTTTTCCCAAAAAATATTTCATAGAAGCATAACTAATATTTCTATCTATGACTAAAGACTTAAATAATCTGATTACTTGTTAAAACCAGCCTTTCACACACCAGCACAGTATTAAAACAAAACCGATATTTATTTTAATGTAGAATTTCAGCCCTGAGGCCTCTCTTTATAAAGAGGGATTTTTTTTAATATCCTTTTCTAAAATTTTATTTTATGGATAAAAGTAACATTTTAATGAACACTTTTAATATGAACTAATATTCAGATCAAACATTGCTTTTAAAACTCAGACTTACATATTGAATTTTACGTTCTCTCATTTATTTCAATTTCTGAAAGGGTAGGAAAAACAAATAAGTTTTGGCATACAGTTTAAAAAATGAAAATTCTTTGAAATATAAGAAGATGGAGTTCGGAAATTCTTCTTCTTTTTTCCTCAAAAAGAGTTAGAAGTCAGCATGTTGCTATTGCTCCTGGACACCAAGCCAGTGTCTTCATTTTATGTCCTCTGTATTTCTACGTCCTGCAATGCCATCACAGCAGAGTGTACTGTACACCACTCTAAATGAGAAGAGTTTCAATAGGCACTTTAGTGGAATTAAGAAAAATCTAACACTCTTCCACCGTGATGCCACATAGCTATCTTCATTCTAGGTTGTCATGTCAGTAAATTGTATTCAATAGGCCTGAGCTTGTCTCAGTATGTTTCCAAAATAACAAAACAAAAACAAGCATGTACATATTATAGGATTTATCTTGTGTGGGCATAAGAAACCGAAACTGACAATATGATAAATATAACAACTTGCTAGAAATCAGATAATCAAAGGAATGTTGTTCTAGAAAGCTTGAGGGGTGTGTGTGTGTGTCTGTGTGTGTGTGTGTGTGTATTTCTATTTGTGTTTTTTTCCCTTAAATTTCTCCTATTGTTGTGTTTTAGCTTTTTCTTTTCCCTTAAGTGACTTTGTCAGGATTATAACTCTCTTCTTCGCCAAACATGTCTGCCAAGACTGTAAAGCGTGGTCCCCAGTCTGACAGATAGTCGTAGTCCTGGTCTGCTTCTGTGCTAACAGAGTCTATAGAACTGAGAGACTCTGCTACTGATCCATTTCCTTCATAGGCATATGTGGCCAATGAATCGTACGGTGGGGCAGTGGGGTCCACATCATTTTCTTGTAGCCTTTGATTAATGAAATCCCTTATGTCTGTGTTATCTTCCACTGGTGGTCTCTGACGAGGTAAACAGTGAGATTCTGGTTTTATATCTCTACGAATTTTGTTATCTTCAATCGCTTTCGGATTTCTCAGAGCACCAATGTCGAAAGCCTGCGTGTCCTCCTCCCCACCTCCTTCGTCATCATAATGGATAACGTTGTCTCTGATGTCTTCTTTGGAGGTCATCAGGGTGTCTTTCTTCTTCTGCCTTCGAAGAGCTACATAGAGCACTATTATAGCTAGAGAAGACAAAAATAGCAATTTGAGAATGTCATCGTATCTCTCTGGAAAAGTGAAAATTGATAGAGCTGACTGAGTTTCTTTAATGACATCATATTATTTTCAAAGTAAACATACTTTAATCAATAAGTTTTATATATATACATATATTTATATATATAGGTTTACTTATTTTCTTTGTCTAAACTAAATTTCATTTTAAATTGTAAATAACAAGACTCCAGAGCAAAGTTATTCATAAAATCAAACAATTATAGCCTTATATTTAATAGGTATAATATCTAAATATATTAGTATGAAGTAAGTTATGTAATAAATAAAAAGCATGGTGGGTATAAGCATACAGTGAGTTGCACAGTATTTACATTTAAAAACTTGAATATTATTACCCAGAAGTGACTCATATCATTTGTAGCTAGATTACCCAATAATAACATGACACACTTATAGTGAAATAAATCCAAATATTAACATAACAATCACTTTAAAACAACACCAAATTAAAAGTAAGAAAAGAATGAAAAATATAGACTATAAGGGTCTTAGTATTATAAAACTCTATTTCAATAGCATGTCCTGACATGAGATATTTTTAAAACCAAATGCCTAGTATTCAGGTTACCTTAATGAAGCATAATATTATGAAATAATTGATACATTTTATTACTGAAATATCTCTTTGTTCCAAGCCACCAACTAAATGGATTGTGCTTATTTCCCCTATGAATCGATGGGCACAGATTAAAAAAATGAAATCACAGTCAGTTTTGCTCAACATAATATCTACTTTTCTCTAGAGCAATCTCAATAGGTTGAAAGCCCAAGTATATTTGTTTAATATATCCAACCATCTAGAAGACTTTTTACCTAAGATTGGAAAGTAGTGAAGATTGTATGATGATAGCATCCTATTGATTTCTTTTCCTCCAAATTTATAGTTTTACCAATTAGAAGGAGGAGGAGATCTAGGTAGATCCTCTGTACAATAGACTTTGGGAAAATGTTTAGAACTATTCACTCCTCTCAGATTTGGGGAAACCCCAGAAATAAAGCAACTTTAATTTGTCCACCTATGGAGTACCTGAGAGACTGCAAACTTCACAGAGAACACCTAAATATAAAATATTTGATGTTTTATTCTAAGGGTCACTTAAAAGATAACCATGGTTCACAAGACTCTCATGCTTTCTCTACCCAAAAAGGATGTGAATGGAGTAAGGTGAAAGACTAAAGGAGTCCAAGATTGGTTAAGGATATCAAAGAACAGATGGATTTTTAAGCAGACGCTTTGGTAGAATTGAGAGTCACAACAGTCATGGTTTAATACTAGCAAATATACAATGTTAGGAGAGTGCAGTGTATTCCCCACACTCCAGAGGTATTTGGTTGAATGAATGGCAGATGGCAGTAAATGATAATGTTGACCTGGGAAATAGTACTTGCTTTTCTGTAAGAGGACCAAAGAGATCAAAAATAAGCATCTAGAAGATGCCTTCATCCTGTGCTGATAAAAAACAAAAACAAAAACAAAAACAAAAAAACCAACTAGTTAAGAGAGAAATCAGAGAGAGGAAAACTTGATTTGATGTTAAGAACCAAAGTGAACATTCTGAATTTCAGACATGAGAATATTATTTTAAATTTGCTCTTTCATGGTCTCTGTAAGTGAAAAACAGATGGAAGATATGATTCATTATAAGTTATAAGGATATAAAGAATATTTTGTTGCATACACTAAACTGAGTTATGTAGAATTAATATTTATAGCACAAAAACTGGTTTGATCTTCACCCTCAATCTAATGTGGATTTCTAAATATAGAAAATTCTACACAAACTTTTATATAATGCCTTAGTCTATGTTCTACATCTTAGGAATTATTTAAAGTATTTTCTATCCTGAAGGTTAGTATTTACATTTTATAGAATTTTTTAGTTAAATAATAAACATGCATATATGTGTATATATATATATATATATATATATATATATATATATATATATACATAAACTGATTCCACAGTGCTCATCTGTATATTGAATTTAAAGGAATGATTGAAACAGCAGAAAATTTCTCTTTACTTTAGTGAGTCTGGATGCAAATTCGTAAGTAAAATGGAGCTGGCTGAACAGAAGTGATGGAGGAGGGAAACCCCAAAAGTAGGTTTATAGTCATTCTTAGAGATAGAGTAGAGAATACATTTATTTGAATACATTTCCTTTGCAGTGCTTCTGGATATTTTAGTGTATTCTGTTCTGTTCTGGCAAGAATGGCTTGAATTTCAATGTGGAGTTTGGAGAAAGGTGAAATAAGAATTGCTTCTGGCTGGCAGTTTAAACAGAAGAAAAGAAATTGGAGGGAACATTTACTTTCTCTCTATTTCCTCCCTGTCCTTTCTATTCTTCATTTACTAAATTGGCATTGGAGAGTTGTTGTTCATCTCATATATTTTTAAAAATGAAGTAATCCCTTATGAGTTAATAATAATTATTAAATGAAAAATGAGTGGAAAATAAAATAATGCTGTAAGAACATTTGTAACAGAAAATTTAATTACAATAAATGCCACATATTGTTATTACTTGAAAATACCCTAGGGTTTGAAAGTGGTTTTTGTTTGTTTGTTTGTTTTTATTTTTGATGACATTATTTACTTATTCCTAATGGCATCAAGTCCAGAGGTATTAAAAACTAACATTAATACAATTCAGTATTGGTATACATTCTTCCTACTATAGAGCTATACAGATGTGACATCTCAATAAAGAAAAATTGATTTACATGGTAAATTGAAGAAATATTTAGACAGATTGGAGAGTGGGAGAGATATAGAAAGACAGGAGAAATTGGGGTGGGAGGATGGGGGAGAGAGAGAGAGAGAATGAAAGTGATTGGAAATATGATTAATATCAAAACCAACCTAAGAGTATAACAATGCACAGTAGAATTGCAATCAAAGCCCCAGTGCTGAGTCCTACAGGGAGAAAAATGGCTTCCACATTACAAGACAAGATGGTACCATCAGAGTCGCATCTACAAACTCGAATGGTCATTGTGTTTGTGCTGCTCTGGACAGGATAACTGCTGTCTTCTATTATAACAGGGAGGAAATACAACTCTTGCTGCCTGCGGCTGTATCCATTTCTTCTAGTTTCGATTCCAGCTGTGTTGTCTAGAAAACATGACATTTATGATCAGATGGTTTCTATGAGCTTCACTTCAAATCTTAAAGTTGGTATCTATTAAACAGTAGGAGGCTCTTCTTGAATCAGTAAAGTACATCCATATCTTAATTCTTTCTTTTATCATGAAAATAGCTGTCAAAATACAATCAAATGCAATCAAAATAATCCTCAAGCAATGAAGAAACATTAATCTTGTCTGGTGTGAGAATTAAATTGTCTACTTAGAATGTAAGAAGTTTTACATGACACAAATTGTGTGGCATTGATTCAGCTTTTTATTTTTCCTGACATTAAAATCTCATTGAGAAAAAGAATAAAAACTCTGTCAATGTTTTTTTTATATAATAGAACAGCAAATAAAACTTAAAAACTATTACATAAAGTGACAAGTATAAATTCACTATTTCATAATTAACTTTATCATTTTACTTTCATATAAATTCAGCTTATATTACTATTATTTTGCATGCATTTGTAACATACTTTTATTTTTACACACTAAGTGGAATGCTGTATTCACAAAATTATTTCATTTGTTATGTCTTTTAAAGTAACTCTAGAAACATATTTAGAAATATATTTAGATTTAGTTTGTGATTGCCATAGATTATATCTACTTTTGAATCAGGTATAATAATTTTAGGACAATTACTGATTAAGGTAAAAATATATCAGAAAAAATTATTTTAATAATATTGCATTCTTCTATTTGCAGAACCTTATTTCAAAACTTAAAAATACACAGTTTCTCTATACTAATTTCAATAGGAAAACCAAGTTGAGAAAATTTTATGATAGATTGAGTTTGGCATGGGAAGATTAATTGTTATTGCATAGAGGATCTTTTTAAATTAAGAAACAAAATACGAGAATGTCAATTTCTATGATAATATTCTCAAAGAGTTAGTAATGCCACATACTTGTAGAAATGAAAATATGAAAGTTTAATTGAATTAACATTGAAATCCTTAGCAACTGATGGTTGAATACTTGAGTTTAGGGAAAAGGAACAGTCAGGGAGGATTAAAGTTTAAAAGCTATGTGAAGATGATTAAGAGAAGCAGAAATTCAGAAGCTGGCATATTTACACTAGGGGAGTTAGAAATTTCATATTCTTGATTACACCTTATATCAAAAGGTGATCTTTATTTTTTTTGAAATTTTCAGCCCATTATTAGTATTGATATATGACCACATAAAATTTATTGTGCTATCATCCATGATGGGAAAACACACACTAAGCTTCATTTCCATTAAGATTGTTTCTATTGATGAATAGATAAAGAATATGTGAAAAATTACCTAATATAATGGAATGTTATTCAACTATAAAAAAGAAAGCGCTTCTTCCATTTGAGTCAACATGGGTGAAACCAGAGTGTTTTATGCTAAATAATAAGCCAGACAAGAAAAAATAAATACTGCATGGTATCACACATATGGGATATTCAGAAGAAATAGTTGTTCAAATTCATGATCAGACTGTGAGAAAACACTATTTCTGAGGCAAGATGGTTTGGTTCATATAGTCATGATTAAGTCAATAGAGATATTACAGCACAGAAGTAATGGCAGAAAGCAGTCAATACTGAACTTACTGAATGATGTGACCATATACTAACTTACCCAAAACAAGGATCTGAAAGTCTGATTTGTCTCCTTTCCATCATTTTACATATGGCATTTAACAGCAAGATCTAGGGATTCTCTCTCCATCTCAGTCATTACCCTAATATAAAACTCTTACCCAATTTCCACAATAGCATCTGGAGTAGTCTTATCTACCTCCAGTATCATTTCCATGATGCATACAAACTTGTTTCCCTAAAATGCAAATCTCAATATGTTATTCAATTGCACACACATTCAAAAGATTTCTTAAATCACAGAATTAAAATTATAATCTCTTTAAATGGCTTATAGAGATCCTGAGCATATGGTCTACTTTATCTTGATAGTCCTATTTTCTGAATGCTACTGCAATTAAAATTACTAACATTTTTAAATCCCCATTTTATAGACTGAAAATTTTAAAGGAGATTCAACTCCCAACATAACAAAACTAATAAAAGTCTGAAACACTGACCAATGCTTAGCCTTAATAATTTTAATCCTTAAATTCCTTTACATTTTTCCTTTATATTTTTATTATATTTTTTATTGTAAATGTAACAGATATGATAGCTGTAGTATTTAATAGTAGTAGTGCTGATAACACATATGTTTAGACCTGATGGGTCAAGCAGTAAATATAATTATTTATTTTAGGGGCTGTGATAAAGGATCCATGCACAAAATGTTTTTAATATAAATAAGATGTGGTTGACATTATTTAGCATGATTTAATTAATTACTAAATCTTCCAGTTAGGTAATGATGAAGTGAGAATGTAAACCTATGTCATTCTAATTACAAAGTCTGTTCTCTTAACCTGTTTTGTACTATATGCTCAAATAGAACAGTTCCTAAGAAGTTACCTTTCTGTGTGTCCACGTGATATGCAAATGGAACAAATGATATATTAAAACAGAAAAAGCATTCAGTTTCACAGATAGCCTTTTGTTTGTTTGACTCATTAAGAGATGGTCCATTATAAATGAAATAATTTGCCTCATTAGATACAGTCTCTAGAGACTAATTTACTTCTAGCCATAGAATTTTATTTTTCACATATATGAATTTCTATATGTTTTGAACTTGAAGATCTTTAGGAAAAGAACTGAATTCTATCTTTGCATCCTTTTACAAACTTAAATGTTAAGAGGTAAAGTTGTATATGGTAACCACTTACTTCGGAAATCACGGACTGTAAAATTTGGTTTGATGGCAGCTTCAGATGATAATCTAAAGGAGAATTGCTGCCCAGCAGGGGAAAGATCTCGGTCTGCAGCGCCAATGATCTGAATGATCTGAAACGAGTATTAGATAAAAGTTTGTTAGTCATCATTTTCACAGGACACTTACATACCAGGCTAGTTTATTTAATGAAGCAAGCAATTAAACAAAAATGATACCTTAACATTACATATCAGTGGACCAATAATTATAGATACTTTTTATAAACAAATACCTAAACATTTACAGTAAATAATGGCAGCCTCAATTATAGGGTATGGGCTAATTCCAAATCAATATCTCTGCAACTAGAGAGCTAAACAGTATTGAAATTTCTCACTAATGAAAAAGAATATTTAAAATGACTGCCTGCATTTTAAATCAGATAAAATAAATGCTTACTGGAAATGAAATCTCTGATTATTTAAAAGACCTGTGTTAGCAAAATTTTAGCATAAACTATGTTTGTGAGAATGTTTTCATATATAAATAAAATGATGAGAAAGAGAGCTAAAAAAGATGAATATCTATTTTTTGTTATTATGTGTGTTTTCCCCCAATGGGTAAGATTATAAATTGTGTTTTCATAGAATTTTTTAAGAAGTAATCATTATCAACCCTGTTTCAATTTTTTTCCTAAATTGTTGCCACAGGTCTTAGAGTTAAAATTCTAAATTTCAATGAGATGCCTTCAAGAATTTGGAAATTAAAATACCTTCCAAGAGTGAGATATGATACTGATAACATACTACATAAATAATCATATTAGACTGGCACTGAGGAATTTATTAACTAACATATCCAATGACAGTACATCAGAATATATTTCAGGGAGTTGTACGTAAGAGTAAGAGCCACGCACTAGTGCAGTGACCATACTCTCAGACTACCTTTGAATTTGCCAGAGGAAGCATTAAGATGGCAAGTACCATGTCCCAGTCCCAGTGACGAGAGCATACACCATCTTATCTTGGGTTGATGCTGTTAACATGTGATTTAGCACTACTTTTTTTTCTGATTCCGTGGCTGAAACTTAAATTATGACTTCGATTAACTTCCCAAATAGCTGTGTATATACATGCATTTGCACACATATATAAGCGCACACACAAATGGAGTTCAAGAGTCTGCTTCATTATGAATAACCTGTAATTTGATCAACTGACTCTCTAGTGAGACTTTTAATTTCCAGGTATGATCAAATGATAAGAATATATCATGAAAGAAAAATATGATTAGTCCAATGCTTAATTCAAACTGAATATTATAATAAAATCAATACCCCTTATTCATCAAGATTAGAACAACACAGCCCATGACAAGTTTCTGCACAAATAGAAAAATTCTATAGACACCCTGATAAAGTAGAAACCACTTATCATATATAGCTATTGAGAACTTGAAATCTGGTTAGTATGAATGTGAAATTTGATATTTCAATTTTATTTAATTCTAAAGAGTTAAATGGTAAATGAATATCACAGGATTAAAACTATGGAACACATGTTCTCTAAAACATTAGAAAATATTCAATTTCAAATAAGCACTAAAGATTAAAGATTGACCTTTTTCAATAAAGATACTGTTTCAAATATTAAGACTATTTTCAAGCAAGAATTAAAACTTCATGTTTTCTTAAACTATACTAAGCGTTATTGAAATATACAGTAGACCAAAGCATAAAAATTTATTTTCCTCCAAGATCTTAGTACATGTCATTGGAGTAAATACATTCTTATTCCATGATATATTCTTGTCATCTGATCATAGTTAATAAATTTAGTTATGCTACATTATATTTATTCATTAATTTAAATAATGTAGGAAAAAACTGGCTACCCACCACCACCACTCCCACAATATCCAGGATGTTGACAATAACATTCATTACAAATATGTTCCTCCCTCATGACACCTCCCACTAGAACTTCCCTCCAGAGCAATAGTGACTGAATAAGAAAATGAAATTTAGATATTTTGAATGTTCTATCTAAGGCCACCAAAAAGGAAGCTGCATATTTTTCAGGTGCTTTTCTTTAATCCTTTGTAAAAACGTGTGAGCAAATCATTACATTCTCTAGAATACTGCTCTCTCTGAAGTTGGTGCACACAGGTGTCAACAGATTCCTTTGAAATGTATCTAGCCTTATAAACCAATGGAATATTAAGACAAAGTCAATTTGATTACTTAATGGATTTTGTACAAATTCTTTAGAAATTCTACAGCAAATAAATGGGAAACATCACAGAATCTGCTATCCTAGACCATTTATTAACATAAAGTATTTTATTACTTTATCCCATGTTATTACTCCCACATCCATATATGTACCATTAATTTACATGAACTTTTTATCTTATTGTTTAAATTTATGAACAGTGAAACATATATATATTCATTAATACAGCTATTGAGATATCTATAAATGAATACATATTCATATTCATGTATGGTTTTATGACCTGAAACAGAAGGTCTTTATACATTGTTAAGAATATTGATGAAATACCTGTCCTGGTTTAGCATTTTCACACACAGCTGTCTCATATGGCACAGATATTTCTGGAGGAAATTCATTGACATCTAAGACATTAATCAATATATCAACCTTGCTGGTTAATAATGGGTTACCTATTGAAAATGTAAAAAAGAGAAAAAATGATTATAAAATATGGTCAGTTATTACTTTTAAAGTAAATAGTATAACAAAAAATTAGCCTTCATATGGAATCAGATGACCCTTCTTCCTTCATGGGATACTCTGGGTGCTATGCCAAATAAATATGATTAAAAAACAAAAAAGGTAGTGAAGAATACTATCGATGTTTACTGGCAGAAGTCCAGCAGTACACTACTCAATGTTTATATCTCAAAATTGTCACCATAGTTAGGGTAAATCATGTTATAAAATACCTGACATTATATCACAAGTGTAGCCATGATACCAGAAATTCATTCACCTAATCTTCACTAATCACTGTTAGTGATATGTTTCATTGGAGAAAACATGTTTTTCTATTTTGTAGCCATGACTTTATTATGCAGAATCATCTAAATATTAAAATTATTCTTTCAGAAGGATTACTCCTAAAAAGGAAGATAGATTACAAAAAGAATTAGAGAAAGGAAGTTTTAATAAATAAAAATTGAAATAACAGATTTGAGGAAATAAAAGTAAGAAACAGATTATGAGAAATTTAAGATACTCATGCAAATGACTTGCTGGTGTTAAGAAAGGAAAGAGTAGACAAGTTTTATCCTTGTAGTGCCAAAAAGTATATACTGTTTTAAAAAAAGTCTCTTCAAAAATAAAAAAAAAAACTATCTCTGCCAAAATTTCATCACAAAATTTTAGTCCCAACCTATGGATTATCATCTGTATACCTGTAATTTCATGAATACTAGGAAAATTAAACAATTAAGGCATAAGTTAATGCATATAAGCTAGCTGATTTATTACAAATATTTACATTGTAAAGTTTCATAGATGGATAAATTGCTTCAGATTGTTTAAGGACTTTATCCAGAGTCAACATATTAGAGGAATAGAGGGTAAAGTTTCAAATGCAGAACTATAGAAATTCATATACCATGTTCATGTCATCATCCTACTCTATTGATTGGTTTATATGTTAAATTCCTCATCTACAGTGTCACTGAAGACTCCTATTGGCATTCTTTCATAACTCTTTTTTGATTCTTTTAAAGAATATATACAAAATATTTCATGACTCTCCTGACAAGTCTATAATATCTTCATTGCTACAATGTGTTTTTTAAAAGGCGATGTAAGCAGTCGTTTCAGGAATGTCCACACATTCACGTACGACATAGTGTGACCTATCACTGTGTAGGCATGGTACAGATACAGTTAACATAAAGTGAGGATAAATGGTATGTTTTATAATATGAGATAATAGGCCCTAACCCATAGGTGTGCTGTATTCAATGAAACAGCACTTTATAACATGTTAGATCACTTTTGGTAAATCACCATTATTCATTACCAATTGCAGTATGTGAGATTTCCTAGCTCTGATTCTGCTCAAAATAACCTAAACCTAAACTCATACAGAATTATGTAGAAAACATCCAACAATTTCATTAAAGTAAGTATAGTTTTTCAAACAAACTGTAAATTATCAAAAAATAGCAAAACCAATGCTTAATACTTTATAATTCTTGCAACATAGAAGTCACTCAGGATTGATGAACTCACTCAGGATTCAAAACAACTCTGATGTAAGACAACACCATAATCACCAATGTTGTATACAGAACACTGAGGAGCAGAGGGGTAATGCAATTTTCAAAAAATCACAAGCTGAAGGTGATAAGCTGGGTTTTGAAACCAGATTTACTATTTCTGATTCTATACTCTTCAACTCTAGTATATATTGTATATTAGAAAAAAATTGACAATGATACAGTTATTTAAAAATAAACAGCTAATTCACATTACAGATTGGAGTTTAGTAAATGCATGTGAATAACTTCACCTATTTAACTTTGTGCAATACAAAAATCGGTCTCTAATTTAAATTAAAAAGCTACGTAAGATACAAGTCCTGAGACTATGAGAAGAAATTTTATTTAGGATTATAGTCTTCTTTATTAAGTAAGTGTGAGGGAAAGAAGATGTCTTTTAAAGGGAAATTTTTTTCAAGGCTTCTTCTCAATTATTACAATAGATATTTACTTTTAAAATGTATAAACACGTTATTATAATTTAAATTAATTTAATGGAATTATAATTAATTTTACCCATCAAAATTATTTTCTGTTAGTTTTAAATTATCTACCATCTGCACCATAGATCTGAATATCTATCTAAATACATACTGTCACAAAATATAATCTCTATTGCAATATCTTAGTATTAAAATTCTGTCTCAGCAGGGTGCTTTCGATATTTTAGCTAAGACAAATATTTGTTTGAAATTTTCCTCTTGTTGTAGAATTTTTAGAATTACTGAAAATTAAATCTCACTAGGTATCTTTGTGTCAATTACAAAATAACCTAAACCAGCGTATAGAAAAATGATAACAAAACAATAAAAACACATTTGCATTATCGAAAACGAATGATGGATTTATGTCCTCATTTATTTTTTCTTTCTCTATTTGTATATTTATAAATATATTCATAATTAAATTTTTGAAAATGTCATCTTATATTTTAAATGCCAGCTAAAGATATAATAACATATTTGTTCAAGAACTACTGTAATCAAGGAAGCACTGGATTTTTCACGAGAGATGTAATTTATTAGAGCAAAATGGAATTTTTTTCTTCATTTACTTGTACAATTTGCTGTTGAAAAAGTAATGACATATTTCCTTTCTGACTCAGGTTATCAATATTTGGGATAGGAATGATAAAATCTGTTTAAATTTTATTAAGCATGAACATTATTATCTAAAGTTTTGCCATGCTGAGACCAGCTATCAGTGAATAATTAAAATACAAATTAAAATACAAACTTAGTAAATATTAAATAATCAAAATCTTACACAACTACTTAGTGTGGTCATAGCTGTTAAATCATTAAAACTCCAATTATCATTGGTCCATTTTGCTTTTAATTAGTAATCAGCTTAGAAATAATTGGGGTTCATCTGTGATAATCAAGAAATAATTTCATTTTTATCCCTCAGACTTTCAAAACTATTTGATCTAATTTACCTATTTTTTAGCTTCTATAGTTTTCTGGGTCAATTTGATTTGGAACTGCCTTACAGCATTTTAAAGTACAACTTAAACAAATAAAAAGAGGTTAAGTGCAAATTGTGAAAGTCATAATGAAAGAGACAATATGTTTTATTATAAATAAATTATAAAAAGATAATATAAATTATATATGTAGTCAGCAGAGATGAACTGGGCAAATGCTTAGAAAAAAATTACCAAAACTGACCTCAAAAAGAAAGAGAAAATTTTAATATACCTATAAAAATGAAATTGTAATTAAAACTATTCACTAAGTAAAATACATGATCATGTGACTTCACTAGGTCATTCTATCCACAATGTGAAAACCTGTGATCTACATTCTTTACAAACTCAAAAATGTAGAGAAAACATTACTAACTTATTATATATATCCTGATATCAAAGCTAGTCAAAAGAATAATAAGAAAACAAAGCAAAACAGAACAGAGTGAAAAACATAGGTATAAAAATTGCTTAAGAAAATATTAACAAATTAATTTCAGAAGCATATTATCAAGCTGAAGCACAATGACCAAATATCATTTGTCCTAGGGAAGCAAAGTGAGTTTAACATCCAGGAAAAATTAATTTAGTACAACATATTAATAGAACAAAATCACAATAGAACAAAATAGTCACATGATCATCTTAATAGATTCAGAATTAGTATTTGAAAAACTTATATGCCCATTCATGATTAAAAAATTTAATAAACCCTCCACAAATAACAGGTAGAAAGCAATCTCTTCAACCTGTCATAGTCTATCCACAAGAAATCTATAGCTAATGTTACACTCAATGGGCAAAGAATAAATATTTTCACTCTAATACTTGTTGCAAGGCAGGAATTCCATTCTAGATATTTATATTGAATGTTTCAATCAAAATAACATAATATTTTTAAGTAAAATTATCCAAATTAGAAAGAAAACACTTTTATTCAAAATGGCATGACCTTGTAGATAGAAAAGTCTAAAGCATTTACAAAGAGACTCAGAGATAAAATAAAGGAGTATATCAAGGCCATGAGATGAGAGCACTATACAAAATGTCAATTGAATACTTAATATTCTAGCAAAGAACTAACTGGAAAACAAATTGAGAAAAATGATTCAATTCATAGCAAAATCAAAGATAACAAGATATTTAAGAAGTTTAACAAAAGAAATATAGAAGTTGAGGCTGAGATTTAAATATCACTGCTTAGAAAAATAAATTGGATTGCGAGGGAAAAGGATCATTGGTGGAAATATGAAATTGTGCAGTCTCTTCAGGAAATAAGTGAGAGCGTCCTCTAAAAATTAAACATGAACTTACAACTTAGCAATTCCATTCCTAGAAATCTACTCAACAGAATGAAATGTCTACACAAAAACCTGTAAGGATAAAGACACTGAAGTATTATAAATATAGTCCCAAACAGGAAACAATTCAAATATCTATCTTTTGGGGAATGAATAGACATTATGTGATATAAGCATACAATAAGTTCCTCAACAGCACAATGGAACTAATTACTGTTACACGTGGCAACACAGGAATGTACTTCAAAAGCTTTATGTTTCATTGATGACAAAGAACTGCCATTGTTTCTGACTAGGAGCTTGGTCAGCTGTAAAAAGGCAAAAGCTTTTAGTATTTTGGTATTCTGAAACACATGAGCCATCAGAAAATTCCAACACTTAGTTGTGAAGTCTTTCAGATTTCTTGGATCTGATATCAAACCATCCCTTTTAAATAAGCCCTTTTAGAAATCCTGAATCAAAGCAGCTCCATGAGAACTTGCTATGTAATAATAAGTAACACGTCCTAAAGACAAGAGATATTAAAACATTAAAAGGAAAGAAGGCACGAGGAACTGCAGCTGGGATGTGCCAATGGGCTAGATGGCAGTGACCACGGTGGGGACAGAAGTACCTACACCCAGCAGTCAACCATGAACTTGGTCAGAGGGGCCTGGCCACAGAGTGTCTGGTGCTTTGCTCAATTCGGGGCAAATGTTCCAAGTTTGAAGATACTTCTAGGGAGGTTTCTACTTCTATGGAGATGGATACAACTATCAGCACCTCGGTCCACCCATACCCATCCATGACCTGGAGTATGTCTCTACCACACAGGGCAGTCACTATGTCCTGACAAGCTGAGGCTCCAAGCCTACCTGTCTGCTCTCTGTGACTGTGGGTTAGGGATGGGCCAGGGTCTGGTTTTATATAGTACTCTCATCTCATGGCCTTAAAAGACTTCTTTATTATATCTATTAGTCTCTTTATAGATTCTAGAATTTTTTAGCTACAAGGATATATCATTTTTGAACAGAAGAATTCTCTCTCTTCTAATCTAAAAACCTTTATTTTTACTTCATTGCAATACTCAATATAAATGGCAAGGAGAGACATTCCTGCCTTGTACTCAATGCTCTAGTAAAAAGGATCTTGTCTTTCCTACTGCAATGTTCATTATAGATTTTGTGCAGATAGATGGGTTGCAGAGGTTGCTTTCTATCTGTTATTTGTTGGCCAACAAGACTGAGGAGGATGGCCATTCCTGTCTCCATCATCTGATGAGGAGGATCAAAGTCCCTTGCATGAGGCACCAGTCAATCTGACTCTTCCCAGAATCTCCTGCCCCAACTTCAGAGTTTGGACCTTAAGAGGAAGCAGGACAGTTGGGACATTTTTTATGGCATCTGAATGGAGCAAATATGGGATAAATCAGAGGCCAGAGGGATCTTCAGAATCCTGCTCATCTGCATTCACCCATACTGCCTGGATTGCCTGCTCACTCAGTGGAAAAGTCAACAGGATTCTTCTGGACATTGTCAAGGCCTGTCCCCAGAGTATTACCTATTCTAACTACATAACACCTCTAGACATTCTAGGTGAGCAAGAAGGCTGAGAAGGCACGAAGCAGCAGGAACTTAAAGGATTGGATCAGTGAAATCCAATGTAGCTAATTATAGGGAGGAATGGTCACTGTCTGTGCAATTCTGACTCCATTTAGCTACACTAGCTCCTGGCCAGAGCTCTGGTCCCACTGGTCTGACCGAAGAAGAGGTGCTGGACCCAGTTGTGTCCCTAGGGGCCACCTAACTAGATGGCAAAGTGTTCTTCATGGATGTTGCCCAAGCCATAGTCTGCTGAGGGTTCAGAATACCTAATGGATCTCAGCTGTTTTCACCACAGTCTTCTGTAATGGGAACCGGCATGTAGGGGATAGGGCTGAGTGGAAGGGTTGCTAGGTGGTAGGGTCTTTCCTTTTTCAAGTTTTGTGAAAAATGAAAGCTGCAAGTTGCCTACCCCTATACCTATGTAGGAGTTGCACTTATGATTACAGATTGCATTCATTATATGGTGGAGGAACATGACAAATGGTAGAGACCTCTGGAGACAGAGGAAGAGTTCTTGCACTCTTGTGAGAGTCTGGTTTTCAACTGTACTCTTGTGTAGGATAACACGGGAGGGAGGGAGGACTTTTCTGACTTGATGATGGTTTTAGCTGGAGTCATCTGAAATTGTGTTTATTCATATGCCTGGTACTTGATGCTAGAGATTTCCTAGAGATTTCCTGGAGATGGAGACAAGATAGCAGACCATGGCTTCTTCTCTTAATGTAGACTGGTTTCCTAACAGCATGATATCTAGAGAGGAAGCACAAGGTTTTCAAGAATGAAGGAAATCCAGACAGATTCTTTATTTTTATGGCATAATACAGTCACAAAGAGATACTTATCTTTGTTGTAATAAACCATAGTTACCAGCCCATTTACAAATTCAGGGAAAAGGATAATAGACCCTACTTCTTGATAGAAGGGATATCATCTTAGTTACTGCAAGAACATGTGAAATATGACAGATACAAATGACTAGTGTCTTTAGAACTTAGAATCGGAAATCTCTTTTAGAAATGGATTCTCTAGTAATTAGTATTGCAATATCTAATAAATCTGAGAAAATATAAATTTCAGATCTCAAAACTGATATAAACTTATTGTTCTCATGTCATTCCCCTAGGTACTAAGAGGTCCTATAGGGAACAAAGAGACATCAGTGGCTTTATCCACAGTTCTCTTTATGTGACATACTGAGAGTCTGCATAAGATTTTGTTTTATAATTCCTGATGATCTACAAAGATTGAAAATTGCATATCTCTAAATACTATTTTAAGTAAGCAATGTTTTTAATAAGCTTGCCCAATGATCTGTGATAAGAGTCAAGACTGGAATCTGACTCTCCTTTCTATACTTTTTCACTGTCCTGTGATATATATCTACTAACTTAAAGGGTAAGAAGACATACCACCTGAGATCTGTTCCTGTAATTGATGATCACCTACCTTCAAGAGTTTTGCATATATTGCCCACCAGATGCCATGTTTTGAGGAGTCCAGTCATAGGTGAAAGTCAGGAAAGTGTTTATTTTCAATTAAATATTGCATATTCAATAAATTCTGGTCATAAGATGGAATGTTTTCAAGACCCAAGTGAGAAGTTTCATTAAAATGTTTGAAAAATGTAAAGCATTAACACAAGGTTCCTATTATAAGTTAAAGAGAGTCTGGAGCTATTAGGCTTCCTTACTTAAAAATGACATTTCTGAATAAACAACTAGATGATTTAAAGATTCAATTTTGTAGCTGTGTACTAATATGCTACCACAGTAATTTTTAGAATGCAACCTTAACTTTTTATGCCAAAAATGGAATTATAGTGAAAAGTAGACAAGATACAGTGAATAAATAGCACAAGCTTTTTTGGTGCTCTCTCTTTAAATTAGTTCACTTTTAAATTGCAAGTTAAGATAAACCACATCTAATAATAGCAGTGTTCAATCATAGTCATCTGTTCTGTAGCTAGACTTGGGATCTAAATTATTCATATATAAACATTCTAAAGTCAAATATTACCTACTGCACTGTCAGTGACAAAAACTGATCTACAAGCAAAAGAAAACTTAAAAAATGTCACCAATTATTGTTATCAAAGAAAACATTAGGATAAACCTGTAATTGATTTAGGCTATTATCAATAACATCCATCTTAAAAGTTCTGAATGTACTTGAGAATATGTATTTTATGTCCTATTCATCTTTAAACATCCAGAGTTTCAACATTATCTTAATATATCCTGGCAAACCAAATATACCAAGCAATACATATATTTTCAAAAACATAATGAATTGAAAAGCAACATGGGTTAAATGAAGATAATTTAACAAGAAACTTATGTGGGTCATAACCCACTGACCATAAGATAGTTGATATCCTTGAATTCATCATACTCAACAAGACTCAAATTTAGATGCCATCTTAATTTATTAAATATTTAATTTAAATATTTAATTTATTCAAATATTATTTAAAAAATTCAACTCATGTGGTTTTACTATAAACCCAGCAAAATTCAATTAGTTTTGAAGGTATGTGAAGCCCACTATTGTTTTTTTTAAAAAAGGAGACTTCATACAAGTAATTAATAAGCATCAGTCAGTAAGCAATCATATTTCCAAAATACTCTCTTGAAAAAAATACAATCCACTGTTAATAGTCTATCATGATATATTATTTTCTATTTATAATAATTAAGTCACAGAAGCAATAAAACATATAATACAAAAAATGCAAAGCTGTGTTTTATCCTCTGCCCTCCCTTTTCTCTGTGTTTCACATCAAATGCTTGGCCAAAATATCATTTCTCTCTCCTAAAATCTCTCTGGATCCCAAAAGCATCATATTTGCTCTTTTCCTATCTTTCTGTGTGTCCCTTTGCCTGTCCCTTCAGTGACTTAGGGACACATATTGACCTATTCTCACCTATCAGACATACATAATCTTTATGAACTTTATCTTGCATCATGTCAAATTTATTTATCAAACCTAACTCGCTCTCCGAACTTACTGATCAGTGTACAATTGTATTACATAATGATGTATGAACTGCAAGAGTATTAAATTCAACCTGTTCAAAATTAAATTCACAGTCTTTGCCCAAAAGAACCACTTCCATCTCTGTCTCTCTGTCTCAGTTGTGATACTATCCTCGCTGTCTCTCTAGAAACTTGATGCTAATCCTGACCATGCACTGCCTCATTCTCACATCTGCTCAATATACTTCTCAACATTTGGACCTTCTCTCTTTCTCTCATTTTTTTTTTTTTATCATACTTGCTACTATTCTACAAGTTATTAAGAGTTTCTGTCTTGGATTATTGCTAAGTTTTCTACATTTTCTGCCATTCTTGTCCTCTTTTTCTCCAATTCTTTCACAATTCTGTAACCAGTATAAATCTCAAGTAATACTGGTCAAATTGAGTTAATTATGTATCTTCAATGTTTAACTATTTACTTTAGAATAACTTCAAAACCTCATAAAATGCTCAAGAAAAAACAAAGCCCTCATAGTATTTTATCTGAGTTCATTTTGTTATTGAAAGATGAATAGGAAGATATAAATGTGGAGAGTGACGGGGAGGGGGAAGGGGAGGAGGAGAGAAAGATAGGGACAGTGACAGGAGAAGGGAAGGGGGAGAGGGGGAGAGGGAGAGGAAGAGAGAAAAACAGACATAGCAACAGAGAAATAGAGAATGAGACACAGAGGGGTTTTACCTGTTACCCTCAATTCCTCCCCCAACCTTTTTTTTTTTTTTTTTTTTTTTTTTTGCTACTGAATGATCTTCTATTTTTCAGTATCATATATTTTCTTCCCTTCTTGAGCTTGGGCAGATGCCATTTCTACACTCTTTCATTCTCCTTTCAATAGTCCCCTCCTTATCTTTTACTTTTCGGTTTAGATGCTGTGTTCTTACAGGGATGTCCCTCATTATTCTGCTCATTTTTCACACGTGGCTAGTTCCATACATTATTTTTGTTTTCTCAAACATTTTATTTTCTCTTTGTTTAGTTGTTCACACTGGTTGCTTTCCCAGGACTTGAAATGGGACGCAAACCCAGAGGAATGTGATTTGAACTCCTTCAGGGGTGATTGCCCTAACTCCACCAGAGCCCGTCTATTTCCATGCATTATTGATGTAAGATGTTCTTATCATCAGTTCACCATGTTTGATGGTAACAAGACAGCCCATATGAGTAGTATTTTTTTCTTTGTAAAAACTATGCCTTGAACACAAAGGATGGTGTTTATTATATGCTAAAAAATAAATGACTAGTAAAATATTGCTGTTACTTTGATATTCATAATATACACTTGAAATTTAATAAGTTATAACACTGTTCACTTAAAATGCAACAGATATTTTTAAAAGTATCAAACTACTACACTTTGCTCATTAATTGTGTATATATACATATGTTCTAGAATGTCTGAATAAGCATGGACATTCAAGATGTGTAAGATAAAGTCCTTTCTACTACGAAGTTCATACTGGAGAGAATCACTATACAAAGAGATAAAATACAACATAGACCATGATGTCAGTAAAGTAACATTTTCTATGTAAAAAGTGTTTCCTAATTTTGAATTCTATTTTGGTATGTAATGCTAAGGGGAATATTCTGAGTATGTAAAAATAATAATTTTGTATCTAAAATTTAATCTTCAGTTGAAAAGTTCATAATGTTACTTTAATTTAATGACAATATCAGATACTAATTAAAAAAAGAGTTAGTCTGGCATTATTGTGATGTGTGTGATATTGATAGAGCAATGATACTGATTTAAAGTACTCCTAAGCTTTTGATTACAGTAGTGTACCCATAAGCAGTTGAATATTTAAAATAAAGTATACGCTATCACAATATAAATTTGGATTCCATTATATTTACACAGATTATTGAGAAATATGACACCATTTATAAAGTTGCTGATTATGTTGTTGTTAATGAGTATTATTTCCATGTATGTGATATATTGCAAGTCTTTATGAAATGGTCTAAATATTTTTAAGTAATTCTCTCTTCAGAGTATTACTATTAAAAAGTACTTTCAAAGGAGACAAACCCTTGTGCCTATGACAGCTGAGATTCTGGCATGTAGGACCACCTAAAATCAAGGGACCCAGGTTTGTAGCCTGTGGATGAAGTGAAAAATTTTAAATGGAGATGCTTCTTCCTCCTTTCTCTTTCTTCCTTCTTTCTTTCTCTAAAATGCTTCTTCCTTCTTCCTCATCGCCCTTCCTTCTTTCATCACTTAATTAACACTGTCTGATCAATCATAGCCATGTATAATCTCTCTCTAGAGGTTACATGTGTGCATATATATATATATATATATAATATTTAAATCTAAAGTACCTCAAATTCAGTATAATTGTCATAGTTACATCTTACTAAAATTCTTAATTTTGGTCAATTTCTAACTACTTCTAAACCATAATATCCTTCAGAACACACTTCAGTCTCAGTTTTCTTATAATTCATAATAGGCTTCACTTTGTACATAAATGCTATTCTATATAAGGTTTATTAAAGTAAATGGCTGAATTTATCTGAATTATAGGTAGTGTATAATATAACGACTCTGAATAACAGATAGTAATCTTGGAGTCTGATTTTTCCATATTTGTTTATTATAGGCCTTTTCAGCTATATTTGCCTAATGATATTTGTTATAGGACATCAAAAATGATAATAATATTCAGATATTTTTGGCTATGGAAAGTTCCTGATCATTTGAATGATGTGAATTTTTCAAGCTTCTCTTAAAATGTTCAAGATTCAGATCATAAAAAATAGTGAAGGAGTATGCATGATACATTATTAGTAATCTAATAAAATTATTTGAATCTCCAACTATAACAACACTGATTAATGACCACTTTTTAATTAATTGGAAGTTGTTCAATATTGTACCATTTCATTTCACCCAAGAGATTTTATAGAAGGGTCAGGGCCCAGATCTATACTAATTTAATCTGCAATAAGTAATACTTAACACATTTTGTAATTCTTGGCAGGGCAAGTGTGAGCTATTTATTTCTCAGCCATTCACTATGACGGTAGTTTACTATTCATTAGCCAGTTTGATCAACGAAAATAGTCTTAGCATTAGAATATCAATCAAGCTTACTATTATAGTCTGAATTCAAACAAAATAAAGCCTATAACATTTTTGTATTATAGAATATTTAATTGCCAGATCTAAAATCTACACAGTGGTGCTGAATCAATATTGGTATGGATTAGGACTAGATATACTAGAAATTTTAGTTTGACATCAGTCTTAGATTGTGTTTATGTATAAGTTATGTGTCTAACTCCCAGTTTTACCTATGTCCCAAGAATGGTCATCTTAACTTGTTAGCATCCACATACTAGGTTTTCCTAATTTACGTTCATACAAAAACACAGCCAGCTGGCTGGAGTACGATAGCTGGTATGTGCCCAAGGCATTTATACTGATCATTAAGAAAATAGGACTCCCTAAATTTGAAAGATCTAATCTTGGGAGGATTAGTTTCTCTTCTATAAGAGTACATATTCTCCTTCCATTGCCTGAATTATTGAAGCTCAAGGTTATGAGTGGAGGTGCAGACCTGCTAATCTGAACGCTCTCATTCCATGATGATCATTTGGTGATCTAGGTATTCTCTAAGTAGAAAGACACCTTCCAGAGCTATAATACAGGTGAGTAAACTGGCTACCCACTGACTTTCAACTGGAGGTAAGGGCCTGTTTATTCTACTTCAAAAACTATGCACATAGACTGAGTGCATATTAACAGGAAGGTTTGATTTAATTTGTTTTCTAATGAATAACCTCAACCTCTGCTTGGATAATATGTGCTTAATAAATAGGAGTTAATGGTAGAGACTTCTCTAGTAAGTTGTCACTAATTAAGTCGAAGCCATTGGACTTAATATAACATAGTTTGGAGAGATTTTATACTCATAACTCAGATAACTCATCTACATTATATTTGGAGAGATCTTAGAAAATTAAAGTTTACTTTCCAACTACCATATGGTTAAGCTTTTCCCAACATTCTAGATGAGTGAAATAATTGAAAACCTGAAAGGAATGATAAATAATGTGTACCTGTAATAAGATGTGGATGTGGGAGGTAAAAGAGATGTCAAGCATGGAAGACTTTAGGAAAGCTTCCTAAATAGAATGCAGAGAAAATCCCAAAGGGAAGAGTGACATTCTTTTCTCCAGTTACCATGTCTACTTAGCTGATGAGGTGACCTACTCTCAGAGGCTGAGCAGTGGGTCAGATGTGAAGGGAGATGGCAGAACAGAGATAGCAGACAGTAGGGGAATTGCCACTAAGGGGCCTTATTAGCATGACAATGATGTATGAACTCCTGAGTCAAGTGGGCACAGGAACAAGCTAAAAATCAAGAAATCACACTATTAACTCACCTAAGAAGGCTGTCTGCTGTACAAGAGGACCCTAGAATTGAGATGCTGTAGGTCTATCTCTGGGCGCCCATGTCTCGTTCCTATGTAGAAGGGAAACCAGAGGCCCCATCATCAAATAACTTAAAAAATGACAGATGAAGAGAGAATTGGGGCCATTCATTTATCCAGTTCATTTTAGTCCTAGAAGTAGAGGCAATCAGTGGAGCACTAAACAGAGCAAACAGATACTTAGGATGTTTATCTGTCTCCTCTCCCCTCTCAGTGAATGGAGGATGTTTTCTGCCAAAGTCAAGATTCAAAGTTACAATGTATGATATTCATGGGTTTTGCGGTTATTGGTTGTCATGTCACTACATATAATCCCCAAATGCAGTTGTTTGAAATAATTACTATTTTTCTATTTCTCCCACTTTTTATGGCTGAGAATCAGGGCAAGGATGGACTGGGGAGTCATTCCACTTCACACGACCTAACAGAGGTTACCCTGTTCAGCTGGCAAGTAGCCTAGACTAGACACTCAATGCAGTTATACTCGCATACACAGCAGTCTAGCGTATATGCTGGGGAGGCTGTGTGGAGCTGTCAACCCACTCACAGACATGTGACATTTCTCTGGTAGTCTCAGATCAATCAGTATTTTTATATGGCAGCTTTACCAGTGAGGTGAAGTTGTGTGCTTTTTTATGCAAATCTTCCTTTTAATCATCAGAATAAACTTAAAATAATAAAAAGTAGCCAAGATACCATTAAGATCTGGGGTTAGGCACTTGCTTTGTCATGTCTGGAAGCAGCTGTTGAAGATAAAACCATCTAATATGTACTTCCCACTAAACTGATCAAAAGACTCCCCCACAGAAATATGTACAGTGGGTCCTTTCCTTCACTGTAAGGTGAGATTATCTACCAAAGTACTTGTACTAGATGCACAAAATGAGATAAAAAGGAAACAAAAGGAAGGATACTCAGAATGTATTTTCCCGCATCTTTCAAGAGATCATAAACAGAAGAACTAGTGAAGATTCACTTCTGTTTAAAATAATGATGTCTATAGACAAACGCCAGCACTCCCACCCAAACCTGTCACCTCTTCAGTTGAGATAATATCCTTGACAATCCAGTCAAACAATCAAACGTATAAGCACTCTCAACCTGATGGATTCTCTTCTAAACCAAGCAGAAACAAATCTGAAGAACCAGTCCTTACCACCTATAGATTCCGAGCTCTTCCTTAAAAACTGCACTTAAGAACCCTGTGTGTTTCACAGTGACATTCATAAAAGATCACATTGCATTTAACACAGAGAAAGAAGAGGCATGGTTTTAAAAGCAGGATCATTATTTACACCTGGTTGATACAGCAGGCTCCCAGTAACACAGGCAGGGACCTGGTGCGCCAGAGAAGTTCAAGCTCCCATGGATTTTTGAGGGCACTGCATGGAAAGCGATGAGGTCTCAGAAAGCAATGCATTACTAGATTTTCATGCAAACCTGCAAACAGGGCTCATTGGCAACTGTCACAATTTCTTTGGACTTATGCTTTGAGGGAAAGGAACAGGTTTCTGCGTTTCCCCAGGAGACCACTCAGCTGTCAGTGCAAAAATGAAAAACACCTGAGCCGGGCCTTGCTTAAGAGTGTTAAATCCGAAAAACCACACTGCAACATCGATTCCATCCATGCCATACTTACTAACTTTACTCGCAATTATGGAGAAATTATACTGCGCAGTGCTTTCTCTGTCTAGTAATTCATTAGTGGCGATGGTTCCTTCAGTTCCATCTATTGTAAAGTAGCTGTCCCCATCACTCTTCCAGTCTATGAAGTACCTGTATATAAAGAGAGTAGATGCAAATGTGCAATGATTACACATTAATCATAATGGCAGCCGGGCTAACTTGACACCGCTCCTTATTTTTCTTCTTGTAGCTATTACCCACCTTGCAATAAAGAAGAGTATAAATGACAGCTTCTTTATTGCAAAGCCAGTATGCTCAAGGGGAAACTGGAAATAATGAAAGATTTAGTACTCCTGCTGTTCATATTATTTTAAGGTCTTGACACCTTGAAAGCTCAGCAGAGACTAAAATTCTAAAGCTGACCATGGGTTTCCTTAACCTGCTGAATATTAAAACTTTTTCAAGCAGTAAAAGATTCCTCAATAGTGGTTTTAGGAAAAAACAGATGGGTGTGGAAGAGGCATCTGAAAACAGCTACAAAAATCCTAGGCCAGAACAGAGGTATAATCCTTATTTCCACAGGAAAATTCATAATATGGAAAGAAAGGGGAAAAAATGTAACTGACAACACAGTAATTAGATAAAAATATTGCCCTCAAACACATATGAGGGCTACTGTTGTTTTGTTACTTTCTATACATCAGCACAACTTTCTAAAACAAAACAAAACAAAACAAAACACAATGATCTTGATAAAAATTGTCTCCTTATCTTCTTTATTAGCCAAACTTCTTGATAACAGATGTTGTCTTCTTTATATAAGGCTGTTGGATTTAAAAAAAAATTCCATGAAAATGAATAATAAACAAATTACATTTATATAAATCTATCAAACAGTAGATATATGGAGCAATGTAAGTATTTTGTCAGGTACATATTTTCAATCAGTATCATTCTGAAATCTTACCACAAGCCAGACACTGTTTAAATGCTTACATATATTAATGATAAAATTCTCACATTAGCCCTAAAAATGAGTTTATTGGACTCCCCATTTTACAGATGAGAAAACTCAAGCAAGTTTTAGAGCTCACATTGAAAGCAGGTTATCAATGTTTCAATATATAACTATCATTATATAGTCTTACCAATTTTAAATAGAACATTTCATGTTAAAGCGTTCTACTTGTAAAAGAGCTCAATGCACAATGTTCTTATTATTATTCTGGCCTGGTAATCAATGTGAGGTCATTATCCATATGGCTAAAAGCACTATTCCCGTTGACAGTATCATAATCCATACATCTCTATCTCCAGGCCAAAGACCCTGATTTGCTGGTTCATCACGAAAGTTTTGTTAAGATACATTCTTCAGAATAGCAAGCTATCATTTTGAGAGACTGGTTACTTGAAACTGGGGCACTTTGCATGTGATTTTGGCACTGGGTTGAACTAGTTTGCCTTTAGAGATGAGGTTTATAATTTTTAACTTGCAAATATCTGCTAGTAACTGATTTCTAAACCTGAAAATACTAATTACTCTTAAGACCAGAGCATGAGCCATGCTGTTAATCTGCCTTTGCTATGTCTGTTGTTGATTTGAGGGGTGAGAATGCATTGAAGATTTCATTTTCAAGGCAATATCCTGTCTGCTCCCAAAAATTAGAAAAGAAGTATAACTCCAAGTCAGAGGGCATGGAATACAATGAGCTTAAATTTCCCTATATGCCCATCTCCTTTTTAAGGATTGAGACATGAAAATAAATAAAGTGTGACACCTTCCACTGAAGATTCTAGTCAGAGAAACACGGATGATTTCAATGTCTGATCAAAGAACACAGAAAACACTACAGAAAAAAGAAAAGTATGGAGAAAAGACATTCAAGACCTGTTGGTTCAGGAAAATTTTCCTGCTGATGCTGTTTGGTTAACTTAGAAGACCACGTGAGACTTATTCAGACAGGGTGAGCAGGATAAGTGAAGAGAGGAAGAAGAATAGTTGGAGAAGGTGCAGCTGTGTGGTGAACAATATGCTTTTGGGAATTTGGGGAAAGTATCTGAGAGTCACAATAACATGAAAAATAAATGACTTAGGTCAAGGAGGACCTTATAAATGATTTTTGGAGATAGGATATCATACTATAACCAGTGGACCCTTTTGCCCTATCGAGGGGTATACTAGGGTGTGGATTAAAAGTGAATCACTTTTAAGGAGAACAGTATATGTCTTTGAATGGGACAAGACTGTAGGAATTTCTTTCTTTTTTTTTAGCAACCGATTTGTTTTTTAAAGGATAGTTACAAACAGGAATGAAGGTGAGTAGCCAGACAGGAAGAGAGAGGAGGAAGAAACATTTCCATTTATCTTTGTATTATTTAGTAGTTCATCTTGACTGGTCCTCTGACCCCAGAAGTGAATCTGGGTTCTTGGGATGTCTGTGGACTGCACTTAACCAGAGGCCATGGACCCAGCTGTTACTCCACCAAGGAGTACCTGTAAGCATTTCTTAAACTCCAGAATCTTGTCCAGAGTTGAAGAGAGTAACCAGAGCAGTAATGTGTTATGAGAAATAGTGAAATAACTAGGGAGATGCTGGGGGAGGAAAGAACATGCCAGTGGTCTTTAATGTGATAAGGATATCCATGTGTAAGAGGTATTGGGACCTACTTGCCAGATTTCAGTGGACTTGAGATGGAACAGGGGAAGAAAATCTATACAAATTGTGGTTCCCAATAAGTATATTAATTTTGAGGTCAGGACTGTACAAGGTCATAATGAGCTTTCTTAGGAAACAGTAAGGACTAGGAGTAATTATTGACTGTCCAAATACTTGGTGCATATGTGTTAGCAGAAATGCAAGCATGGTGGAAGATTCTGAAGGCCTCTTACAATTCTGAGATTCTATTACCTTACAGAATGAAACCTGCTTCTCTTACTTTTCATGGGACACAATACTTTCCAATCAATGTTTCCTTTTTTCATCTCAACAAATGTACTCAACTCCATGCACAGCAGTAACTTCTCATTTTTCAAGCATGATTCAATTTCTCATAAAATCCTTTTCAAAAGCTTTATTGAGAGATAATTAACATACCAGACAAAACCTTGTTTCAAATGAAGGTTCTAAATGTTTAAGTATATTCACACATTTTTATAGCAAAGTGATAGTTTTTAAGAAAGATTTTAAGCGTATTCCATTTTATCATTGAATGACAAAAGTTTCAGCGATCTGTAAATTTCCCTCGTGTAACATTAAAATGGTGACCTATCAGAGTCCTGGATTTCTTCTCCACTACTTTATTTTCTTCAAATATTCTAATGAAAAAACTAAAGAGTTAGTAAGTAAGTTGTTCTTTATTTAAGAGTTCCAGCATTTGTGCTTATTTCACTGGGGCTTATGTCTGCAGAGTTCTACCCATTACTATTCTTTCAGGGAATTCCTTTCTTCTTCTATCATTCATCCCTGTTAAACTCTGTGCTATTTTAAAATATTTTCTATATTTATATCTTTGCAATCTTCGGAATAAAAATACTGTTTTTAAGAGTGGCATAATGCTCATTTTTGTATAGATTTTGGCAAATAAAAGGCATATTTATTTTTTTATGTATGTGATTGTCTTTCTTACTCAAGGTCCTTTGAATTACTTAAGGTTAACTTCATCTCTCTCTGTTGTCAAGGACCTGAGGTAATATTTTATGTAGGATCTGGTACTTACACATTTTATTGAATTCAATGTATTCAATGCTCAGATCCTATCCTCTCTACCTATATAACAGTTAAATGTTTCTACTTTAAGGGTACATACTGAGGGTTTGAGTATCTTATCTTGGAAATCAACTCTTTATGGTTTTTTAAAGATCTCACTTTTAGTATTAAAATTCCTATGATCCAGAAAACTCTTGAGTACCAGAAAAAAAAATCACAGTTGATCACTTTACTTATAATTAATACATACAGCATATGTTATAATTTATAAAGATGACTCAATCAGAAGATATCCTTGTAAATAAATCCCTATAAATACAGGTAATTCTTAATTGTAATTTTAAGTTTTTCTTACAACATTTAAAAATTCAAGGACTTACATAATGCAAACATAAGATAATGTGTCTCTTTATTTTCTATTAAACTATTAAACAAAATACACTATTTTGCAAGCTTTGTAAAGCTATTTAATTTTAGTTACTTCAGTTTTACACTAACATGGTTTTCATTTCATTGACCACCAACCATTCAGATGACATGAAATAAACTGAAGAATATTAATATTTTGGATAGAGAGACATAGTGTGATAAACCAATTCCTTCACTTACTTTATGCAATTAGGTTAGGAATTTTTCTCTGTAATGTCTATTTTACTTGTCTTCTATAAAATTTGGAAAATAATATGCACCTTCCAGTGTAAAGGTAAGAGTTGTTACAAAGATAAAATGAGACAAGTTATATGTGTCTAGTCATAGAATTGTGTGCATATATTAGTTTTTTCTTTCCATATTATTACTTATATTACTTCTCAAATATTAAAAAATAATATAACATACAAACTCATGCTGGGGCCATGTGGGTGACTTACATAGACTTCAATGTTATAATATCCCAACTGCTAAGCTCCCACAAAAACCTATAAAGCACAAATCTACAACACAAACTGTCAGTCATTCAGAAAATGAAGCTTTTGTTTGACTCTCGTTTTGCAACATCTAGTTTTAAGCATTGTCACTTTTTAAAGTTTGGACCCTCCTTTTCTTTGGATGTCCTCTTCTCAAAAAACTGACTGTGTTCTGTAGTTCTCTGGCAATTTATTGGAAAATATTCTATCAGGAAAATCTACATTTTTTCATAATCAGTGAGACACTAAGAATGTGGATCAGGTCCTGGAATTTTCCTGATGTCCTATCTTTCAGATTAGACCTCACAAATACAACTATTAACAACAACCCTGTTTCTCTCTTCTTTTCTTTCTTGAAATTTGCTTAGACTCAATCTTACTGCAGGGAAAATACCAAACTCAAAGCAAAGCCCTTGGATCAAAAGTCAAGACCCTAATGCAGCAAGTAGCCTGGCACTACCATCAATAACAACACAGCAAATTCTCCAGGGCACAGCAGTCTCTCTCCCACCCGAAGCGCCTTCCTGCATCCCCTGAGGACCTTTGGAAATGCCCTGCATTGCTTTGGTCACCACCTTTTGCCTTGCTCCTTTAAAAAAACCTCACCCACTATGGGAAGTTATGGTTATTTTGGAGAGGAGTCCTCAGACCCCAAAGTTATCAATGACTGGTCTCTTCCTCTCCATATTTAGCTGTGTTCTTCATATTTGGCAGTTGTTGACCGAGGGAAAGAACACTGACACTTTCATTTTTACCTCTGAAAGATCCTGGGATGACTGAACAATAAAGAGGGAACAATGAACATCTTCTATTATGATATTCTGCCCAGGTAGCAATTAGGAGACATTGATAATAAATGACCATGAATAAACTGATCATGAAGCCACTCCTACATTTCCTGAACATTTTCAGAGAAGATATGACCCAGTGCTAAAATGTCTAGATCATTTTCAGGAGTGAACCATCCCAAGTTCATTCTGAATTTGCAACAATCCATATCCAATACAAGGGTAGATTATACAACAATTATGACTGGTCATACAATATAATATGAACTAACTGAGTTGAACTCAGTCTAAATGAGCAAAAGCCTTAAATACAGGATCTGGAGTCATCCCACTTATTTGGTGAGTAGATAAAATGTATATTTTAAAAGATATTTATAACATGTATAATGAAACGAGTCTGTAGTTCATACACATAGGCACAGTGACTGTTGCTAAGACACCTGCTTTACCAGAAATCAAAAATTAAAAACATTCACCTCATCTGTGTAACCACTTGACACAGTACAATTTTATTGCTCTTCTGTAAATGAGTTTTCAGAAATGCCTTAAAAAGCTTTATTCTCTTCATTAGGTAAGCATTCTCCTTAAAATTGTTTCTTTTAATTTGCCTAATAACTTTCTTCCAGTTAATGGAAAAGCTAACTTTGACCCTGTCCCAATTCTCCAATACATTTTATAAAAATGTACTTGATGATATAAAATTACTCTGAAAAAATAACAATTACTTCTCTGAACAATAAAGATGTAGGAACAATGATCCAGGTCAAGGCAGGTAACATTTTGTTCAGGTAATAATAATAAGTCACTATAATAGATTAAAATATCTTCCTTCCTGTCTCCTCTAGTTTGCAAAACTTCTGTTGTATTTTTCTTTTATCTCATGGCAGATAAATAAATGAGGGTAAATTCAGTTCACTTTATTTCACAAACAGGTTCAGCATCTGACTCACAGACAGCAACATTTAGAATTTAATTGCTTTATCAACAATCACCATTAATTTTTTCCTTAAAAATTTCAGGATCTTCAAAGTTGTTAATTTTCTTAGTTTCTTTTAGTATTTTTTTCTAATCCTCTGCCTCATTCCTACTTTCCCCTTAATAGAATTAAAAGTTGTATCTTAGTTTACATAGTATCTCTGCTCTGTTTTGAATATAGAAGATATTAGAAACCATATAAAATCATAATCATTTAATAAAAGCATAACCATTCTGTCCTTAAGTTTTCCATTTGGATCATGTGATATGATAAACTTATCTCTAAAAGAGAAGTATATTATAATCTATATTTTATTAAAGTGATAGCTATCATATTTTAATTTTCTTCCAAGTACTTTAAGCCTTCTTCTATGTTTAGTAATTTTTAAATAGTCATACATGCTCTTCTCACTATGCATCCTTCTATATACCTGGATGTCAACTTTCTTCTACCCTCAAAGTTGCACATCTAGACTTTGGTTTATTCTTCAGAGATACTGATGCAGCTGACTCTAATGTAAGAGGAATATATTTTAGATAAAATATTTATTGAATTTGGCAGCCTGCACTTAAGTTCAAGACTAAACATGCAGTCTCAGTTTTCTCATGTATTAAAAAACATGAACAATAATATCTGACTAAGTAGAAAGTGTGATCATGATTTTTTTAATATTCTTTTTTCTGAAACCTCACCAAATCCCTCTAGGCAACATGTATTGCTTCCTTCCTATACAATGATCTCTTCTTATTGCTTTTATCTTGTGTATCTATTTTAATTGCCATTAATAGTCTCTCAAATGAGAATAGCAAAATAATTGTATCTTGTTTTTTTG
This sequence comes from Solenodon paradoxus, assembly GCA_004363575.1. Classification (NCBI taxonomy): domain Eukaryota; kingdom Metazoa; phylum Chordata; class Mammalia; order Eulipotyphla; family Solenodontidae; genus Solenodon; species Solenodon paradoxus. The sequence continues at coordinate 301,938 of RJWH01000375.1, forward strand.
ATTATACAGCAAGTTTCTTTAACGTTGGAAGAGATCATCACTGAATTTATGGCTGGATCTAAAATAACTTGCACTTGCTTTCGTAAACTGAATTAAAAAGAACTTTTGAAAGTTCTGGTTAATAATGAATAGTGATCACATTTCAATCATGGAATTATTTTGTATTCTGAATGTTCAACATAGGTATTCTAAAGTCTCATTTTATAATTAGGGGCAGTTTACAAACTGAATCCTCATCATTACACATTCCAAAGAAAATTTCCCATCTATTTATGGTACATTTCAAGTAACCATTATTTTAAACATTAAAACAATATAAAACTCTCTAAGTGTGTGAAAACATCTATTCTTTAAAAGCAATGAAAGAAATTATAGAGAGAAGGAAAAGAGCTATAAAATGTATACTTATAGAAGGTACTCCCTCAGCACTTAAGCAAAAGCTATGAAATGAAACCTCTAGCAATCAAAACATAAATTCCAAAAGTTCAGGTTGGTAATAAAGAATCTGTAGACTTAGATATTTTGTCATTTTGAGGAAGCATAATGCGACAAGTCCAAAAGTCATCTGAAATAATATCTGAACAGTTAGCCAGTGAGATTTTCTAGGAGTAACTAGATTTTCTAGGAGTGAAAAATGTGTTTAAAACTAAAAGCAAATTTATCATTGACTACAAAATCTAATTCTTATAACAATTAGAACTATAAATCTGTATCTCAAATCCATTTAAATTTGTTCATAAACCCTTATTTATGTCTACATATTATAACAACTTCGTGGTTGTCCAGAAAAAAAGGGTCTAAATCTCAAACAATAAACTCTATTTCTCTATAATTACATAAATATAAATATAATTATATAAATATATGCTTACATGAATGTTTATATTTGATTATATATGTTAATATAATCCCCACAAAGTTAGCAAAACAGCTGTAATAGTGGTTTTTGCATTGTCAATCTGACCAATGTCAATATTGCTATAGTTCAATTAAAATATTTTTACAGAATTAATATTGCTATAAACTTTATGTCAGTGAAATTTACTTAAAGTCTTTGTAATATTTTCAGGATTGCAAAAGAATCAAATATTGCACAGTATTTTAGGTTGACCTCCTAGCCATTTTGATAAAGAAGCTTCTGAAAATTATAACATTTCAATTAATTTGTTAGCAGCCTTAGAATTATAAAGCAACTCAAAAATTTGGATAACTATTTCAATTAAATGTAGGGTAAGTATTGACATACATGAGGCTTTATTGCTACAATTTTATTTTTAGTTTTGATTGTTTTCTACTTCTGAGATTTCTTTTTTTATGTTTCCATTTGCCTTTCAGTTGGTGTTTTCCATGGTGATTGTTTCTTCATCTTCTCTGCTATGTTTAGTGGTTTCATTGGGTTACATGTAACTTTACAAATCTCAGATTTTTTTTTTTTCATAGCTAATAACAAGTCATCATTTGCCTATATAAATTCCCTGTTCTTCCTTTCTCCTCTTTAATGTTTTCTTATTGACTCCTTATTTTGAATGCTTGTACTTCTGATTATGTTTTCTTATTTTATCACCTTTCCCAAGGCTTTATGGACCTTGTTTTTCTTGATCATTTCAAATACTCCCTTTCAATATTTCTTAAAAAGCAGTCTGATAGTGGTAAAATCCATTTCCCTTTATTTTTGGAAATTTTTATCTCTCCGTCATATTTGAATATTAATGTTGCAAGGTAGAGTGTTCCTGGCTAATATTTTGTTTCTTAGTGATTGATTATGTCACCCTACTCTCTTGTGACCTTTAGAATTTCTGCTGATAATCTGATGCTTGCCTAATGGGGGTGATTTTGTAAGTTTTGTTCTTCTTTTGTTGCCAGAATTTAGTGAATTTTCTTTATCACTGGCTTTTATACCCTTACAGTCATGTGTCTAGGTGTAGGTCTTTCTGTGTTTAGAAATGCCAGTGTTCTGTTAGCTCTTGGGAGTCTATGGTCAGCTCTTGTCTCAGGCTTAAAAGGTCTAGGCTATAAAGTCTTTAAAATAAGGTCTCTGTTCTCTTTTGCCTTCCAGCATAACTGCTTTCCATATATTCATTCTTTCCTAAGAAACTGATATTTCTCAGAGAGATTATTCATTTTTCCCCTAAATCAGTTTCTCTTCTTCCATGAGAGCTCTGAGTTTAAATATTCAATTTCTGAAGTTCTTTACTTTACTTAGTAAACTGTCCATGAGAGTTTTCAATTCATTTATTATATATATTTTTTTCATTTCCAGAATCTCTTTTTGGGTTTGTTGTTGTTTTTGCTGCTTAAGAAGGTCTTGTAAATTACCACTTTTCCCAGATCTTGGACTTGAAAGCATACTTGAGATTCTTATAATGTGTTAAGCTTCTTCATGATAGTTGCTCCAAATTCTTTGTCTACTTAGTTCTTCCACGTATCTTTAACTTTGATATCTAGGTTTTAAAATTCTCTTCTACTCCATCCATCATTTTGAAGCAATTTCTAGATTTTGTTTTTTATCATAGCTTGCTTTCTTTTGTTTTCCCAGTAGGTGACACTGTAACTTTAATTTGGGATTCCTTTTTTGTTTACTAAGTCACTTCGGGAGGGTTAAGGGACCAAACTCACGCTGTCACAGACTCGGGGAACAGTTTGAGGGACAATCTAGGCCTCCTCAACACTTGTGACCAAATGTACCCTGATTGATGCTACAGTCTGAGATCACAGCCCCTGACTCTCTGCCACAGTTTTCCATGAGCTAGGGGATTCCACCAAATTGCTCTACTCACCAAGGTGGGGCAGGTGGGACTCAGCCCTTTGTGTAGACCTCAAATAAGCCACTGGGAAACAGGACCTGTGCCTAGTCACGAGGCCTGAAGAAGGCGCAGCCTCTTGCCCCAGCTAGCAAGCCATCTGCACCTGGTACAGGTCAGCACGCAGTCGGTGCACCACCCCCAGCCTGCGTCGCGTCTGGCCAGTGAGAGCAATGGCTGCCCAGTGTCTTCAGTGCAGTCTGCTCTCTCTGCTTAGTCCCTTCCAGCTCAAGTCACACCTGAGGAGCTGTCCACTCACCTTCCGCATGCAGATAGCCAGGCTTGTCCAGTGGCATTCTGATGGAGTCTGGGAAGTTTTGTATGTAATTATCACTGATATTTGACATAATCTACCAAATTTAATCTATGCAATTTTAGCGCACTTTCATTAAGGGTAAACTTTTGTTCTTAAAATGATTTATCAGTTTCTTAGTTACTATATATGGAGTAATGAAAGCTAAATGGCATTGGTACATGTGCAAATAAACATCATACATAATCGACTTCAGAAAAGCAGTTCCACTGAAGGTCCAGGACACCAAGGATTGAACACTTGTGAAAAGTTAAATAAGGCGAACTCTTCATTTGGTAACTTATTTAGCAGCAATTACAGGGTCTAAATTCCAAAGTTGCTTTTACTTTATTCTCTGAGTGTTACTAAAATATTATATAATCTCGTTTTTTCCCCCATGGATATTATTTGTATACACTGTTTCTGTTCTTTTCTTTAATATTTTCTCCTATTACTTATGTACCATGTTTCCCAGATGTTTTCAAATGATCTAACCATTTACAATATATCTTTTCATGGTATTTTGTCCTAGATGTTATTAAATCTCCCGTTATTTCATCTTAGAAATTAATAAAGTAATTCATAAGAGAGTTTTTGTAAAGACCGTTTCTGACAAAGAGACTATGTTTTAAATAAGAATTTAAAAATTCTCCCGAATAGAGTCCAGTTTACTGTTTTATATAACTTTAATCACTCTAACATATTTTAGTTTTTATTATTTAGCAATCTAATTTTATGTTTATTGTCAGTTTTCTTAGAAAATGGTAAGGATTCAGTAAGCTATTCAGAGAAAAAATTTCATCCAGAAGGTCATATGAAATATTCATTAAGATGAAATAATTAAACCTTGTGGAGCAACGCTTATTCATCTCTTTTCTTTAGCACTAGCAATGTGAATATATTATAATATATACTTATGATATATACACTATAATGTATAAATTATATATATGCAAAATGAAGAGAATCATGAAAGACACATATGAGCAGCAAGTATTTGACTGTATGTAAAGCTATAGGGTCCCACTCTGCACAAAAGAAATGCAATTTTTAGGTAATCACTTGCTAGAGATAAGCCTAAGCAAATATGTTTTTCTTAAATTCTGAGATAAAACATTCAAATGTGTTGTCAAATGTTTTTCAAGAATTATAAATACATATTAGAATATGTAGGTTCTTTTCTTTTTTTCATGTGAATAATTGTGACAGATATTATGTCATTTGGCCTTTTTGTCTGAACTTAGGGCTACATATATCAAATAATTCATTTAACAAATATCTTTCAATTACATACTATGTGCTAGGAAATATTTTAGTGTGTGAAATCCACCAAGAATAATGTTGAAAAATATTGGCCCTTGTGAAGCGTCTGTGCTAGTAGGGGAACAAGATATATGTATCACTTATAATGCACCAGGCCTTGCTTTTGAAAGAGAGCAAAATTATTATTATTCTTTCAAGAACAAAGTTGCTGAACTGGCACACAGATAGAGAGAGACTGAAAATTTACAATAAAGCAACAGTAATCACAAAGACAGATATAGGAGGGAGAATTAGCAGGATCTTGAGCTCAATTCCTCTCCACAGGCACAATAAACCTGTGTCCAGATTCTATTAACAGGCTTTACAAAAAAATAAAACATTAAAAAAAAAAAAAAGATTGAGGGAGCATTGCCTCCAAAAGAAAAAGAAGAAAATATCAGAATGAACAGAAAAAGCCAAAACATGGCTTCACCAATAGCTCCATTCAGGAACTGCAGGAAGTGGGGTGTGTGTGTGTAGTGTTGCCTGTGGTTCCTCCAGAAATCACAGCAGGCTGAAACTGTGACAACAGTTCCACCCCAAAGCTGCTGGTAACTCTGACTAGTCAAGAGATACAGCCTACACAGCAGCAGAAAGCCCTGAATTCTAAGACATCCCTTAGACCTACAGTTGCAAGCTTATTACAACAAGATAAGGAAAGAAAGCTGTATAGGCTAACCCATGCAAGTAAACACAGAGTGAAAAACCAAAATAAACCGAGAAATTTATTCCAAATGATCAATCAAAATGAAACAAAGTATAAAGCATCAATAAACTAGGAGTTGATTCTTGAAACAAGTTAAACAAAATCAAAAAACTAATTAAAATTAAAAAAATTAAATCCTTGCCTAGGCTTACAAAAAGAGGAGAACTTGATAATTCAAATCAGAAATGAAAGAGGGAAAGTTATAACTGATACTACAAAATATAAAACATCATAAGACTCCTATGAAAATGTTAACACACTGAATAATACAGAAAAAATAGACAAATTCATGAAATTATACAGCCTACCAAGGCTGAATAAGGAAGAAATAGAAAACCCGAACAGGACTTTTACAAGCAAGGAAATTGAAAGAAAAATATAGAACTCTTTCAAAAATTAAAAGCTCAGTTCCAGACAGCTTTGTGACTTTCACCAAGCTTTCAAGAGTTAATACCTACTTTTCTCTAACTCTTCCAAAAATTTTTACAAGGAACTCTGAACAATGTTATGAAACCAACCTTATCCTGATACCAGAACCAGCAAGGATGTTACAAAAATAAACAAAAAAAACTAACACTTTCTTTGATGAATGCAGATGCAAAAAAATCCTACATAAAATATAAGTAATCCAAATTCAACAATACTTAAAAAAATGTCTTACACCTAGACCAATGAAATGTATTCTAGGAGTGCATGCTCAATATAACATATGCAAATAAATTAGTATACTATATTAATACTACATCAATATAAGGATAAAATCATGATTATCTCAATAAATGCAGATAAAGCATTTGACAAAATTCAGCACCTATTTGTAATAAAAGCTTTCAACAAAATATGGATTGAGGAGCATACTCAACATAATTAGGTCATATGTAATAAACACACAGCTAATATAATACTTTATGGTGAAAAATGGAAAGACTTTCTTCTAAGATCAGGAACAAATCAAAGATACCTTCCCTCACCACTACTGTTCAACATAGTATTGGCAGTTTTACTCAGAGCACTTAAACAAGAAATTAAAATAAATTTAAACTGAAAATAAAGCATTATGTATGTTATTATCTTTATGATAATATACCTGAAAATCTAAAAGACTCCACCAAAATCAATTAGCATTTATAACTGAGTGAAGGAATACAGTAAAGCAAGCAATGAGCAGAAAGAAAAAGTAAGAAAACAATCTCATTTATAATAACATTAAACAGAATGTCTAGGAACTAACTTAACAAAATGTCAGAGAACTAGTACAATGAAAACTAAAAGATGTTGTTAAAAAAAAAAAAAGAAGAAACAAAGAGATGGAAAGTTGCTTTGAGTTCATGGATAGGAAGAATTAACCCTTTAATAAAGTGATATCTTACCCAAGATAATATATTGATTTAATGCAACCTCTATCAGAATCTCAGTGATATTTTTCAAGGAAATATGACAACACTCCATAAAAGACTTCAAGTAGCCAAAGTAAACATGAGAAAAAGTAAGGAAGCAATAGAGGTATCTTACTCCTAGAATTCAAACTATACTGCAAAGTGATAGTATTCAAAATAGTCAATAGAAGAGAGAATTCTTTGACATGGTCTTGGCCATTATGCTTTGGATTTGACATCAAAACTTAAGAAAACAAAACCAAAGATAAGCAAGTGGGGCTATATAAAATAAATGCTTCTGCACAGCAAAGTCATCAACAGAATCAAAAGGCAAACTAAAGAGTGGGAGTAAATACTAAATCTTTGAAAATAATGTGTACGGTAAGAGGTTAATATCCAAAATATATAGACATACACCTCAATCAGATTAAAATACAGAGTCCCTGAACAGGTTTTTTTTCATTTTTTTTTCCAAAGAAGACATACACATGGCCAATAGATACCTGAAAAGGTATTCAACATTAATAATCAGGAAAACACAAATCTAGCCCAAATGAGACATAATCTTACACCTGTTAGAATGGTATCATTAAAAAGACAACAGAGAACAAGTGCTCATGAAGGTGTGGTGAAGAGAGAACACTGATGTACTTATGGTAGAAATACAAATTAGTATAGCAACTAAAGAAAAAACTGCAAAGGTACCTCAAAAATTAATCAAAGCACTCCCAAATAATCCAATAATTATACTTCTAGATAATTATCCAAAAGAAATCATAATGTGAAAGAAATACCAGCATCCACATGTACATAGCAGCATTACTAAAAATAGCCAATCTGGCTGTGCTCTGATGGGGCCATGGTTGGGGTTGGGGAGGGATCAAAGGATAAGTGAATGTAATCAAAATATTCCAGTTATAAGTAAAATGTGTTCTGGGAATGCAATATACAATGTGGTGACTGTAGTTAATAATGCTATATTGTATATTAAAGTTGATCGGACAGTAAATCTTAAAAGCTTCCAACACAATAAAAACACCTTGACTCTATATGAGGTAAAAGATGTCAATTAAATTTACCTTGATTATGATTTCACAATATATAAATATATAAAATCCTTATGATATATAACTTATATAAAGTCTATATCCTCTTTATAGCTCGATAGAACTAAAAAATGTATTTCTGATGTATCAGAAAGGACCCTTAATTAAAAAAGAGTAATTTCCATAGCCTCCTAATTCATAATGGAAAAAATAAATTCCTGGTGTGCCCTCGTGGAGTAGTGGTTAGTTCAATTGCCTCCAAAGGAGCAAGTCACATACCCCCGGGTTTGAGTACTAGGTTCATGGGAAAAGCAGTGTGAACAACTAAATAAAAATAAAATAAAATGCTATTTCCTCCTCTCTATTCCTGACTGCCAGCCTACTTGTCTTCTTTCCTGCCTGTACCTTTCCTGTAAAAATAAAGAAATTCTCACATATTTATAAATGTGGTGAATAAACTAGATTTAGTATATAAAATAATTTAGGTGGGACACAATTATGTTTTTAATGACTATTTTGAAAATTAATTTAACATATTCTATGTGATTATTGATAATTTTCTATGTAATTTTTAATTCACCAACTTGTTTTAAATGATAGAATTTATTTAGAAACATAATTTCAGAAAAAGAGATGACATGACAACTACACTGTCAACTATTCTATTCAATACCATAATTTTGAATTCATAAAAGGAAGTTATTATGCCTAAATTAGATTTAGTTTAAATCACCATTTCTGATTTTCTAACACTTTCTCCCATGTTTAGTTTAAGATTGAGTGAGTCATCCATTTTTAAAATTTTATACACATTGGATTAAATTTCATTTTTAAATTGATTCTTAAGTAAGAGTTTTGCATGCTTGGAACAAAAAATAGTACATGTGAAAAAAATTATTTTCTAAATTCTCATGGTAACCCAAACACTCAATTTAAACAAATATTCACTTTCAATGTAACTTAATTGTCAACTCTTTGACACTGGGCTTACAGACTTAAAAGACAATTGTGAAAATCCACCTTCCACATCATTCAGTGGTGAGTACACTCTAGAATGTGCTTTTTTTTCAAGGTGCAGGTAGGAATGAAGGGGAGTAGGTAGACAGGTAGGAAGAAAGAATAAGCACTTTACTTTTCTTTAGTTGTACATTTACTTGCTCTCCCTGGTCTGGGACATGAATCCTGTTTTTTTTTTAATGTATGTGGATTGCACCAGCCAGAAGCAGTTGACCAAACCACTACTCCACCAGGGCATACCAACTCATTCTACTTTTATTTAATTAATCAAAAATCATTCCCTTGAACTACATAAATAGAGGGTTAAAAGATTGAGAATATTAAAGGCAGAATTCAGACTATCAAAAGGAAAAGGCTAAAAGAGTAAGGAAATGATAACTTGAAATTAACCTCAGGTGAGTGGGGACCAGATATAGTATATCTGGAGATATTTCACCTAACTGAATCTGTATTCTACACAGTCCAAGGTTAATTTCTTTACATTCTGGTCCTTTGTTGTGCTCCATGAGGATAAACACACATATACACATATACATGCATACGCATACACACAGAGACACAAACATTCGTACATACATACATACATACATACATACATATGTACAATACGCAGTGGTGAGGAATAACGTAGTTCTACACTAATGCCCAGCACAAAAGACAGTTAAACAAAGGAAAACTAAACAAATAGAGCATACCTAAACAGATAAGAAAATTTACCTTTTGATGTTTATTTTTCAAAGCATATTTTTACTGTCATTCTTGTGAGCAAACATGTTTTCAGACCAATAAAAGATGATTCATCCCTCATGTTTCCTCGACTGACATGATTCAACTTATTGTTTACTCCAAGGACATGGAAGTAAGACAACTTTCATGTTGATTCAAAAGCAGCTCCGTCTTTTGACAATCCCTCCCGGGGATCAATTACATCTCTGTCTGTAGTTTTAGTGAGACAGGCTGCTACCTACCAGAAGTAAGGCTAGGAGTATTCTTTTTATTTTTTCCCATAAAGAAGCATTTATCAAACATTTACTCCAGCAATATTACAAATTTTCAAAAGGATTGTGGCTGGAAATTTTCTCTAAATCCCAGGTTTCCTTTGTTCCTCATACCAGTCTTGACCTTAACCATTTTCTAGTATCTGGAAGTTTGTATGTAGGAGAAAACCACACCCCCAGTTTCTAGCCCCATGGGACAGTTGTGAAGGCCACCAAGCCATCAGGTGCCTTGTAGTCTGGGCTGGTTGGAAGCTACTGGCCAAATAAAAGGACTTTTCTTTATCACCTGAAAATGGAGCCCTAAGTGCATTTTTGCAATGATGTGAATCCTGTGTGTGTTGCTCATGTGAGGAATTCACAAATGACTAATGGGTTCCACTTGTAATGCCTATTCTAATTTACACCTCCCCCTTCTCCCTCACTCCATAAAATCGCACCCCCAAGTTTGCTTGTTTGCTCAGATTATGATATCTGGGCCCACGCGTAACAAAGCTTCCTTCACACTTCTGAAAGAGCACACGCTTGACTTTGTCGGTAGAGAGCTGTAACATGTAACTTTCATTTTCCTTTTAACAGGTGATATTTTCTACTTATAGACTCTGTGGGTTGAATTTTTTTATTATTGCATCAAAATAATATTTTATTAATATTTTTATCTCATCATTCTCTTATTAGTCTTCAGAATAGACCACATAGTAAATGATAAAGCAAAGCATATTCTAAGATATCATGTTCTATTGTCCTGAAATTTTCATTCATTGAACTTTAAGAGTTTTGATCATGTATATTTATCTTTTCATTACTTTCCTGATAGCTTTCAACAGTTCTTCTATAACTGTATATATTCTTGAAATTACTTGTAAATCTACTCGCCAGGCATTTCCCACTTTCACAATTATCAACAACACACACAGGTCTTCAGAAATAATACTGACAGAAAATGACAAGCTAAAATGCTCCAACAACAAATGTAGCAGATTCTAGAGAATGACTCTACAAATGCTGGTAATATAGTTTTCTAGAGGTTAGCCAACAGTGAATCATGTAATATAACACACACACAGTATGTTTTTCCCTTTCCCAAGACAAATGTGCTTCTTTCAAGATCTCCCTGGGTCACAGACATGCTTCAAAAAGAAAAGTACTTGAGGTACTTGGGAGATGGATTCAGATGACTGCAAAGAGCAGAAAACATGTATGCTTTCAGTCCATTTCATGAGACTACCATGTGTTATAATATACATGAGACAACTGCTGATAAATGATCCATTCTGTTACATTTATTATCCTAGGTATGAAATCTTATGAGTCATACACACGTATTTATCCCTATGTCAACAGAGTCGTATTTTTGCATTACAGATCCATTTAATGTTTATTTGGCTTAAAGAACTAAGTTTCAACTCTTTAGATTGAGAAAATAGGTAATTTCAGTATGCAGAAGAAGCAAAGTTCAATGAAAACATGTTTCAAAATATGTTTCAGGATCAATAAGTGAGGCAAGGGGAAATTCCCCAGAGCTCAGTCGAGCAAGTGGAATTTTGAATTTGAGGAAGGAGAGGTTGTTTTCTAACTCTAACTCGATTGATTGCTTTGTTGACACACTAACCAGCAGCCTTATGTCAATAAGAAGCTCCTTGCAAAGTCTGGGCTCAGAGTGATTCCACAATTCTTCTCACCCTAGGACTGACTCTAACTGGGCTCCCACCCACAGACACAATTGTCACAGTGAAAAATCAAGGAAGCACAAATTGTAAATGATAAAACTATTGTTTTCAAATACTAACTTTGGGTAGAGGTCAGAGATTTCAGAGTAATTGAAAAATGTATTAGTCTATGGTAACCAGGCACTGTGAAAGTGTCTTAAGAGCATGGATCATGGGCATCATCCTTTGAGGTTCTATTATTAAATCCCTTTTGTCAATGAGAACTTGGGATGGATTAGCTTGAGAGACAAGCCCAATATCACATCACTGTCACCTCTGTTGCAGGGACTGAGACCAGATACTTTTGTTTACATGCTGTGATGTTTTCTCTCATAGGTATCACGCCAAGTCACTGAATGATCAAGATTCCTATTTGATAAAAGTTATTCATGCAGGTTTGCTCACAGTATCTCTTTCTATTTTCCAACAAACAGAAGAGACTTACCTAACGGCACTGCTACCCACATCGAGGTCTTGTGCTGTGACAGCACCAATGATGGTTCCAACTGGCGTGTCCTCATAAACCTCCATGGTGTACACCGGTTTGCTAAACACTGGAGGCTCATCCACGTCCAGCACGCTGATCTTCACCGTGGCCGTGTCTTTAAAGGGGCCCGCAGAGTGAAACCGATGGTCAAGGTGAAGGTTGGAGGCCTCAACTTTAAAAGTATATGCCTTCTTTGTTTCAAAATCTAATGGCTGCAATAAGGACACATCCAAATGTTAGAAACGCATTCACCTGGAATGTGACAATGATGGTGAACACTGCTTCAGAGAAATTTACAAGTTTATACCAATTGTATTGGCTTTAAATTTCATTTGGCTTTATGCATACTGGCTAAAGGGGAAGATTCACCCACTTGTAGAAGATTTTGGGAATCTTTTAAATATAATCAGCTGCATCTATTACAATGACATCTATACACACAGACATGCTAGGTAGGTCTTACTCGTTTTATCTGAGTAATTAGAACAGCAAGAGAGCAAATTTTAAGAGAAGTCTTTTCTGCTGTTATCCCGTACTGACATCTAGTGGAACAAAGCAGTTATTAAAAGCACAACAAAATTAAAACTGGACAGCAGAAGACACTCTACATTCCAGTTAAAATGTTTGTCTACTTGTGTTTCTTCTTGTATTACTTTTTTTATTTTTACGATAATATGCTTCTCTACTTGATGCTTCTGAATATCTAGGTCTTTTCACCAAAACGAAATTGGATGCTAATTAAAAATTGCACAGTAGTAACTATGAAAAGAACTTTGGTTTTTGTGCTGCCAGGATTGCATTTATAATTAGGACACTGTACGGAATCATCAGGATATATTACCAGCAACTAAGGGCTTAAATACGCATGATCAGATTAAAGGAGAATGTGAAACAAAAGGTTTGGAAGTTGTTTCATCATGGAGTCACTATCTTGATTTTAACTTCACTGCTACACTCACTGTTATTCTGAATTTTAATTGTATGTGCCCAGTAACTGAAATCATTTTATTATAGATTTACATTACAGTGGTGTTTTATTTAAATGAATACTTTAAGATCCTTAATTATGACCTCAAATTACCTATAGAAAACGAAGACAACATTGTGATTTCCTGGGACTTCAAAAAAATTTTTGTTTATTAAACTAATTTCCTCTTTGATTACTCCATTGTTTGATAATTTATATTCTAATTAAGATCCTTCTTGCCTTAGTAGAATTTGGAGAAATAAAGGTTTAATTTATTTTTTAAAATAAAATATGGTTGTATGCATTTACTCTGAATAGAGAAAATAATTAAAAAAAATCAAAGTGAAATTCTCAACATTTCCTACAATTCCATGGAATTTAGAAAGCAGTAATACTTCTTTGAGTTAATATTGTCTCTTCCATGGTAACTTTCATTTAGAGAATTTTTATTTATGTTCAAGGTAATCTTTTCCTTTATTACAACTAATTCAACCCATTTTTATTCATTTTATATTTAATGCTTTCCTTTACTTTCTACATTTTTAGCTACGCATCTCATGCCTTTCCCCTATAAGCCAATGTAAGTATAACATGTATAATGTGTAATGATTGATATAACAACATGAATAGAAATACATCAAGGGAAAAATGGTCTAGTTTTGTTAAGGCCATAACTTTATTTTGTTAAATGAAGCAGTTGCAAGAAAAGACAATCAATTGCCAGAATTGGAAAGCAAAACATTATTCAATCCAAAAACCAAACTGTTACAGTTGCTGAGAATGTTTGACCTAGAATGAAAGAAATCACGGTAAAACAAAACACACATTGTCAAATATTTGAACGATTATATTCAATATCCATTGGATTTATTTTCTAAAATCTGAATGGTAAAATAATATTCATTAAAAAATTTTAAACTATCATTTTAGTTTAAAATGGAATATATAGCTAACAAACAAAACCATTCAAAACGAAACTAATTAAAAAGACATTATGGCCTACATTAAGGTGATAATCCTGGGAAAGAAAGATGCAAAAATAAATAATTCTTGCTCTTTCTCTCTCTCTCTCTCTCTCTCTCTCTCTCTCTCTCTCTCCATTCAACGGAGAATAGTTAGAAACAGTCACTTTGTTGTGTGTCATTTTGTTTCGTGAATGAGTTGTCAAAAGAAGGAATAAGTTCCTCATCATTTGAATTTGTTCAAGACAAATTGGATGACTGAAAGATGGCTGGGTGTGTGCTAGTGGAGTGAGGCTTGGTCCGCTGCCTCTATTTGGCGCTGTCCGTATACATTCCAGGGACGAGCATTTACAACTCGGGACCAGGAGGAAAAACCAAGATGAACAACTAAAATATTTCATTCACTTCTCTCATCCTACCTGCCTGTCTAGCAGCCTTCATTACTGCTTGCACCTTTCATTTTATAATTAAAACTAAAAACGAGATATCTGCGGGAAGGGGTAATATTTAAGATAGCAGATTGCACTAGTTAATTCAAATTAAAAGTATATACAATTTATTTTCTGTTTTTGTAAACATTAAATGCTCTCTAAAAGTTAAACAATCCAATTTTTCTGTGATCATGATCCTCATCTTCTAGTATGAGACAATTTGATTTTCTTAGCTTAAGGAATCTTAGCACCCCATTTTTTGGTCCAGAATTAACTTCTACCTGAGAATACAGTAATAAGTATCAAATGTGCCTCATTCCCTTCTCTAGTTCACTTCTTCTAGACAGTGAAACACCTCTGATGATCTGTATAATTAGGCAAATTTGTTGAACAAGATCTAAATTGTATTAACCTATGTGATAAACATGCCACAGATATGTAATAACTTGACACTTTACTTCAACTCCCATTTCCTGTCCAGAAATGCAGTATTACAGGAGTTTTTCTGCATTTTTCTAGATCAGACATATTCTATGCCTTTTCAGATCTTGTGAGGTAATAAAGAAATATCTGGTGGTCAGAGACATAGAGTGAGATGGATGAAGCTAGAAGCTTCTGTACATACTGTGTGTGTTGTGTGTGCGTGCATGTGTGTGTGTGTGTGTGTGACTGAAAACATATCCTAATGTAATCAAAGAACTGAAGGAAAATTGTAGAAGGAATTCCATAATAATATTTTAGGCTACCTTACCCTTTTAAGACCTGGCCCTTGGGCAATGCTAATTTATAAAATTATATAAATTTATAAAATCTGGGTAGCTCAGAATGAGCAAAGGGAATCAGCAGTGATTTTTCCAGTTGATTTTTAATATTTTTTAACCTAATTTTTTTTCTAAAAGAAAGGTGCAGGCAGGAAAGAAAGCAAGTAGGCAGCCAGGCAAAAGGAGAGAAGTAGCATTTAATTCTTTTTATTTAGTCGTTCATCTTAGATGCAGTCTTCTCCCAGATGCAGTCTCAAACCTGGATCCTTCAGATGCATGTGGACTGTGCCCAGGGGACTTGTCTGCCACGCCATTAAGGTACACTGTTCAGCTGATTTTATCCAACCACTCTGACTGATGGCCCTGCACCTTTTGTTGAGGAGAGGAGGCGATAACCACTGAGGGATAAAATTCATTAAACTTTACAATCAACATAAATTCTTGTTTTTGAAATAAGTATGGAACAGATTTGTTAGAACATTAGCCATATTCTATGATATAAATTCATTATTATTAGATTGATCTAATTTTATCTCTTGCACAATAAATATAAACCTCTGTGGTACTTCTTAGGGTCATTTCATTTTATGACTCTTTCTAGAAAAATGAAAAAAATGATTCAAGAGTATGCCAATTAAGTAACTCCTTGCTTCCCAGGGTACTTCAATAAAAGGTTAATAAGATCCAAATTTTCATACTGGAGGTAGTTGTAAGAAATCACAACTATGAGAAAACAGAATATACTTAAATTGTTCTTTGGAGAGTTGAAAGGATTTGAGCAAGAGATTTCTACAAAGTTTTGTAACTTAATTTTTAGACACTTTCTCTGTTCTTACTTTGCTAAAGTTTAGATCATGAATAATTACCTAAAAAATATTAAGTGCTTAATGAGTTTTTGTTTCAAAGAGGGCTAATATTTGGTATAAAATGCAAAAGAATTCTTTGGGCTCTTCAAGACCTAACATGCTTATAGAGAATGATGAGTAGAAATGGATAGCTATGGCAACATTTTGAAGAACTTAAAAGAGCTGTAGTTTTGGTAGACAGAATCCCTCAAGTTCCCTGCACCCAGGAAGGTGTGCATTTGTATAATCCCCTACCCTGGAGTGTGGGAAGGACCAGTGAATTGAATGGGATATCACTACAAGAGCTTGGTTAGCTTTATGGAAAATTATATAAATATAACCAAAGCCTTAATTATATGATGATAATTAAAAGGGAGATTTTACTTGACGGGTGGGAGCACAGTGGAACTAATCACATCACCCTTTAAAAGAAAGAGGTAGTACAGATGAATAACTATCAACCTTGAAGAAATAAATTTAGGGGCAAAGTAGTTCCTCTAGCAAGGACCTGAAGGGTTCCTACAGAAACTGAGACTAGACTGTGAATATCAGCTAGTAATAATAATAACAAAAATCATAAGGACTTCAGTCAAAAAGCCATAGAGAAATGAATTCTGCCAATAACCAGTAGACTTGGAAAAATCACAGTCCTGGATCACATCTTGATTTCAGCCTAGGAGAGGTGGAGCAGAAGACTCTCTGTTGCTATTCTCTGATTCACAGCAGTGCATTTGCCATTTTTTGTCATATAATGTGGTGAGAAACCACAACTATGTGAAATGGATTATAATATGTAATTGTTCTTTGGAATTTAAAGGAAGAAAATTGGGCAATATATTGCCTTTCTGAATCTTCATTTTTAGATACTTTCTCTGTTCTTTTAGGTCTGAAAAGGCTCTTCACATTTTACTCTATATTGCTTCAATTTTTATGAACCACATATTCTTTTCACAGTAAGCTCATCACTCTCTTAACTAAATGTACCCTTTAGTCTTAAAATCTCTTCTTCCCATAGTATAATAAGCCTTAACGGGTAACAGAAAGAAAATTGTCAGTAACCTGATCCAAGGATGTAGATTTATCTGAAACGGACTAATACATTCAAAAGCATTTTTTAAAAATGTTATTGAAGGAAAATTGCATCATAACAGTATACAGGCATAAGGTGACTAAATACTTTAGAAGACTAGCAGTTAAACAGATATTTATATCAGCTGAACTAGGAGGAAAAGAGGCCACAAACGAGCTTTTGTAACACAGGTCTATCATGCCAGGCTGAACTATAAAGATAAGACTTTTCGCATCAAGCGTCATTTTAAAAGAAATTTGTTTCAGACAACTTATCTCCAATAATACATTTGTTACGAAAATATTTATTAGGAATGCATTTAACACTTCTGCGGGAAAGTCATATAATCCAAGTTTTTGCAACACTGTAAATTTTTGATCATTTCAATTGATTGACTTAAGAGTTGTGGGCATTATTTCTATACCCATATTTTAGTGATAATAGTTTTCAGAACGAACTCAATAACCAAAACAAAACAGAAAGCATTGAAATAGCTTCTACTGCTCCTGGTTAAGCATTACAAGTGACATTTTTCCTAAAAATGAGAGATTTTATTAACTCTTACAAATGCTTAAATAAAATAACTGTTTCAATTGCATGTACAGTATAAATCTTGACCATCTGGGGAGGCAAATTATCCTTTTAGCTTTCTTGAATGACCAGTCTCACATTTTACTTATAACATAAATTGTTGTCAGTAATAGTTGGGAAAACTTTTTCCAACATATACAATTTAATGCAAGCTGTGTGATTTTGTAAATTCATCTTTCTTCTTGAAGTGTCATATTACGTACTTTTTAATCAGTAAGTTGCTATTTTTCTAAATAACTTACCCAATATGCTAAACTTTACATAGTGAGAGTTAAGAAAAATAACTCATCAAAAATTAAGAGTAAACCAATCTAGGCTATGTATTCCTTTAATCAACAAAAACATAAACAACATATATTTCAAGTATTTCCTTCATCATGTCAATACCAATATCACTATAATAAAGTGCCTTGAGCTGTTTAAGCATAGTAGACAGAATCAAATGTGCTTAAACTATGAATCCAATAAGTATCATAGGTATTTTGATGGAAATTGACATTTGGGAAGAATATAAAGAGTATGCAACTTTGCTGTGGAATATACGGAAGTCTTTGGGGTGAGGTATGAGAGACAAGCGTTAAGTCACAGAAAAGAAAAAAATAAGATACTCATATAAAAAAGGAAAATTAACACATCTTTGGTAGAGATCGCAGTGACTTTGGTGTAGTAAGAATGTACTGTGTGTATAAACACGTGTGTGTGTGTGCAGGATATCATAGATATATATCCATCATGTCTATGTGGGGGTTAATTTAGAGTTGATAAGACTGAAATGTTAAAAAAAAGAAGCTAAAGAAACATAAAAACAAGCATAATTCTGACAGAAACAAAGGACACCGCTTACTTTTTTAAAATTATGCTTAACAATCTGACTAAAAATAGGAGCAATTTATTTTATCTTTAAATAAATTTTTGTCAAAGTAATACAGCATTACAACAATGAATTCATTTTAAGTGAGCAACATCAAGTATTAACAACTGTATATTACAATAAGTTCACCACTGATACATTCTGGTGCATATTTGACTCTAAAGTAATTCTAACATTTTTCTAAGAGTTGTTAAAAATTGTACCACATGATGGTGCTATGCTATCAAATCACTGCATGTGAACTCACATCCTTACCACTTGACTACAAAAAGAAAATGAAACTAACACAGCATAAGTGAAATATAAATGCTCAGTGGGACTCATTGAGATCTTAGACTATTTATTCAAGTATGCTAGTGAAGCATAAAATATATTTTCTCATGTGTCTTATGGAAAAATTAAAAAAAATTATGCTCTGAAATCAATGATAATATATTACATATTATATTTTAAACCAAATAAAATCACAAATTACATCCAAATATAAAGCATTTTTAATACCCCAAAATGGTTCTTATTTTAAAATACAAAATCATTTCAGCATTTTTAAACAGATGTTCTCATTTAATTCCCTGTATTTTATAGAAATGATACAGAATGAGAAATTATGCAAGATATTTAAATTGTCCTTTTGCGTAATTTCAGTAGTCGCACCACTATTTTAATTGCCAATATTTCATGATTACTAGCAAGAAAATCGCAGTGCTGCTATATATTTTTTTCAGTCCTTAATCACCTTTAATTGATATAACTTTTATATCTATTTATATTCAGTAAGTATACATTTTACTCTTGTTTCTCCAGTGGGAAAAACAGTACTGATTAAAATATATATTTAATTTAGATTTGTGCATATGAAGGACACTGAAATTGTTTAAAATGAATTAAAATATTTTATCCTCTCATATTAAATTCAACCCACCTCCTTATTTTTATATAGGGTAAGTTTTTAAGTTTATTATGCTGATTTTGTTAGTGTTTTTATTATCATAACACTTAACCATGTATAGGTTACTATTTGTTCATACTTTGTTCAGTGCAGTACAATATAAGTGTAGATTAAGAATAATTTTACCTTTTCTTTTTAAACCAATATCTTGTGCCTTGGAGAAATTTATAGAATTTCATAATGTTATTCTGAATTCAAAGTGACATAGTGAAATGACATTCTGTCACCATGCTCATAAACTGAATTCAAGTTGCAGCTAAAAAATACAATAAATAAAAATGTCTTCTCTCATTCTCTGTTCATATAAACCTGACCATCATTTTTGTCCCTCCTTACATAGCAAAAGAGGAGACAGGCACAAAATAAAGGAAAAGAAAGTAAAGATATTGGAGAGAGAACAATGAAAATATATATTTAAGAGAAATTTAAGCTTTTTAATTTAAGTGAGTTAAAAAAAGGAAAACTCTCTGAAGGCAAAGAATATAATGCTCTAATGTTAAATAATTAAAATGACATGCTTAAAATCAGCTACATATTAATGCATAGAACATACATATATAGACACTCCAAAATGCATATAGTATACTTAATAATTCCAAGCCAAATTAAAAGCTGATTTTACATCAAACTCTTCTTTGCAGCTCTAAACTGTGATATTGATGGATAATCTTTCCAAAAAGTAATATTCAGATCATTATGAGAGTGAAACACAACTATTGAAGTTTACATACATATTTATATATTTATCATTATGCATCTGATTATTCTATGATTCCTAACTATATGTACAATGTGAAGTTTTTGGAGAAATTACTGAATATTTGCACAAATAATTCTATAATACTGCCTTCACACAAAAAAGAATATTCTAAAAGAACTATAGTTGCTTAAATTAATTTAATGTTTTCATGGCATTTATTCTACTTAACATTTTCATGAAATCAGGCTGACATGTTTAATCAAAGCATATACCTTTGTATATGCATATGCTTACAATGTAATATGTGCATAAGGTAGGTATCTAGGTAGGCAGATGAAAAGAAAGGTGATAGGTAATATTAAATTTTTGTTACAAAATTGTTCTCTAATTTTTTAAAAGATTTAATAAGTGTACTCTGTAGCTTGCAATTTTCTTTTCCAACAAACAACAGGATAGCAGAACAGTAGAATAGCCTCTCAATCCTCATTCAGAATTAAAAACAAATTTCAACAGTGAAAGCAAATCTATTCAAACACTTGGTGCCACTTACAATGGATTAGCATGTTATACAAATATGTTTGGCTGTCCTTTAAAATCTAGCCAGAATCTCATTGTTTTTCACAAGCTCCATTGCTACAAATATCATGGCTCAATATCTTCATCATGGGTTTCTGGGATATTTCTATATTCTCTTAATTGGTTTAGTATCCTGACTACAATGATACAGGTAATTTAGATCTAAACTCACCACTGGCCTTCCATATCATGGTCTATCTCGTTTGGCCTGGTCTCTTGATTCTCCATGATGGGTTCATTTTTTGCATCTTCGATCTCATTTCCAGCTACCAACCCCTTCATTAACTGTATTTAAACACACCAAACTTTTTATCCAATATACTTTCACCTCAAAATTTTTACAATTGCTGCTCAAGCTTCCTGGAACTCCAACCACGTCCCAAGCACCACAAGGTTCATCAACAATTTTCTTCAGTTTTCTACCCTATCAGAAAACCCTTTTCTGACCACCTCACTCTAGGACACTAGGCCCTTTCTACCTTACTTGATTTTCCCTTTTCTTCACTTTATTATTCTCAGTCTGGAATTTCTCACTGCTGGTGTTTTCTCAATTTGTTTATAATCTGACTACCCTACTGAATGGAAGCTGCTCAACACAAGCACTATGTTTGTTTTCTAAACAGCTCAAACCCCAGAGTCTAGAGTCTGATCTAAATTTTGGTAATTGCTCCATCGGTATCTGTGGAATAAAGGAGTGAATGTTAACTATGGACACTGAACTTTTGTTTAGATAAAATTTATATTAGCAAAATGGACAACATTGATCCAAGAGGATAAAAATAATTTTTTAACTTGATGATATACTTTCCAGACTGATTTTCTACATTAATATGAGTTGAATGAGTTTAGTAAATATATGTCATATTTTTATCAATCTCAGTTTTTATCTAGTTAAAAAAAAAGTTCCAAAAATTTAACAAAATACATATAATGAAATAAATATATGACTTTTACTCAATAATTTTTATTAGCTAAAAAGACAGAAGTGACAATGTATAAGTATATATTTATAAAACATAGATTTATATAATTGAATCATTCCTTTCAAAGCTTAATCTATTTTGATACAAAAATATAAAGTACTCTAGTCAGTAAACTACTAATTTTCAATTATGTTAAGGATTCAATGTGAATATCACATGCATTTCTTAACTGACACTTAAACATCAATGATATATTGACCTAGTTGTAAAAAAAATATAAAACCATATGTATAAAAATAAAATATATTTATAGTCACTATAAATAAATTGGATTTTTGTTTATCAACTTTACTGTATATTATTTTCGTACTTAAATATTATGAACTATTGATGCAAATTATTTTCTATTATTTTTCATATTACTAAGAAAATTTATATTTGACCCACTTAAATAAAAATCTGTAAGCCATTTAAAAGTGGTTGATATTTTGAAATTATTTAAAAAACAAGTGATGACTTATAATTTACTTGTTACTGAATAGAAAAAAGAAGAGAACATCTAACAACACAAGGATTAAGTAGATATGAATTTGACACAAATATTTTTTCAAAATATACTTTGAAAATTCAACGAACACATAACTGCTGAATGGGATAAAGTAGTTTATTTTAGTAAAAAGAAAACTATGAGCAATAATGGAAATAAAAATGATAATTTATATGAAAGCTATGTTTTTTTCACAATTATTTTCATTATCATATATTTTATTTTTGTGTTGAAATTCAGAGTCCCTGAGCAAGTATGAGACTAGACACCTGATTAACGAGACTGAATGTAGAACTATGTTTTGCATGTTAAAATAATCCCAATTATGAAAAAAGCATATGATATATTGCACTTTAAGGTAAATAGAATGTACTATGCAGAGGAAGAAAAGTCATTGGTAAATTAAATAAGCTTCATTTTTCTGCCTCCACTCCATTGTTAGAAATTCGATAATTTGCCTTTGTTGTGAAAGCAAAATTATACTCCAAATATAGTCATGATTTGTCTCCTCACATTCATGACACTATCTGACAAAAAGACAAACTACATATACTGGAAATAGATCACTATTCAAATTTTGCTTTCCCTTTTATAATCCTTTAGTGCTAATTCATATAACATTACTAAATGGCTTTTCATCGAAGTCGCTTTTTCTCTGTCTTACTAATTCCTTATTTTCTGTCCCTGTTTATATCTCCCTCAGACCAACCACTGACTTTTCTGTTTCAACTCTTGCAGTAGTAGAACTAACCCCATATTGGAATTCCTTTACTGTGAAATCGCTCTCACCAGCTATATGTATGTAGGTATTTATAGTCTCTTTAAAGTCATAGAGGGGACAAAACCAGCCTGGCAGAGTTAGAGTTTTACTTCTTTTATTATTATTATTATTCTATTCTTCCTCTATTGTTATTTTTGTTTTTAAAGGAAAAGTTTAGTCAGGAATGATGAGTAGACAGGGAGGACAAAAGAAGAAGAAACATTTATTTTATTGGGTAAGAATTTTATCAAATAGACTTGTTTTAACATAAAATATGGAATGGTTGAATCAAAGAATAAAAGAGTCCATGAGAGAAAATAGTTAAAAAAATTAAACTATTTCTAACTGAAGTCAAATTAAAGTTGCTTGTTGTTTTTAATTTTCAGTCTTTTGGTTATTTAATTATCCTTAAGTGATCACCTGTCCAAAAACGGGTATATTTACCTTCTTCAATTTGATTACTCCTTCTTGTGTTTCCTCATCTGTTACAATATCAAATAAATTTCCTCCATCTCCTGGAACAATATTATATTCAATTTCTGCATTTTCTCCAAAGTCAGGATCCACAGCTCTTATTCTTCCAATAGCGGAACCCACAAGAGATGATTCAGGAACTTTCAGATGGAAGATGCCTGATAAGACACACACAAGTCACATTAGTAATAGAGTTGATAATGCAGATAGCTATTATTGCCAGTTTGAATAATATAGTTTATAAAAATAAATCAAATTTAGAACACAGTAGTGCAAACTCAGAAGATAAATTGCTGTCAAGTTAAGGATTATGATTAGGAGTAATAACTTCACTTTCACTCCAACAGATTCTACTCTAGAATTTGAACTGGACATTATAAATAGTAGAGTATGTTAAATTAAAATCACTATGAGAAAATATTTTGTATATTAACAATAACCAAGTATGAAATGTGAAGGTGGTAATACCTATGCAGTAAATCAGAATTAACATAACAGAATTTAGGATGCAAGACATAGATTTAAAAACCTATCTACTTAGCCAGCTTTGGGTAAGTAGGCAGGTAGGTAGGTATGTAGGTAGGTAGATATAGATAGATAATAGATAGATAGATAGACAGACAGGCAGGCAACCAGATAATTTTTATAGAAATCTAAAGTCATGTTTCCTAACAGGTAAATTTTTTATATATATAAAATTCATAGTTGAACTATCTACTCAATAGCTAACTCATTAAAATAAAAATTACCTATAAAATAGTACCTGTATAGTTAACTAAAATTTTAAGCCATGATAGATTTAAAGATACAATATTACAGATTAATATTTAACTTAAGATCAGTATTTCTCTGGTCACCTAAGTACTTACACACACTTTTAAAATAAGGATATAAATTTCAAACCCCCTCCCTTCTTTTTAGCATGAAATAAAAGAAAAAAGGTAAAATACTTTATTTTTTTACCACCAGATGGAGTATCTATGACTATGAATTTGTTACTTAGAAAAACCTACAAAAATTCCTATTGATATAAAATATACTAGAATCAAAGAAATTATAATATCCTTCAAAAATTAAATACATTTAAAAAAGAATCAGAAATTTATTAAGTATAACATAAATAATAAATACTACATTAACTTTACTGACTTTTTATCAAAGTAAAACCTTATGAATAAAACAGCAGCTTGTTCATGCCAAAATAAGGAAAGGAAAAATAATGGAAAAAACACAAATACAAAAACAAAATAAAATATGAATAGACAGTTTACATTTTGATAATAGATTTTCACTTTCTGTTAGTATTATTGGATTTTGGAATGACTTCCTCACAGCTAAAGCAACCAGGGCAAACAACTTGTTTTAAATTTGCAGTTAAGTTTATGGAAATTAAATTAGAAAAAACTCAACTATTCTTTTTAATGGTGAAGTACATTCAACAAACTACCTCACTATGTTACAGTTATTGACATTGTGAAGTATGAGAAAAAAATAATCACACATTGTAAAGAGTCTGTCAAGTATTCTCTTTCCAATTTTGTTTTAGAGGTCTTATAATTCTTTTTAATAAGTTTTAAATTTCAGTGATTCTATTAGCCTTGGTAGTAATTCCTTCACCCCATATAAAGACAGCCATCATT
Organism: Solenodon paradoxus; assembly: GCA_004363575.1. Classification (NCBI taxonomy): domain Eukaryota; kingdom Metazoa; phylum Chordata; class Mammalia; order Eulipotyphla; family Solenodontidae; genus Solenodon; species Solenodon paradoxus. Next base: position 326,735 of record RJWH01000375.1, read on the forward strand.
TGCTCTTTTAATGTTTAAATTAGTCTTATTTACATCCATGGGACATATTCTATGATGTCAAATGTTTGTGTTAAATTTGCTTTGTTCCATATATGTGTGTGTATATATATATACACTTATATATGTATATAAACACATATATATGTATACAGTTTTATAGTAGTTCAAAGTATTTATTTAATTATTAATAGTATGTCTATCTTCAAAGAAGAGTAGGAGGAATCTGTCTAAAATAACAAATTTAAAAAATAAAGAGGAAAACTCATGGACAAATTCCAAAGTAAACTGATAAGACAGACATGAGTTATTTTCCATTCAGTTTTTTTTTCTTTCTTAATGCCTATTAAACAGAAATATGATTTATCAGAAACCAAATCCTTTGCTTCTTGGGGGATTGTGATAAATTATCTACAGAAACACTAAAAGTCTTGAATATGTAGTATGGTTGGTTATGGTGTTAGGAAAGATCTTGACTTTTTCTGACTAATATAGAGAAATGGTATATGTTGAATAAGGTACTATACACGCTCTTCTTAAAAGACAGAAAATGCATTGCTAAAATCACCAACCAAGGATATAGACAGAAGACAAAAATTTGAGGAAGCTAGGAACTATGAAGTATAGTAGATTTCCCACTTCAAACATGATAAGTAATGCTTATAGTAAGATTGTGATGGTGGTGGAACATTGGGCAGGTAGAGGGTTAGGTAGAATTATTTAAGAAAATGTGGACATCTACTTTAAAGACTTGGCATATTTTTGGTCACTTCAATCTATTCAATTCAACAGAAGCAATTTTAGGTTACATTTTAGCTTTAGGAGATATTTTCTTATTTGAACACAAAAGTCAAAATAAAAGAAAAACAAATCAAGGGAAATCAGTTTGGTCCCATCATTTAAGGATTATGTTTAGTAAAGGTGAAAAACAGAGCTAGAATTGAGACCCAACTATGTGAAATGAATTTTTAACACCGTAAGGATTGTCTGATGAACATCAGATGATATCAAATCAGTATCAGGCAGGCTACAGATGAAATGTCCCCATTTCAAGACAATATAGTGACATAGTAGTTTTGTTTGATAAAAGAACATTTTATGAGGCCAATAGCATAAGTATGAAAACAAATGTTCTTTGTAGAACGTTATCAATATAAGTTAAATAGAAGTTATTTTAAGCTGTAAGTATATAGTACATAATAATTCTAATAGCATTGAAAACCTTATGACAAATTACAAGTTGCATTGTCCAAAATAAAGGTTAACTCAATAGCTTTTACTAAAATTCCCCACCAAAATGAAGATAAAATAGAGCTAAAATAGTCATTCACCATTTACATCTTGTTGGTGTGTGCATTGAAATTTTAGTGTACATTAAATACAGATATACCAAGCACTGAATTTTCTCTTCTTTACTTAGCAACTATACATTTTAGTAAGGTGGAAGGCACTTGCATTCATTATTGCAAGTATTTCTCAATAAAATGCTGTAGTTGGTAATAAAATCTACAGAATATGGAACAAGTCAGGGAAATTAAGCATTAGTCATGTCAGATTGTTTGGGTTCCATTGGTTTATTTCCAATGACTTGACATTTTATCATTTTCTAGAAATTCAACAGCTATAAAGCTGGGGTCATTCAGATTAATTCAAAACTGAAATAATCTTCCACTATGCCAAAGTCGAATCGCTTATGATGTACTATGTAATTACACTGCCATCAACTTCTAGGCATCCTAATTTTGATGCATATGAAACATCTTAATGGTGTTACCTGTACAGCACAGATTAAGAAATAAAACAGGTGACAAGAAATTGTTCACAGAGTCAATAAGAATATATACCTACATATTCATTAAATTGGCATGCTATGCTTAAAAAATAATCATGCTCCCATGCAAAAGGAGAAAACTGTGCATAGCGAAATAAAAGGGAATTATAGTGATGCAATTCTATAGCTTCTTCCCTGCTAATTCCAAAAGTAAATTATCTGTTAATCAGTTAAAGGCTACTTGGGTTTCCTCTCAGTAAACCTGTCATTTAAAAAGTATACTTTGATTACACTCTATTAGGATAAATACTGTGTATGTATGTTCATTGGTATGTGGGGGTGGTATTCATTCATAACTAAAAACAAAGGTTCTGCAATATATTTCCTTGCTTTTCTATCAGAGAAAATTCCCAAATGATGGTAAAAAACCCTTAAAGTGACATTTTTAATGTAACAAGACATAAACTAATATGTCACAATTTATTCATAGAAAAACATTGTAGGATGTGAGCAAATATATGAATTAGAAGAATGAGTTAATAACAATGTAACAATATAATTAGAATAGCAAGTAAAAGGAATATTGATTAATATATCGCAAACTTTTCTTTGAAATATATTTTGTGATTTTAGTGGCAATTGGTCCAAATTTACTAAAAAATAAAATAAGTCAGTGTCCAATTGTATATAAACTTAACTACTAAATGCTGGAAACACTGGAAATTTTAAGTAGATATGTTTTCAAATTGAGAAGAGTATTAAACAGTTTTAAGAACTTGAAAACATCCTGGATATGGTCTAAGTAGACCATTACTTGTAGCACATTTACTTTTAAATTTAAAAAAAGTGTATATAACATCAAAACTATTGATTATGTAATAATGTATATGGCATCAAAACTGCTGTTTCTGGGATTTATTTCCAACATTAAACTGTTTAATTGCGACCTGGCATGTGTGCTTGTATAATTCACCATATACTTAGAATCTTGATTTACCAATACTTTGTTGTTTTAATTTCTTAAGTGAATAGCACATCACATGATTCAACCTATCCAAAGAAAATAAAAATATGAAAGCAAACATAGGTAAGAGTAAAAAGGATTTATTGTATCTACTCTATAAAGTCACTTTTAAGTAATACCTATTAGTACCTGCTAATTTTCAATAGCATTATTGTGGATATAGCCATACAATATTTTCCTATAGGAACGCCAGAGCCAATGAGAAACTACCTACTGATATGTGAGATTGAAAGAAAGGAAGGTGTTAAAATAATTCTGAAATGTCATTTTAATTTTAACTGAAACATTTTCCCATATCTTAAAAATTGGAGGGTTCAGGAATAAAAATATTTTGACGCTTGAAGAACATTTTATGCCCTCTATTTCCTCAAGAGCCTGAAGCTAGGAGAATGTTGGATAACTCCAAATGAAAGTAATAGAAATATAATCCACAAGGAAGAACCATCCTGATAAAAAAGTTGAATTTTCGACAGGCATACTAAATGTACAAGGGATAGAGTTTTTCAGTTATGACAGTGATATCCACTCCTGTTCATTTTGAGTCTAGAAGTAACAAAATTTTTGACACATCAACTATTTGACATCAAGAACTTTATTAGCTGAGTTACTTTATCATTAAAAGGTCTGTTTCTCAATCTAGATTTTAATTAAACAGATACACGAGTATGAATCACCATGCATGTACTATCCAATATATTAATGGATGTTTCATAAATATTGTTTAATAATGGCAATACTTCTTTTCTCATAGCTATGAGAAGTTTCTATCTCTCAATATTTCAGTTCTCCATAGCCAAACACAGCACAAAAGTTTAGGGCTAGATAATTGATTATCCTTTTTAAATTCATTTGGACAGTAAATTGATAAATTTTCCAAAAATTCAGATTATTAACAGGTGAGTCAATTATGGATTTTAGCAGCTCCTTCATGAAATACTGAATGAATAAAACAAAGTTTGTTTATCCTGATTGCATTTATAGTTTAGCTGTGGAGTGAGATACTAAACAACCTCTTAAATTAATGTTGAAAGTTAACACTAGTGCTCTAAATGAATTAGAGTACTTTGAGACAACTGTAGTTGCTGTCTATGACATTAGAGCTCAGAATCTGACCAAAGTCAACAAGGTGAGGTTAGATCTGTAAGTTCAGATGGCAGAAAACATTCCCCACAGAAGCAACCATTAGATAACACAGATGTGCTTTAGTCTTCCACCTTTGTGCTTTGTTTGTTCAGTTATTCCCTCTACGACCTATTAACTCTAACATCAGATATTGATGTAACATATAATGGATAATATATACAAAATTGACTATAACATAACATTTAAATAAATTTAATATGAATATCAATGTATTAATCTTTCCACATCCTGCAATCCATTATCATTTTCCTGTCCTCTTTTTTCATTCAACTGAAATATCTTTGATCATTTCCATGTCATATTAACTGAAGGCCTACAGCTGTTAATCAGGTTCTTTTGTTGCTACTATCTGGTGAAAGCCTATCCCTGATAATAACTGTCGTTGAGGAGGAGGAGGGATGGTTGATTGAAGAAAGGCACATAACTGCAAATTCTGACCACTGACCTCAAATGCAGGTCAAGATTGGTTGGGAGACATGCGCATTTGCAAAGGTAAACTTACCATTTCCCAGGCTTCTATTTTAAACCAATCTACTCTCCACAAACCACTGCTTTACTGTGTTTACTACTTACCTCCTCAGAGGGCGACCTTGTCTGCTATTGCACAGAAAGAGGAAAATCACATCATAGAGGAGATAAGCTCATCTTCCTGAACCTCAAACCATTCCCTCTTGTGTTACACTTAGTTTGGAAAAAAACACACAGCATGAAAGATGTAATAAAAGCATGGCTGCTTGGTCGCTCTTTACCTCCCACTGTTCCTTCAGACTTTCTTTGGTGATGTTAAACTTTGTCTTTTCTTGTATGGTGAGCCAATGAAATTTCTGCTTATCTTTAACTAATAAAGTCCTCTCTGTTCATGTGAATTCTCGAACTCTAGATGTGAAAAACTGAATTTTCCAGTTAATTAGTATTTCTATCCTCAGGCAAAATAAAGACTTCTGCCCTTCTGCCTGCTCCACTGGCACCTGGACCAGCAACAGATGGGCATGGATGACTTGGCAGACTCCCCTATCTCAACGTCCATCAAGCAAGGGTGTCCTTCCTCCCCATCAACGGTAAAAAAGGGAATCGGACTGTTCTTACTTGAATGGAGGTTGGTAATTCTCTGGGAGTGGCCTGCCCCAGTGTCACTTTGGGGAGGCCCTTGGAAGCTCTTTCTACTACAGACTCCAAGACAAAAGCATCACTCACTAAGAATTTGCTGGAGCAGTCAGTCCTCTTAATCTGCAAATCTCTAAATTATCCCTTCCACTCTTGGAGTCTCACTTTGAGGAAAATCTCTTCAGTAAGACTTAGAATTATTTCTGGATTTAGTTTTTCTTTTGTTTATACATTTTGTTTTCCCCTTAACCTGGCCCCAGGTCTCAAACTTGGGTCCTTGGACTTTACACAGCCTGTACTTTAGCCACTGAACCACAGAGGTGTGCTCTTGCTTAAAAACTCTTAACTCCTTCTTCTGCTGTGATGTAATTAGATTTTTCAAGCAACACATCATTCCTATGTCTGTTCTTTCCCAAGAATTTTTCACTTTCTTAAACATGACATAAGCAAAAGATCATAGTTTCTCATTTGGAGGGAAAATATGTCGACTTTGTTAACGGCCTGTTGAAAGGAACTGGCTCACCAGACCTCAGAGGACAGGGATGGACAGACCCAGTTTCATTACTTTTATTAGATACAGACTCAGCATAGCTTTCTCCAAAGAAATTTTACACATAAAATGATCCCTCCAATTCATACTCTATATTTTTTTAACAGGCTACAAATTAAGGGATCATTTATACAGTGAAAATAGCATCGAACTGCTAATATATGGATATTAATTTATAATGGTACACAATTTATATATTGCTGTAATTAATGTTCCTTCAGTAAAATAAAAATTAATCAAATGTAATTATTAAAAGAATATGATAACCTTGCTGAGATTGAGGATATCAAGAGTCTTAAACACATCCTGAATTTTCTATTGTAAATTCTCAAGTTTGTTATGGGAACGTAGTTTGCTTTTCAGTATCTATTATAGCTTATATTCCAATGAAAATTTCATGATTAAACTATCATATCTATAAACCTTCTTTCCTCTTCTTTCCAGTTTCATTCAAGGTGTTCTTTTCTGTGTCCTCTTATTTCACTACAGTTTGCAAATATTTTACTATTTATTAAAAATTTTACTATTTATTATAAATATTTACTATTTATTAAGTAGTCTATCTTTGTATTTGATAGTTCTTCATAACTGAGATATACCCAAGAAGGTACAAACTGCTTGAATTTGATCATATTATAAAAATTTCCCTCATCCCCAAATCTTATTTCAGTTACCCTTTTAATATTATCTTCTTTTCCAACAGATCTACCCGAAGAGAGATACTGCTATCCATTTTACCTAATGGTGACTCTGCAAACATGATTTAACCTGGTTTCTGAATCCATTACTCCATAAAAATTGCCCCTGAGATCACAGTGACATCTATGTCACTCAAATCGGTGACCCTTCTCAATAGTATTTAACACTCTTGGTTATTCCATAATCCCTGAAGTATACTTTGCTTTAATATCTGTAACACACATAGCTTAATCCTCCATAGCTTCCTTTGTTGTCATTCTCAAAAATGATCTAGATAAGTGAGTCTTACATTTGGATACACATTTGCATGATATGAACCATTAAAAAATGGCTGAATCCCAAGGAACAATGAACAGATTCTAATTACATTGTTCTGGGTTTAGACTGGAACAAGACTGATTAATTCTTCCTATGCTACCTTGCAATCATGGTAAGAACCATTGTCTTAGACTCTCTTCATCTCGGTAATTGTCCTAGGTAACTTCATCTATCTTTTTGACATTACCTTCATGGCAGCCTGTATGCATAAGTTGAGTATCATTCATGTTTGGTAAAATGTTATCATTCCATCACATAATTTGTACATAGCCAAGTATCTCAGACATAATATCGTTAAAATTGACATTATAAACATGATATGCTCTCAGAGAAATATATCTCTTAATATTCAGTCTCCATGGTGCTATTATCCAGTTCCATAAACTAGAATATCTGTCTCCATATCAAATTCATTAATATGACTTATTTATCTCCTAAATTCCTTCAAATCTATGCACATATTGTCATAGGCACACTATTGCCACTACGAGTATTGGCAATGATTTGTAGTCTTTTTATTGTACTTTGATAAGCACATTTCTTTTATTAATTTTATTTTTACATTTAAACTCTGAGAAACACATTATTACTACATTCCTAGTCAGTAATATCCTAGTAATAACCTAGTAAATGCTTAAATGGCAGAACAGAGTGAAGAGGGAGAAGAGGTTGAAAAGCTGATTTTTACAGTTTATCAATTTCTGCAGTGTAAAAACTCCCACCATGACTGATTTTCAGTCACTATGATATGACTAACACAGTTAGGGGGGGATATGGTAACTTTTGACTTTTATGACTTAATAGAACCAGCACACCATTCTATTATTCTACAGATGAGAATATTTTAGGATATTGAGTGTATAAAACTAGTCACTCACTAGGCAGCGATAATTAATCAAAGAGGCATCTCTGATCTAAATTATAGTCCCTATTTTATAATGCCTCTTTCACTTCACTGGCTTTTACTCCCTGAATGTCAGTCAAAGGAGAATGCTGGGGAAATGTATAAGCCTTTTTAAAATAGAAATAATTCAAAATTCTTAATTTTATCAACATTGAAATCAGGGTAGATAAATTGATTACGTAGACCTGGAGGATGTATCTCTTTTTAACACTGGAAAAATCACTTACAATGTAGAGAAAAAGAACATTAGGAGATGTGTCCTAGGAAGGGGATGTGACTCTAAAGATAAAATGATGTCTGCTTCTGAGTCTACAAAAGGAAGGGAAATTATTACGACTCTGTCCTTCCAGTTACGCCATCCTTATAACATTCCTCTATGAACAAAATAATTTTAATGCAAAAGTTCTACTATTTTTTTAGGTTAAATAAACTTGTCTCTGCATTTGTTGGAAAATGAATGCTCTTTGCAACATTTTTTTTATCAAGAAATTTCACTGAAAATCTTGACAAACCTAATTCCAAATGAGCTGTGAAATACAATCCACTTATATTAGTTAAAGACTGCCAGAATAAAAAGTGTTTCTAATTCTCAAATATATGTATTTTTAATATATATGATTTATATAACCACTATACCCATTACATAATAGTAACGATGATGGAGATATTGGCACAGGTTCATAACATTTCAAGTGCATCAATAACTTTCCATTGTTCATACACTTTATAGCATACATTTAATATTCCTTTAAAACCTCCATAAAATATGTAAACCTTTCTTTTTATCTTTGTCTATATAATTTCTGATCCATCTAACAAAATGAAGTAAATAGATGCTCCTCAGTGGTAGTGCTCAATAATTTATAAAAAAATATGATACACTCAGGTTTTATTACCAAGTATAAAAACATTTAACAGCTTATACACTGAGCTCCTAGAAAGTGTTTGCAATTCAAATTCAACTGGGACTATTTACCCACCCAAAGGGTTGATTTCTCACAGATGTTTTTAAACATTATGAGAAGTAGAGAAAAGTGTAATTTGGTAACAGTCTTTTCACATATAATATTCTATTTTAGTCCAAACTACTTCTTTCCAGAGCACCCAATTCCTTAATCAACAAATTTTATTTCTGAATATGCATCATGTATTCATGCCTCATGCAGGCATACAATAGTTTGATACTTCTGACATTGCTTGTATTTTATTTGAATATACTTTATCTCTTCCCTATTCCATTTATGCTGCTTAAAGTGTTTCACTTGATTATTATCTTCCTTTGTACATTTCCATTGCTCATTCTTTTAAGGACAGCTTAAATACATTCTCGATTATTTTTTCCTTATATTTGCACATCCTTTTTTTATAACTTTAAATAACATGTCACTGTTTTTACAATGGTCTAAATATTTTGGTGCACATTTGCTCTCTACTGACTTTTCTTACAAGTTTCAGAAACAATGTGCTTATTATTTCCTTAAAAATTCAGATCTAATCTGCAAATGATTTGGTTGTCTTTTTATACAATTAAATATCACTCTGTGTTGTAAGTATCATTTATTTTGCTATATATTTATGACTTAACAATAACCCTATTATATGGGAAAGCTGATTGAGGAAATATATTACAATTAAGAAAAAAGCTGTGTCCTAGCAGAGTAGTGGTTAGGTCTACTGTCTCTGGCTGAGCACAATCCACATACATCCCAGAGAACAAGGAAGAGGATTTGCATTCCAGCACCTGGACACACAACCAAGATGAAAAACTGAATGAAAATAAAAAAATGTTTTTTTCTTCTTTCTCTTCCTGCCTGTTTGACTACTCATCTTCATTCCTGCTGCAACTTTCCTTAAAAAAATCATCTTTATATAGTACAAAAAAATTACTGAGCCTTTTTTTCATTTCCATTTCAGTAAAATTAGCAATCAATGCTCACTGAATGATGTAATTGTCTGATATTTGTTAACAGATTGCTCATGTACGAAATATTTTGTTTCTTGATTTTCAGCACTGTTTGTGTTCTAACTTTCCTCAGTACACTAGAAGTCCCATTGCTTTGCCTATATAAATGCTACAATCACAATAAAACAAATAAGAAAGATACATTTAAATTAAGTGAAATAAGTGGTGAATTAGGATGCTGCACAACTATCAAGAATTACCACATCAGAAATCTATGTATTAAAAGTGTGAGGTAGTGATATGTAAGGTTTACCTATATCATCATTCTCCTTCCTGAATTTTCTTATACTATTCTTTCTTATACTATTATAAATTTTCTTATAAATTTAAAGAGCTATGTCTTTTTAAGCCTCATTAATTTTACCCATATCTTAGACCTCAGTAGTGTTTGTGACTCTGACTTGTGAATGTCTATATTTTCAAAAACCTGTGGCTCATCTTTGCTCGCATTTCAGCATGTCAACAGAGAAACCAACTTCCAACTTAAATCATTTCTTCACATGCTTTTTATTTTGCTCAATTTTTCTCTGAACTCAATAGATCACAAAATTCATCTGCTACTTGAAAAAATTCTCAATTCTACTTCTACAAACACGTTTTCTTAGTTTGTGACGAATCTACTCTCTACCTCTATCTTTAACAAGTTTTCAAAGTTTTTTTTTTTTTTTTTTTTTTTTTACAGTTCTACTCAAATGTTATCTTAGATGAACAATTTATTGACAATCCCAATTGGTTCAAAATAGCATATTCTACTTATTCTAATATACTGGTCATATTCCTAAATTGAAATTTTATTTTGGTTGTAATATATTTTTACATCTAGATATTCATCTTAAAGAATGCACTGTTCCCTGAGCAAATCACAGATATCACATTCAATTCATGTCTCATATGACTCAAGAACAAGGTGTATGCTGGTGGCTCAGGCAGTTAAGACTATGGCTTCCAAGGTATAGTCCATTTAAAGTCCTTCCCTTTTCTTGCTTATCTGCTTAATGCCGCCATTCCTGCCTGCACTGACTCAGAAACAAGTGATGATAAATACACATACTGGATTACATAAAAGTTGTAGCCATTTTCAATTTGGCTATTAACATAACTTTCATATAAAAATAAAATTAATGAATCAAAAACAAATTTAAATATTTAAGAGAAGTAGAGAAAGGATAGTAACAATCAGAGAGCATATCTTTGCACTGAATAATTTTTATTATATAAAAAATTTTAAATATTTGTATTCTCATTCCCAGACATCATAAATAACCTTATTGCACAATAATGTAGGATTAAGTTAGTGGAAATCAGACTAGATAATCTGTGAGTCAATTAAAGGCGAACATATAAAATCAAACTACTATGTAATATTTTAATAGAATAAGATGATTAAGAATTCATATGAAAAAGGACTTGTACCTTAATCATACATATTTTTAATGGTAAGAATTTGGTGATAACAAAGCAAAGAAAAAAATTCATAAATTAATTTAATTATTCAACTGTGTTTATCCAGGTTATAGTAAAAAATCAGAATGCTACAATTTAAATTACATAATCATTATAAGCAGTCAAGAGTAGAAGTAATATTTTTGGTGATAGAAATATCTGTTATTCAATTCCCATATATTTCTATGGTGTTAAAAAGTTTGAAATTGAATTTCCATGTGCATAAAAGGTAAAGAACTAGTTCTAAGATTTTCATTTATATTTTTCCTGATCAAAGACCAGCTATGATTGCAAGCATGAACTATTTTTCTCTTAATGATTGATTGTGTATTAATGGTGAATTTTGATAAATCTGAAGCAAAAAGACACAAAAGAAAACTATAAGGAGGGAATAAAGCACTGTGGCTGAAGAGATAAAGGAGATTTGGAGATAGGTTGTAAAGAGAAAGAGAAGAAAACTGAGGAGTAGATTAGAAAAGAAATCAAACACTTCACTGTTAGACACTACAACTATATAATTTTACTTAGTCCTCTCAGAAGCACTATATATTATTATTGAGATGACTATAATTTATCATCCAAGTGGAGCCACTTTTGAGAGTAAAAGGTATCACTATCAATAATTAATTGTGGATGACAGGTGTAAATTGGAATTGTCTCAGGCAAACCACGTCACCATATTACTATAATTTGAAGTTGTAAAATATGAGACAGGGAGCTTATATGTGAGTTTTACTCACATTTCAATAAATAAGTGTTAGAGCTGAGTTTTCATCAGTACCTTTCTCAAAGTCTAGTCTCTTTCTGTGCTACACATCTTTTAAATAAAAAAATATTCAGAGACTAAGCGAATGACTGTCACCTTGGATTAGTAGAGCATTGAATTAAACACCCCAAATTCACATTGAGGAACATCCTCTTCTATCTAATGATTCAGTTCTAGTGTTGAAAGCAATGATATATATTTTCATAAACATGAATATTTGAAAATCAGAATTTTAATGTATTTTCTAAGTGTGTTCTTTCATATCACATAGGTAAATACAAAGTACCTGATTCCATCTCTCAGTTTCCTCTTCCAAATAAAGAAAGAAAACCTACTCATGAGGATTGAAACAATTAATAACATATTTTATGATGTATTTATATTTTACCTAAGCGATAAGTATCAGTTACTCTTCTCATTATTTTGCTACTAAAGAATTCATAATTAGGAGAAATCTTGAGGAAAATTTTGAGCAAGTGGGGACAACAAGGAGTAAGTCTTGAAATGACTAATATAGTTCTAGTGGGCATGTTCAAAAACAGTAGATGGAGAAGATGTGAAGTGGAGGATTTAGTAAGTAAATAAGAAATAAGGTCTAGAGGTGTTTTTAGTACATATAGTACATATGTCCCAGAATTCTGGTGCTAGTGTCTATGCACATATTCTGATTGATATGTTATCACAATATCCATGTTTCTAATATTTTTTTCAGGAAAACTGGAAGGGAGGAAGTGAAGAACTTTCTCACGTTGTTTTCTTATGCATTAATTTGCTTGTCTGTTTAGGAATGTATGGATTTTATTATATCATACTACAGTCTCACATTTGAATTATGGATTCAAAATTGCTGAAGCTACATCTACAAGATGTTAATTTAAAAAATCACAACATTAGATGAAGAGTACAAAGATTAATACTAACACATATTTTAAATGTTTGTTGGGTTATCAGGCTAATTATTGCACTAACATTGGTAAGAGAAGGGGTGATGGTTTTAGTATCACTTCAATCTTATGTTTCAGGAAAATACTTGAAAACTGGGGCATATTACTTAAAAACTCCTTAAATGCTGTAGATCATAAGTGCAGTTGCTCTAAGAATCTACTAATGGGACCACGTAGCAAACTGCAATCTTTTCTTTGCCCTCCCAGAAACAGAATCAAGTAAGTCATCAAAAATAGTCATAAAAATGACTGATGCTTTCACTCACAAACTATAACATGGCATTCATAGTGACAATAACAACAATGAGAAATGATTAAAAAACATGCATTGTTTTTCTGTTTGCTTACATTTGTCAACACATAATCTGGCAAAAATCACTATCCACTCCTCACTAGACAATACAGAGTAGAAAGTTTTTCACTCAACTTGCAGTCAAGCTAGCTTTATGTCAGTGCTAATCTTGAAGCCTCCATACCTAATAGATTATCATTTACATGCCTCATCTTTAGAAACAGTTATTTCCTATGTATTTTATTAAAGTAGATGAATAGTCATTTGGCAATTGTACTGAAAATACTTATTTCATTTGAAGAAAGTTTGATTATGCGTCTTGGCTAACTTTTCAATAATAAAAATAGTCATCAAAAGTGATAAATATATTTAAAATTTATGAGAATCATAGACTGAATATAGATACTTTGTGTAATTTTTAATATTTAATATTTATAATTTCTATGCTTTGAATTGCTATCAGTTTTTTTCAAATGAGTGATGTTTCTAACAGACACATATGATTATACATACACAAATATGCTTACTATGTGTAAGTGCCATATGTCATAGACACATAAAATTTCAAAGATATAAATGTCGATTTTTTTGTTGTATTTCTATCTTTGGGAGATTCTAATTTAAAAATTTCACTTATTAATATGTTGTAGCTACATAATCAGCATTAATCTATGAATAACATATAAATATTACTTCTGAAAATTATGTCTTCTTCCTACTATTGAAACATCTGGAAAAGAAGAAAGCCACTACAAGACTTAGGATATATACGTTTGTTGTAAAAAATAATACTAGAAACAGGTTAAATATTTGAAGTAATTTAAATATTAGCAAAAACTGAACTGTGAGAATCAAAATGCATAATAAAGTTGATGCAAAATTAGCACTAAAAATCAGAGGCATAAACAAATATAAAGTTAAGTCAACACATTAGCATACTATTTTTTGTAATAATACTATTTAAAATCTATACCTGATTCCAAGTAAAGAGACCTAACTTGCATTTGCAATTAATATTTCTATGTTAAATAACTTGATGTAACGTTAAACAGGCAGCTAATATTGGCACTCACTATTTTCCCAACCTCAGCTATTTGAATAATGCTGAGGTAGTTTATCCTCTTTTAAATAGCAGTGGATTTCACAGATGGTTATTTTTTTCATGCTTCTTCTAGGATCTCTTTCAGTGTAATTGTCACCATTTTCTCTTTTCCACTCCTTAACCTAAGATAACAGATTGGCTGCAGTGTTAAGAGCAAACATTTTCAACCTTAAAGGCATCATTTAGAAATAAGCTGGAGTCCTTATCAGTTATTTACACTTGACCTCAGAACAGGAAACCAGGTAAATCAGAAGGTGAGAGCTTGATATAATTTAGTCCCTGGCAGTAATGGAGGAAGGCTGTGAAAAGAACTGAAGTGGTCTTCACCATATTTACATATTCAAGCTAATGTTGGATAGTGAAGTTCTGCCTTTTTTGCACTAAAAGGCCAGGAAATAACTTTTCCTCCATTGTGAATTTGCAAATGGTAAACAGGTATATTCTCAAATAGCCTAAAGTGTATATGATTAAACTTAAATTGCAGAAATTGTATCTTTTGTGGTTGATCCCAGTCATCCAGTGACAATCAAAATCACAGGGCCCCTGGGGGAAAGTGAGGGTGCATATTCTCTGGCTGTATCTGAGTATCTGTCGAAATTCAATTAGCCTTTAGCTCTTTGTTCAGAATAACTTACTACATGGTTTTACCACAAATATTTTAGTCTAGCAGTTTACCGCTTTCCAAGTATTATGATGCTAAGTGGTAAACAAGGAGACAAAGACTTTGTGGTTTCATCTGGGTACAACTGAGTTCATGCTGACTGCAATGAAAACCTTTATAAATTACATATTACAATGAATAATTATTTTAAAATACAATAATATATGATACATTTTAAAATAGCAAAATATGGAATATTTGCCTTGAAGATCAAAAAATTAATAACAGGAAAAAATATATTTTAATTGAACACATCGATATTTTTCATTAGGTAAATATCTAGCTATAAATATTTAATAATTCACTAATTAACATGGGACCCTGTAGACTTTCTATATTATGAGTTTATAATAAAAGAAATATAGATGTTGATATACATTCATATATATACATACACATATATGTATGCATGGATCCATAATTAAATCATTTTGACTTATGCATTTTAATACTCTAATTTTATCTATATTTTGTATAACTTTCAGACGATTACATTTTTTCCTGTTGTAGAATCTAATTTATAAGTGTTTTACCTGAAAATTATCAAACTAGTATGGATGAAACTATATTTTATATAGTAATCATCATACTAAAATACATTTTTGACTCATTACTGAGTCAAATATTTAATAAGTAAGAGACACTAATTAGAAATTTCAGTAGGAATCTGATTGAAAGAGCTAGTATAAAATAATAATTTGTGTATGACTGGGGAATTTTCCTAGAACAATGATTAATATCCTATTTCTGAATTTGAACTTGTTTGCCACATAAACAGTTCTTAATAATTTCTTATATTGAAAAACAAAGGAAAAACAAGAAAATACTTATTTACATTTCCTATAAATTATATTATCTCTTTTTATTTAGTGGAGTGCTTTATTTCACTTAGGCTGTTTTTATTATAATTACAAAATTATTACAATAAATAATTTTATATCTAGTAGGATAAATATGAATATTTTGCCTAATGTGAATTAACCACACCACTTAATTGATTCCATCTTATCATGTATAATTTAGATCAGCCTGTTAGATGGTTTTGTCATTTAAAATTCAAATAATGGAAGCTATCAGCATTTTTCTAGAGTTTATTTCAACAGATGGAGATTCTCTACAGATATTCTTGATTTTAGTAGATGGTAGCTGTGTAAGTCTATGAAAGAGATTTGGCATAGAAAATGCTTCGCTTTCATATCACTGCAGGTAGAGTTCTTTTAATATGCCAGGCATTGTTTCTATTTGTGAAACAATATTACTACCTCTGCTTGTGGACAGTTTTCTGGATTATTGTTTGGTCATCTTGAGCAAAACACAGGTATCAAAGGCAAATTGTATTTCAAGGAGAGCAATAAAAATTAGAGTTCTGAAGTCTTTCAAGGTGAGTGATAAAAAGGTAGAGTTCTGAAGTTCCTGTATAAAATTAGGTCTTGGCTCTGTCACTAAATGAGTGTGTGATCTTGGAGAAGTTATTTTCTTATTACTACAGCCTTTCTATTTCATTTCTAAAATTAAGAAAATATTGTACCATCATTATAAGAGCTAAAGAGGAATAAATATGCAAATCACTTTACATAGAAAATGATACATAATATTTATTAGTCAATATCATTGTTATCTTCATATAAAATTAATAGAAAATTCTTATATCTTTGGAACTACCTGTTATACAGCATGAAACAGTAATCAATACTTGCACAATATAAATGCATATGCTCTTTAATTGTTCTCATCTCTAACAGATTTACTGAAGGAAATGAATAGAAATAATTGCTTAACAATGTCACATATGCATATGTACACACACAGAACCAAAGAAAATTATGATTAGTAAATTTTAAGAAATGATCTTGTGCATATTTGTAAGCAATGAAAAATGTAGCTCATGAAGTTCCAGTGAAGGCCCATGATTTTTTCAGCATAACTGCTTAACAGGAATAATCATATGCAACTGTCAGGAATTCTGTTTTAAGTTATTTGTGAATGGACAATATGTTTACTTGACTTTTACATTCAAAAGCAATTATTTCAGTTTACAATTTTATGTCATAATCACTGTTTAATTATTACACATGAGAAATTTTCAAGAGCATTGTCTTCTAAAGAGATGGCTTTTCTGTTTATAAATATATTTTATCTTTTTTCCAAAGGATATATATAATTCAAATTGATGGTACAGTGCAATGGTCTTGACCTAAAGGCATGCAAAATTTCAAGGGAATTTATTTTTTATTCATACAAATTCTTTCTCATGATTCAAAAATATTTCTTACTTGTTATGTTTCAAACATATTTCAAATAAGCATACAGCAGGCACATCCTGGTGGCTCAGGCATTAAGTCTGCTGCTCTGGTCAGCATAGTTCACATAAAGTACAGGACTCAGTTTGCAAAGTGGGTACAGGGAACAACTAAGAAATGAAGAACTAAATAAACAAATAAATCCTTCTTCCTTCTCTCTTCCTGTCTGCCTGCTTGCCTACTTGCCTTCATTCCTGCTTGCTTCCTTCCACTTAAGAAAAAAAAAAGGCATGTAACAAAAATAAAAAATAATTCAATCACAGTGATCTTTTTTCTTCTGTCTCACATTTCTTTATTTTTGAATAGTAACACTCACATATGTCACATGATGTATTTGTAGGTATGTTATAAGAAATATGATTTTAGAGTATGTCGTGTAAAAGAAAAAAAGCTTTCTGTTTTCATATTATGTTAAATTAGGAAAAAATGTAAACTTCAGAGAAGAAAAGTGTCATTTAATTTGCTTGTCTTGGGCAGAATATTTAAACCCTCTATGCAAGTTACTGAATCAAAGTCTCAGTTTTCTTAACAATATAATATGGAAAATAAAGACTTCAGAGTGTTGTGAAAAGAAAATAAGATAATAACGTTTCTGATACAGCATGTCAATACTCAAGAAGATCCAAGGCTCTCATTCCTCACAAACTTCCCTATTTGTCTCATCTAGTCAACCATAGGCCTTGCACACATTCAACTTGGAATAATACATCCCAAACAGATGACTCCTGTATCTAGATTCCCGTCTCACTATGTAAGAGCTAGAAATGTTTTTCCTGTGTCAGTGGGTTCTGAACACACCACCATGGTTCTCCGAGCATAGTTTCTCTCCTACTGAAACATTTTAATTTCCCTGGACCCACATCTATTTGTCTGGGTCACTGCTCAAACTGTTACCATCACCCTTTACACAAGAGCTGTATCCACCTATGAGCTGAATTTTATATCTCTCTTATGAAAACCTCATTCATTTATGTAAGTAGTAATAGTGATAATATCTAAGACTATTCTGCTGCTTTCTATATTCTAGAATGAATTTTTATATACACAAATTCCAAAGCCTGACTCATTTTGCAATGATACTCTTGATACTCTTGATACTCTTCGTTTATATGAGTAATCTCTCAGGTGGTTCACAATTAGCTATTATAGTTTACTATATGTTAGCATAAAAAATCAGTACTTGACAAATTGGGAACATCTTTTGTTATCAGTGTTATATGCTAGGGAATCAAATTATGATTTCTTTCTTTTTAAAATTATGTAGTTTTATCTATCTTCTGTAACAGCAAAGGGAAAGTGTTCAAAATCTCTAAGTGCTATTATTCATAACATTAAATACTAGTCATTTATTCCATACATTCCATTTACTAAAGTTTGATGATTCCTAATTTCTAGTTGTGTAACTTATTGCCATTAGACCTTCTGATTGCTAAGTAAAAATATTTCAACCAGAAAATATAGATTGATCATTAAAAAAATATATATATATATACACATACATAATCAGGGTGGTAAATGTGGAAAATCATAAATCTTAAGAAATAAAATGTCTATTTTGTTAAACATTCAGTGTTACATACTTTAGAAAATAAACTCTTGAGTTGGAAGAAGAAAACTGTATTGTTTTGTTTTTTTGAACTATTCATGTAAATAAGTACCTAGAGAGTCAATCAAGTGCCTTATAAAGTCAGTGATAGAAACATTCAGTTTCTATAGTCTAAGTTGTAGGAACACTGAAATAATCCTGGAAAATATAACAGAAATCGACAGGTACTGATTGGTGTTAAATGGAATACTGCGAAAGAAAACTAGATGTAACACAAGTGAGAAGTACTCATTTTCAATAACAAACACAGAGTTACAGAGAAGATACAGGTGTGAATCAGTCTATTATCATAGAAACTCTAGCAATTTTCACCTATTACACAACTAAATAAAACTAGACTAAAGTAATGTAAATAACATCACTATAATAACATATTATACACACTAAAAAACCCATATAATATTTAACACATATAAATCACTAAAAAGAAGAGAAAGCTTACCTCCATACATTGTATAGCAAATACTATGGTCATATATGTGCCATAAATACATATCTTAATTTATATCAGAACTTTCATATCTGTATTACTTTCACAACTATTAAGAAGTTAGAGCAAGATTTCAACCTATTGTAATTTACTTTAATAAGCTTCAATAACACAAAATTCATTGTTTACTTATTGATTCATTTATATCATTTTCTATCAAAGTCAGATTGAATGAATTCTAATGGAAAATGGAAATTCTGAAGACATTTCATTTTTATCCATTAGCTTTTGCTTCTGGAAGACCGAAAGTATCTAGAAAATTATTACAATTCCTGGAAGAAATGTTTTAAAAGCTACACTAATTTAGATTTGACAGGAAAGGACATACTTTTTGGGAACCGAGGTGGATTGTCATTGACATCAGTGAGTGTGATGTTGACTATGGTGGTTCCGGCTAAGCCCCCCAGCTGACCGCCCATATCCTTCGCTTGGATGAGGACTTGGTATTGTTCTTTGACTTCCCTGTCCATGTTTGGCAAAGCTGTTCTAATAACACCTTAAGGGAAAGAAAAAAGAAAGACAGAGAGAGAGAGAGATAAATATGACAAACGTGTTTTCTAAAATAGCCTGCAACAAAAAATTGATTCATTCCAGATTTACCAGCAAACATACACAGGCTAATACAACTTGTGTCTTTAAAAAGTGCTACACCCAAAATATTCAATGGTTGGTATATAAATACATATATTCTGGTAATAGTCACATAATGAAATGCTATACAGCATTGTGAAAATCGGTCAAAGAACAACGTATCATCTCTAAAAAACGGTCGTCATTAAGTCAGTCATTAAACTTATGATTTAATAGAATGCTCCTGTCTTTAACAATGAATGAGGGTTAAATAATATAGATTTAAAAATATACATATATACACTAAAAAAATTGACTGGTTATACTAAGAAAGAGATTTTCCAAAAATGATGTTTTCTTCATTTCCTTTATTTTCTTGGTTAAAATAATACTTTATTTTCAAAAAACGTAAATATTTTTAGATTTTATTAAGTTTGGCCATAGGAGGTATTTTGTTTTTCTCGTCACCAAGTTATTCTAGCATCTCAGACAATTAGGCGGCCATTTAGAAGGAACTCAATGAGCTCAAACAACTGAGTAGCTGGTTACTGGATAAATGATTGAATGAATGAATCTATAAAGGATTACATTTACTATCATGAATCATCCAGCCTATATGAATATTTACATATGCTACTCATTTTCTGCTTCTATGACCAAGTGTAGGAGTAATTTAAACTTACTCATTTATTTTTTTAATTGCATTTATTTTTTATTGAAAGGTACGGGTAGGAATGAAGGAGAGCAGAGGCAGGCAGACAAATAGAAAGAGAGAGGAGGAAGAAGCACTTTATTTTATTTAGTTTTCATCTTGGTTGTTGACTCCCAACTCCAGATCACAAACACAGGCTCTTATGATGCACGTGGAGTCTGTAGGGACACACTAGGACTAGGCCACCAGGGAATGCCAACATGTTTGTTTAATTTATTCATAGTGAAATAAGTAAAATCTTCTGAATTTGTTTCAAGTAAAATGATGAATGAACTTCATAATAAATTCCAGTCTCTAGTCAATCTGGGAAAGATTGCAAAGCATTTGTCTTAAAACCATGTATCTTT
Organism: Solenodon paradoxus; assembly: GCA_004363575.1. Taxonomy (NCBI): domain Eukaryota; kingdom Metazoa; phylum Chordata; class Mammalia; order Eulipotyphla; family Solenodontidae; genus Solenodon; species Solenodon paradoxus. Next base: position 347,441 of record RJWH01000375.1, read on the forward strand.
GATAGTGTTGTTCTTTCAAAAGGTAGTGTATATGTGTAACAAAAAACATGAACTATCCATACAAACTGTAGCAATCAAATGATAAATGGAATCTATATCTGCATTTTATCTGTGCTTTCTACTATCTACTTACCAAATGTTATTCTACTGCTAACACAAAGTTATAAATCTAAAATTTATTTTGAACCTTGATAGGAAATGTCTGTAAAAAGGCAAATTCCTGTTTTTTGCTACTGCTGCCTTATTCATGCACTGACACTGACATAATTTTGTATTATTTAAATTTTATTTATATAACAATGCATTACAGCATTACATAGGTTTAAGGTGTCATCATTTTCAAATCATCACCTGTATATAACACAGCCAATGTACCATCAACAAACTAATCATATCCTTCACCTTCTAGTTCAGTTTAGTTTCCTGATGTTTCTTAAGTTTCTTCATCGCTGCATCTCAACTGTCCCTTTAAGCTATGCAACATCTGCTTGCTTATAATGTTTGTATTTTTTAAGTAAATGCCTGGGTTTAATTCATATGCCTGCTGTATTGTCCTGTTGCTGACCAGCTGTACCAATAGCCAATTAATTTCTATTATAGAAAACTATATTTACAAATAATATATATTATATACAAATGCATATATTATAAATTTTACTTCACTCAGATTATTTCCAATATAAAACTCCCAAATATAAAAATATTCTGTTATATATAAATTGTATACTTAAATTTAAATTATATATGTACATAGAAATCACATTGAAATAAAATTTAAAAAGAGAGCAAATAGGCACTATCTAACTTATTTAAGACTAGATATTTTTTCTGTTGATTTGTTACAATTTTCATGTAGATTAAAATCCCGACATTCTCCTCCACCCTTGGTCAGTTAGGTGATCAGTCTGCTACTTGTAGTCTTCTTTTTGGTGTAATGCTGCTCAGTCAGAAGTTCATATATAAGAATTTAGAAGAAAAAGTTATCTGTATGTAGTTCCACTGAAAATCTCCAGTGATGAATAGGATGTGCCTCTGCTGCCCCACTTCATTTCTTTTAACAATCACTCTCCAGGGAAATAAAGGAAGTACTGACTGAAGTTTCTTAGAGTCATATATAGGAAATCAGGCAAAGACCTCCATGAGAGCAGAATCTTTAAACTTTGTGACCTCTGGAAAAAGTCTCAGGAATAAAACATCTCCTTTGCAAAAAATTATTTTTCTCATGGTCACTCATTGTTTATTAACAGCCTTGTAATTAAAAACAACAAACAAAATTGGATGGCATAGTCTTGAGGAGTCTGACGAAGGACTGGGCTATCATGCTCTCAGATTAGATGTTAACCAGCAGAAGGAAATGTTACACATTGTCCTTACAAGTCTTAGGTTTAGATTTCTATATCCATGCCTATATCTCAGTTTTGTGTATAAAAGTACAGAAACAGCTTTATATGATAAATGAAACTCAGAAAGAAAGCAAAACAAAAATATAAAAACAATATTAATACTAACATTCTTCTAACAAGAGAGTGAAGAACAAACAATGGGGCAAGAATAATCACTTCATGACTCATAATAGGAAAACTGAACTATCATATGCAGAAGAATTAAATTGGATCTTTATCTCACACTGTTCATAAAAATTAAGTCAAAACTGATTCAAGATTTAAATATAAGACCTGAAGCTGTAAACCTCATAGAAGACCACATAAGGAAAGGCTTTTTAATATTGGTGTTGGCAACAATTTTTTGAGTATGAAACCAAAAGAACAAGTTAAAAAAGCAAAATTTAATAAATGGGGCTGAATCAACTAAAAAGCTTATTTACAGCAAAAGAAACAATCAACAAAATGAAAATGCAGCCTGAAGAATGGGGAGAAAACATTTGCAAATGATATAGCTGTAGCTGATGAAGGATTAATGTACAAAATAAGTAAAGAATTCAAATAGCTCAGTAACAAAAACAAATTCTGATTTTAAAAAAGAAAAAATATAAGCATTTCAAAAGACATACAAATGTACAATGAACTCATGAAAAGGAGCTCAATATATCTGATCAACAGGGAAATGTAAATCAAAATAAGTATCAGATATCACCTCATACATTTTTAGAATGACTATTAAAACAGGATCTCAAAGTGATATCTTTATTCTCATATCACTGCAGCATTATTTAAATAGGAAAGTTAAGGAAACCAGCTAATTGTCTACCAACAGACGAATGGATAAAGAATATGTGGTACATATGTGTAGATGTATGTATTCGTGTATGCATGTATACATGCATTCATTCATGAGAATGAAGGAAATCCATTTGTGACAAGATGAATGGATCTTAAGGGGACTAATATAAGTAAAATAGAAAGGAAGACAAATACTCTATGTTCTCTATTTGTAGAATCTTAAAAATCTGAACTCATTGAAACATAGAATGGTGATTTCCAGGTGCTAGAACTTGAAGGAAATGGGGAATTGCTAGCTGAAGGACCCAAAATTCTAGCCAAAAGATGGATAAGTTTTGGAAACGTAATGGACAGTATGGTGATTATAGTCAGTAATTAGACATTCAAGATAGTGATAGATGATAGATAGATGATAGCTACTTAGCTAGATAGATGATGGATGGATGACTGGCTGCTTGGAGGCAAGGATGGAAAAAAATGGATTTATGGCTCTATTCTTCATACACTGAGTTCAATGGATAGAGCAGCCATAGTGGTGATGTCAAATCATGAATCAGGTCACAGTGCTCATCATATCTAGAACTCCCAGAGACTGTCCACATCAATCAGAGTAAGGACCTCACAAGAACTAACATCCTGGTTAACTTCCTATCTTTAACAACTCTTTCCTTTGTTGCCAATGACACTACACATACTCCTCTGACAGAAATATATTTCCTGAGGTACAATCGTGAATGTTCCTCTATTTTCTACCTAAATTTTCTCAAAGTCATATTCATAGGACTTTGTTGATCATCTGAAAGTCAATACTGGGTTTATTTTCTATTTTTTCCATAATAAACTCACATCTAGTATATTAAAAATAATACAAACATGCTATTCTATAATTCTGGAGGTCAGAAGTTTAAGATGGGTCTTACTGAGCTAAGTCAAGGTGTCAGCAGAATACATTCCTTTAAAAAGTTCTTTCATCTTCTAAAAAAATTGAACCTTCTAGTTACTGGCTTATTTATTTCACCTTCTAAGGTAACAGCATAGCCCTTTTAAATCTTTCTCCTTCTTCTTCCTCCTTCTTTCATTTATAAGGACACTTGAAATAAAATTGAGTCCATGAGATAAAGCAGGATCATCTCTCCATCTCAATGACCGTTTATTAACAACCCTAATTCCAAATACAACTTTATTCCTCCTTTGTCAGGTCACATAACCTATGGACAGGTGTCAGGGATCAGGACATGGACATATTTGGGAGATCATTATTCTATCTATTACACATAATCCTCCCAAACATTTCATGGGCCATTTCTCTATTATTTTTCTTCTCAGCTTTCCTTGCTATTCAAAACACTGTATATTGTCTTTATTCTGTTTGTATAGTGTTTCTCCAAATACAACGTTATTCCTAAAGATGAGAATTTTGTTCCTATGTTGCTCTTCCTTATAGGAAGTCTAGTTCTAGAACAATGTCAGATATGCAGTAGGAAACAACAGATACTATTAAAATGAATATATTAATATGTAATATTAGCCAAGGCAATGCCTGGAAAATAAGCATACATTTTTGCAAGAAATATGATTTTATATATTACTGATAATCATTTATTATTCAACAAAATGCTCACAATCTAACTTTGAATAAGCTAAAATTATTAGTATATAGTCATGTGGATTGTAGCTGGTATGCCATGAAAAAAAAATTGATTAAATGCTATTTTTGTACCTGAAGAAATTCTTTCCTAACAACTCTCAAACTCTAGTGTTAGCCAAATCATGATTACTCTTTTGAAATAAGAATTTCAAGGAAGTATTTGAAAAGATGCTCTAATGCAAAAATCTATTAGAAATACTTAATAGATAAAGAGGACAGCAAAAGTAATGATAAAGACAGAAAACAACTTTACTCATGATAAGTTAGTTTCTTTTTTCCAATTCTAGAGTAAATTACTTTAGAAGCAATTTGAGAGATCTCTTTTTGAAGCAGTTCATAAGAAAAGTTACTGAGTTTCATTTTATTATAGCTTCAAATTTGCCTGAAATGTGAAATGAATTTTTTCCATTTTAAAATTATATTGGCAAAAATGTGCATCTATTCATACACCATGAAGTGCATACTTTTTAAAAATGCAGTGTCCGGTATGCATTTTGAGGACTAGAAGAATTATCGGATTATTTTCAGTAGGAAGGACATTCAGAGACCACATGGTTTTCCTTCTGCCTATAACATGACTTCGTCTTCAGGAACTAGAAGTTATTTCCCCACGAATTCTTTCCTCGCTATTCCCCACTTATGGTCCCCAGCAGTTTATATTTCATGACAGCAGTAGTGCTATGTATCATAGAATTACATCCTACAAAACTTGAATGTGATCTTCTGAATACTTAACGATTTCCCTGCAAAGATGGGGGTCTTATAGCCCAGTAGCAAAGCACCTCTGAGGTCACTCATAAAGAAACGCGCACCAAATGAATTACGCAAATCCATCAACACTAGTTCATCGTTCAACATCAGCTTTAGCACTGTCACTAATGTGCAGCTCACAATCTCCTGAGGCACTCCCCTTATTTATAGACAAGCATGAACATCTCTCTCTTTCCATAAAACCAGAATTCTTTCTTCCTGTAACTCGTACCAGCCCTTTAATGCTCAAGCAGCACACAATACAGCTAGTTCCTCTTCTACATGACAGCTCTACAACTTCCTAAAGGCATGTATCACATGCCCCTTGAGGATTTTCCTTACAAGGCCAGAATTCTTAGTTCTATCTGCTGATGTGTGCATCCCATGATTTTCTAAATAAGATAAGCAGTGTCCATACAGAGATCTCATGAAGCATGGCAATGCAGAACATAAGGAAACCAGCGTTTTCAGCACAAATGACCATGTAATTTTGCTGCATATATATGATAATTATTACAAACAGGTAAAAGGTGAGTTTAATATTAAAATAGTCTATTTTACTGGCACATTTTTCCTTTCTTTTATTGACTAGTATCAATTATTTTTCTTGCTCTAGCAATGGGCATTCTGTCTCACTGAAAAAAGTATTACAGGAGTGACGACTTTGTGGAGGAAATACTTTTTTTGTCCTGGAACAAAGAAGAGAGTCTATATTTCTCTCACTAACATCAACTGAGCTGTCTGTGTCCTGTAAGATTTTACTCTGAATTAGTATAGAAAACATTTTCAGACCATAAAATAATGTAAATATTTATATCGTACTAGATTCAGTCAAAATACAAAGTTTAACTCATGCTTTAATTTTATTACAGGGCTTTAGAAGTCTAACTTTAAAGATGTAAAAGAATACATATAAGTCAAGATATAAAGGAAGTTTGATTTAGGACACAGTCTTGAAAATTGTAATCTGTGAATAAAAGGTGACAGTCAGATTCAAAGAAGAAAATTCTTGAGAAAGTGTCAGTTGTCTCAGCAACCTTTATCAGATTTCTCTTAACAGAAGCCAGAGCACGATCACAGAGCATAAAATACCGGAATAGTGAACGAAGGGGAAAAAGTATCTCATGTTTACAACTCCGTTCTCATTCAATTACTTTCATATGAGTTCCATAAATGCATTTGTAAATATACAAAATAAAAACTTATAAAGGGTGCATTGTCTTGACAATGTACCTACATAAAAAAAATACTGAAAAATTTATGGAGATGATGGCAAAGATAATGGCACAATGTGGAATGTCCTGGTGACTCAGATAGCAGAGACACTAGTGTGTGGACCACATAAAGGCCAGGACCTGGGTTGACAATCTGTGGCCAAGGTTTAAAACCAAATATAAATAAATAAATACAGTTTTTCCTTCTCTCCCTGCCTCCCTTCCTTTCTTCATCTCTTGAAAAACACCAATATTACACAATGCAAAATGCTTAATGTCACTTGCATTTTTAGAATGGTTAAAACAGCAATTTTATGTGTACATATATACACATATGTGAACTCATATTAATAGAAATATTCAAAGTTTATAGATTAAAATATGATATTGAGATTAAAAATACATAATGCTTTTTTCAAGCAGGGCTCATAATACACAAAGCAGTATTTACTAGTTATCTGAGACATAGTTTTTGAAATAAAATTAGAGAATAACAAGTTCTTGGATAGAATTTTAAAGAAAAAGTAGGCATAGAGCTAATGAAGCTAAGAGGGCCATAATTTTTGTTTTCCTAAATGAAACAAATATATTATAAAATGCAATGGAGATATTGAGCATTCTGATTTCATGCACTGAATAAAATATCACAGTAACTATAGCTTGATATTTTGTAAATTACAAATATTTTCTAATGTATAATACATTTTATATAAAAATCAACATTTTATAAGCATTGATTATAATACATATTTCATTATTATTTATAGATATATATTTGAGGGCTTTTAAAATATCACTAATAATAATTTGAGACATATACATATGTATTAGAATTTTAATTCAAGTAAATTGTTTCATAGGTAAGCCAAATAATGTCAAATTAGCCAATTTAAGAAGTCTAATTTCTGGCCTTATTGCATTAAATACACCCATTTGTATTGTATATAAATAACATCACAATATTAACTTGAATAAAGAAAATATTTCTCAAATAGTAATATCAATAAGAAAATAATTTTTTAATTTTCTCTTTTCAAATGAATAATAAATGGCTATATTTATTCCTTTATACATCAGATATTTTGCTGAGACTTCTTTCAAATGTTGTTTTAAACGGTATGCTACACTCAAATGTGGAAAATTGCAGATATTAGTTTTTCATGCATTCTATTTAACAGGAGCAAAAGGAATCATAAGAGGAAGCTATATGGCTGGAACAAATGGAGACTGTTTCTGAGAAATGGCAATTATCCTTGATTTTTGATTTACTCTTATCTACCACAAGGTGATAAATTTGACAAAAAGTCTGCCTAATGGTTTCTGTGCATGGAGAACTAGTTTTCATTCTCTTAATGAAGCAACTCCTCATACCCTCTTTTCCTGTCCAGTGGTCTGAGGCACTGTTAGCATCAAGACTTCTGTCTCCACTGAAAATCAATGCTTCAAAAAATCTATGACAGAGTTCATACCAGAATTTTTTCACCTTTAGTTTTAAATAATGAGCAGTAAACACAAATAAATATGATTAGAAAAGTCTTATCATGCATATACATCCTCTGTGGTAAAATATTTTCTAGTCAGTGGAATGTATCAAAAATTGAAAGTCAAGGAGATGACTCATTGTTTGTTCATTATTAAATTGATTAAAATGATTCTATTCTAAATCTTTTATACCTGATTCATCTGTTTATGCTTTTAATGTGCCTTTTGTAGAGCTGGCCTCACTTCTACCTCTTCTATCACTATTAAAACTTTCATCTTTCTCTTTCCACACTGATTCTGAGTCTAGAAATGTACTGTCTTTATAGTCAAATCTCTGCAGCCCAGTCCATAGACTCTTCATAGTGAACACACCTCTTTACTAATCTCTGAATAGCCACCTTTTACTTTCTTCTGCCACCTATCTCTGAAGAATATTCATCTAAGGCGACATTTATTGTTCATACTTCTACTTATGTTAGAATGTCCACTATACACTCAGCCTGCTGTTCAAATATTAATCGTTCTAGAATTTGTACTATCATATAGTTCACAACTTCCCCACTTTCTTTATTTATCCTTTTTTTCTATAAATATATATGATTTTTCCATAGTGAAACGATAACCACAAAACTTCCTTAACAACAATATTGTCAAACATATTATCTTCATTGCCATTCTTAGGTGTCTATTCTCCCTTCATGTACTTACTCAGCATTTGACACTAGTTTTTGGTCTTCACTGTACTAACTCCCTACACTAAACATAAACCTTTGTCCTAAACCTTTCTGTATATTCTTCAGCACTGTTCCCTCTGGGACTGTCTTTGTTATCATCTTCTCTTTTTTAGGTTCACATAATGGAAAAACTCCTTGCTTTACCCCTTGAAGTTTGCGATGACTTTTGCCCTTACAGGCATAAGATGGGGAAGAAGTGAGGTGAGAATGACAGGTTCAGTTGACAGAATGTCTAAAGTCTTTATTTCCACATAACTGGCTCTGTTCCTAAGCAACATTAGTACATGGTTAATTCAGAATTAACCTCTATCTAATTGGTTATCCAGATTTCGGCATACACTTCTGACGAAGCATAAATGTAGATATTTTTAGTTCACTTGAATGTATAGTGCTGAAATTAATACTATTCAATTTGATGTGACTTTTTAAAGATTCATTTACAAATTTGGAAAAATTTAATGTGCAGTATGTAATGATGTATTAAATGCAGTAAATAGTATTGAATTCAACATGAACATATTAAAATGGACAATATCAAAGTTGAGCAAATGACTGCTATTGTGGAGCTTCTGCTTTAATTATGATATGGAACACCTACTTTGATCATTGTTTAGTATGACTGAATCACCCGAAAAAAGTATTCAGATTCTCTAAAGATAGGGGAACCTCATCTTATTTAAAAGAGAATATAAAATCTTCTATGCACAAATCCTCCTATCCTTTCTATACTTCCCAAAGATTGCATACATTTATTTGCCTTTTAAAATTGTCATTAATTGGTTTCACTTTAAAGTAGGACTGACTTTGGCATGCCCTGGTGGAGTAGTGGTTTGGCCCATTACACCCCACTGAAGCACAGTCCACATACATCCCAAGGGCCCAGGTCTGCTCTCTGGGGCCAGAGCAGGGACAAATAAGATGTACAGCTAAATAGGAATGAACAAAGTATTTCTTCCTCTTCTCTTTTCCTGCCTGCCTGTCTCTTCTCACTTTCATTTCTGCCTACAACTTTCCTTTAAATAAAGGGACCTGGCTTTAAAAACATGGAAACATAAGTTTATGCAAATCCAAATCTAGTCTCCATCACCTTGATAAGGTAACAATAGAAGTTCATGGTCCTGCTATATGTTGGCAAGACCTAGAATCAAAGGTAGTTTAAACCAACCACAAAAACCCAAAATGAACATGCTGTTTGAGTCCCAAGACTCAAAAAAACCAAAAGCCCATATTCTAAAGAATAGAAAATAAAATATACAGAGAATTTCTAAGTAAAATTTTTAGACTTGAGATATGAAAGAGTTAAGATAGATACAAAATTAAATCCACAGGAAACAGTTCTGCAACAGGAAGGTGTAAGGTCTTATCACCCTTGTCTAACGTGCATGCCGGAATCTTTATTGCAGCATTAAAATAGAATAGAATGCCAAGATCTAATTAATGTTTAAATATTTGAAGGGGTGTGGATAATGTTGTCTCTAATAAAAAATTTACCTGTCTTGGGATCGATAGAGAAATAAGGTTGTCCCTGAAGAATGCTGTAAACGACTCTGGCACTATTTCCATAGGTCGGGTCATCTGCATCTGTGGCCTTGACCTGAAGCACATACGCACCTGGAAAATAAGACAATATGACTCTAGCATCTTTATTTTATAGAAATTAAGGTCATACCTATTATTAGATGGACTCCATTTTCCACTGGAATTGGCATTACTCAATGATTCTGTGAGTACATGATGTCACTGAGAATAACTATTATAATCAAAATGGCAGGCAACAATATAACTTAGTGCAAACGGTACATATTTTAAATAATATTTTAAAAGCTGTGTCCATTTCCAGTAGCTCGATCATTGAACTGAAATTCATCACAATCACTTTATTGATTACAACAGAGAGAAGATGACACCACTTACATTAGCTCATCTGCTTACTACAGATGCTTTAATTTCATGCTTAGGATATCAATGGAAAAGCTAAAAGGTTTAAAGGCTTATTGAAATTTAGAGAGTGTTAAGTAATTTGCAGCTGCACTTTAAATATCAGGAACTACATACTAGCATCAGGAAGACTTTAGTTGGGGCAGAATATGTGAGAAATTGAGGAACTGAAAGTAACTGCTATTACAGTTACAGGAGCATTAAAATTACTCAAGTCTAGATTAATAGGAGTGTTAATTAACACAGGAAAACAGTAAAAAAAATCAAATTATATATGATGTTTCTTTTTTGTTGGACACTAATTTATGTACTTTTTCTCCATATCTTATCTTATGTATTCATAATCAGTGATATCTTTCTCTAAATACTCCAGGATTTTTTTTCAAGGAGAAGGCAGGAATGAAGGCAGGCAGACTATAGGAAGAAAGGAAGAGAGGAGAAAGAAGTATTTTTATTTAGTTAATTGAATTCCTGACCCTGGAACATGAATCTAACCTGGGTCCTTTGGTTTTATGTGGACTGTGCTCCAGGCATGGGCTTAATGCCTGAGTGACCAAGGTGTGTCTCTTTAAGAACTTTTAACTGAGTAGCTCTTCTTAAATCCTAAGCAATGTTACTATTCAGAGTTGAAGACCAAGGAAAATAGAAAGTCTCAAACTTGATACAAGTAAAATAAATATGTTGCTATTAGTAAGAAGGCAATCTGGATTAAACATAAAGGAAAGATAGGTAGGTCCAAATTTATGCAATGGACAGAACACTGTATCTGGAGACATTCAGAATAACTGCTCAGTTTTGAAAAATAAGATTGCCTCTTGCATTCATTTTCTTAATCAGGCTTTTCTCTTTAGGCAGTATAAAATTGGAACAAAATAATCACAAAAGGTTTCCATAAAAGTTAAGAGAATAAAACTGCGTAACTCGTGTTTGCTTTTTTATATAAATAAGGTGTCAGGATCATAAAAATGTTAACTTTTGGTGGACTTTCAATAGCAAGTGACTTATCTCAAGATGCTTTGGTGAATTCTAACTCTAACAAAGTATAAAAATGGTGTTTTATTACAGCAGCCTATCCCAGGAAAGGAAACTTCTAGAAGGAAAGTAGACAGACATGACTAAGATATCAAAAGACTGGTATTGTCCATCATTGTGATGATCACTGATATTTGCACCATGGTTAATAATATTTGACAAATAAGGACTGGTGGCCTGTATTAATGATTCATCAAAATTATATTCTTCTTACTGTTCTGTGAATAAACAGCTGCAAAAGTGAGTTCCCCACTTTTTTCTTGTCTTCTTAGCAAAGTTTTTAATCCCTTGTCTGCATGTTTGTTCTCACTTCCTCACACCTCTGCTGTATAGGCAAAGTCTACATATGTTAAATAATTTCCAGATTCTAGATATACATACTACAGGTGAAAAATCGTGGAAAGAGAGGAATAGGGCAAGAGACTCCTTTACATGACTAGGAAAAGCATCCTTAAGAACTGGACTGTCGGTGGCAACCAAGGTATTTTATATGTGCATTTATTTACAATGGTGCATACCTTATATAAACTTATTTGCAGGTGTCTTCACTGTGGGTTTCAAATTAGAGGGAAGGGAGGAGGAACTACTGATTTTTAAGCCATCATTAGAACTATTCTATAGCTTAGCAAACCCTCGAATATCTAGTTCACAATAGCTCCTTATAATTATCACCTTATTTACCCATTGACCTACATTTAAATTTTTATTTACATGAAGAAGATGGAGCTTTTCATACATGCTTGAACTTAACTTTACTCTTTCAAGAATAGACTGGGCAGGCATGTTATAAAAGCACATAGCCATTAAAAGAATTATTTTTATTTTACTAAAAGCACATAAGTATTATCTTTACTCTCCTCGTAGTTGTCAGTTTAAAGAATTTCTTTTTTCCTTTTATGAGAAATTCTGTAATTGATAAATTCCCACCATTGAGAGAACTGGGTCAAAAAGCACACAAATACAAGCCCAAATATATGTTGACATATTTTGCCATGTTGACTATGAAAAGACTACTTTTTTTTTTTTTTAGTTCTATCAAGGTATATTTTCCAGCTTTCTCACCAGCTTTATTTTTATATTATGAGTGAACTATAGCACCTTATATTAGTCATTTTTTAATGTATGACATGTGTGTATGTACATGTGTGTAAGCATGTGTACATGTGTGTATATATAGTTTATCCATGATCTGATCATGATGTTAATCTATTTTACTTTCATAGGTTGTATCTACCCATGTATCTATTGAAGCATATTTACCAGCATATATTTGTTCATTTTAAATACCTTTCTTTTATGTGTGCATGCTTACCTGTGTCTGCCAGCATGCCCTTACAGACATTAATCTATCAGGCGGCTTTAATGATATCTTCTTCCTAGCTTCAATATAGAGAGCATGTGAGTTTTGGTGTCCAGAGCAGACAAGTCAGCTCTCTATGGTCTACTTCTGCTTGCATATGCCTCAGAGGCATATGTCATAATTTACTTGTATGATTTCATTAATATTATCAAGCCAGGATTAATTTCAGAAATGATCTGATGCAATACCTGCACTTCACAATCAAATAATTGAAGCCTAGCCATGTAAAAAATCATTATTATGGTTGTTAAAACCCATTCTTATCCAAAATGATAGAGAAGTGGAAGTAGAAATGAATCTTACTAATTCATGATATTGGATACAGCGGCATTTGTTGATTTATTTATCTCTTCTTTTAATCAATACATTCTCAATGGTATCCACCATGCACCAGGGATAATGCTCTTTACACAATAAAAAACAATGGCACATATTTATTCTTTCAATCACTACTTGCAGAATGACAGCATCATGTTCCATGTATTTTTTCTTTTGTATTTGGTATATTAAACAAACTTGGTAGAAATACATTGAAAATATTGATGAATTACATTTATGTCCTCTATAAAATCTTTAAAAATAATTTCCCATTGTGGACGAATTTTCTATTCTTTGGATGTGTTCTTTACTTTTTATCACTCCTATAACTATCTCAGCTGGTTCAGGTTTCACTCTCTCACTAGTGTAAAGCTGAAGTACATCTTATTAATTCCTCCTCCAGCTCCTTTTTACACAGGAGAATCTGAGTCATTGTCCCTGCATGCAAGATTGATTGTGTTAGTCTCCTTAAAAAAATAAAAGTTATATATTTTTAAATATAGGCTTCCACTCCTACTGAAGAGAATCATCTGTTTAAACTCATTTGCATGCTATGACTGGCATGACACATAGATTTAACAGTCTCCCGGAGTGGTTTCTCACTGCGCTGCCAGAGACTACATGCTGGGATGGGGAGATCTTACTGACTGCTCATTTGAGGCTCTTTCCCGCCTCTGTGCTCTTGTGTAGGAGATCCTGCTACCTGAGTGACATTCATCTCCACTACCTGGAGAAATCATACTCCTGCTTGATGTCCCAGCTCACTCCACTGTCACTGCTGTACAGCTCTTTTTCTATTCCCAAGCAGAGATAATGTGTCCATGTTCTATACTTCCATGTGTCCATGCTCTATACTTCCATCAGACATTATTCATCTTGATTTTTTGAAATTCAACACATCATGCACTTTTCTCACTAAACTGTAAAACTGTAAAATATTCAAAATATTTCTTTATATATTCAGAGTCTGTCATGAAGTCCCAAATATTGATTGGTTTGGATACTTATAGTAATCAAATATGTACACACAAAATATACACATACTACCCATATAACACTCTAGCAACTTATTTTGGCCTTTAGAACCTTTTGAAACACTAAATTAAGAGTTTAACTGGACTTGAAATTTTAATGTACATCACTGTTCTCACATAAAAAGTAGAAAACGAATGAGTAACTCCACATTTTAGAAATTACATATGTACTAGTTAACTAAAGTATGGCATGAACATCAGAAAGGAGTTAATGTAAGTTTTTTTAATGTATAAAAGTAATTCTTCTCAGGACTGACACATATAAAAGGAAGAGAAAAATTTCATGGTTATGTGAATTTCTTTTTGTCTTACATATACTTTGCACAATAGCCACGATAATAATATAGATTAGGGTTAGATAGCTATAGAATCATACATTGATAATTACTTTCAAATATGATTAGAAATTGAAGGAAATAAGACAATGAACTGTATATTAAACATGGCATTAAGCAGTAGAGAAATAGAAAGCAAAAAGTGTTTTGAATCAAGTCAAATATAGAGAGTTGCTATACGTGTGTGCACATGTGTATGAGATCCTAAAACAGAATCAGATACTAAAAGACATTGAAACATGTGTCCTGCTAAAGCAGAATTTAATTATAAAGTAAAATTAAGCATAGATTCACAGGATATGAGTTTCATTTTTTAAGTAACTGGGTCTTCAATCAGTTTTATATTAGATTTTACTGCACTGCTCAGGAACACTTGGCTCTTTGCTTATTTCTGTGGATTCTCTTTCTATATTTGGCCCTTAAAGATGTAAATAGCTCTTCATCCTCTTTACCTTCATCCAGGGCTGCATATATATACAAGGGTTTATTAGAAACACTAGTTTCTGAACTTCCATCAAAAAGTTTTTGGTGTGCCAGGTTTTGGAATGTTTAACATCTTGAGATGAGTCTGATGAGTAGCCAGGCCAGTTTCAGAACGATTTTCCTCTAAGTTTTCTTCACTGGAGAGGCTACACTAACACCATTCTGGTGGCCATCTTTGTCTCTGGAGATTTAGGTTTGACTCCTAAGTCAATCACTAACTATCTGTGACCACAAGCAAATTACTTAATCTCTGTTTTAACTCCATCATATGCAAAGCAAAACAAAAAAACTGAAAAATAGAGCACCCGTTTTCTAGAGATATTAATATTTTAAAGAAACTATGGATTTCCACTGAGTATATTCTATTCAATTGAATGTAAACTACAATAAATACATCAAGGCATATTCACTTTCTCTTCGCCTGTACCACACCTTGGATGACAATTCCCAAACATGTAACACTACTTGATTACTGTCCTCACATTCCCTGATATTCAGATACTGATCCAGATGCTATTCCCTGAATGTTAGAAAAAAAAAAAAAAAAACAAATGTGATTTTGAGATGTCGATTTAGAATAGATTAAAATGTAAACAAATAGATTTTAATAATACTGGATCACCTTGTTAGAGACCCAAGAAAGAAAAGTTTATATACTTGTTCAATCTGATCAAAATAATGAGAAATTTTCAGGATTAGAAAAGCTATATGCCATTCAAATCCCCTGGATTAAAAGTTATGCCTCCTTGAATTATACCTACAGGGTTACAGTGAACAATTTGTTTTTCTCTGTCTCCAACTGTATCCCCAGACAAACTTAAGACTATGACTTCAACTTACAATTTGTCATTCAGTCCAAGGCCTCCAAAGCACTCTCAGATTACAAAATTTTCCTCCTAGATATGTCCTAAATATTTTGGACTATACATATTTACACCTAGTGATTCAAACTTACTTTGATGGATAAGTGCATCCATTTTTATGAGCACTTTCTCTTCCGTTGTGTGCCAAGAATTCTATACCTGGAATACCAATACAAATGCTACTGTCTGCTCCAGGTGACACGTTGAACTCCAAATTCCAGTGATGGTGAGTGGTACCTCTTTTGTGCCTAACGTCATTTGAAATGTTTTTCACAGATGCTATCAGGAAATTTCACAGATGCTATCAGGAAATTCCACAGAAATCATTATGAGATGTATGAGTTTGGAATTTATTCACTCCCTGGCTCTCAGTTATAAATCAGCATGCTTTGTATTTTGTTTTCTGCATAACGTCATATTCTTAAAGAACAGAGAAATTACTTTTGATTCAAATGAGTTGACTAAGATGCTAAGATGCAGTTAATCTGATCAAGTGATGTTTATTTTGAAAATTAATTTATTGAAGGGACATTTATTTATAACATTTCATAGATTAAGGTGTGCATCACTGTAAACCACATCTGTCTATAATGGGTGAAGTTTCCCACCAATAACCAGTTCTTCCTTTATAATACAATTGATCCCCTTTACTCATTTGCCTGTCTCCCTCCCCTTCCCTTCTTGTAACTGCCAATTTGACTTTATTGACTAAAAATCCATTTTTTATTTAGTTCATTTATTTGCTTGTTTTCTTCATATAACACATGAGCAAAATTCAATGATGTAATTAGTATTTGTTTAATACACAGCCTACATAACTAAAACTATTTTTAGTCATATTATTCTGCTATATTAAGGATACAATTTATGTATTTTCCAATTCATTTATCTATCTAATTTTAGTAAAAGAAAAAGAAAAATGTGAATGTACATATGTCTGTGTCTACAAACCAAAAGCAGAAATATTTAAACATAGAACCAGCTCTGGAATTAGGTATATGATCTTTTTCAAGTTATTTCAAATCTGTAATCACAAAAATGCAGTTTTTGCAGATAATGTAGTGATCCTTCCTCAGAGTAATTCTATGTAATCTTATGAACTGTCCATAAAACATGCATATGTCACCATTGCCTTCATTCCTTAGAAGAAGCTTGACCTTCATGGAGACATTCGGTTCAAGTCTAAACTAACGAATATAAGTCTTTATGATTAATAACGATTGGTTACGAAGTTTAAATATAACACATTTCAAGTTAATAAAAGAAGAGATATTTCCTCAGACCATCTAGGAAATAAGTACTTTTATCTTCTGGACACTACTGTGTAAATGATTGGGATCACTAGTCAACTTCCAGTTCAATCTCTTGGGGGGGAAATGTGACTAGAAACAGTTACACACAAGAAGCAACAAACTTGAGGATCATAGAGAAAATAAGGGAATTTTCATATACCTGGGTGAAGCTCAACTTCAAATGTTTTGATAATTTGAAACCGTAAATCACTTTCTGTGTCAGATTTAATACTATGAATTGGACAGGGATTTTTTTTCTGTGACATCCTTAATTGCTTAGCATAATAACTGGAATATAAGGGATTTGACATCAAATGGTTGTTCAATTTTACATGAAGGAATATTTTTCTGTTCTCATTTAATAACACATAGTACAAATTGAAACTATCCAATTTTACCTCTTTCAAATAGTTTTTTTCCCTATTGCAGATTCAACTTTTGGCTATGGAATTTTGACCATACCACTGTTCTGTCCAGAGTTTCCAATGGTTTCAATCACAATTTGCAGTTTGAACTCCTTTAAGACAGTTTGCAGGCTTATATTCATCTGTTTTAACATTCTAAAATTTAACTCCTCAGTTTATCAAAACTTCTCTTGGGGAAATTTATTTTATGTACTACCACCAAAAATGACAACTCTGGCAATTAAATTTTAGATAACAACTCTTTAACTCCTATCTAAAACTTAGAAGCATAAATGTGAATTTCATAAAGGATTTGCAAAGAACTGTAAGAACTATAACTAAGCTATATTTGTGAATTAGATCCTTCTGCTTTCGTCCACTATCATTGACTCTCCAGAGCTTCCCATAAGCCATTTTCCCTCTGGAAGTTCTACAGACCAACTTATTCACTGTTACATTTTCTCAGAATTTTTCCATCTGCTCCTTCCCTTAATTGAAAGCTGGCTTGCCCTTGCCTATTAGAACATTTTTAGGCTCACAACTGCATTCCTTCAACTTTCTAATACTGCTTCTGATCTTTCCTACCAACAGATAAAGGGATCCTCCTGTTTTCCCACCAAATTTGAGAGCACTTAATTGGTTGGCAGAATTTTACTTATTCAAGTTAGTTCCAACTATGGTTTTGTCAGCATCATATATTCATGGGTCTCCCCTTTCTGTGTGATCACCATTTCTTAGTCTTCAATATTAACCCCTTTCACCCCTCTTTGTGCCCTTGGAGGTTCCTGTGCCCCAAATTTTGTCTCTGACTCTATATGCCTAATTCTACAATCTCATTCACACTTGCCCCTAGGTGCCTTTCCCTGAATCAATGGTTTGGTTATGTTATGAACCTTTTTGTTTTATAATCATTTATTGTTTATATCAATCTGATCACCTTCACTAACTAAACATTCCTAAAAGACATCTGTCTTCTTTATTCTGCCACTACTTTTCTCTGAATATTCCTGTTTCTCACCTGGATTATAGTGATACACTATTTAATAATATTCCTTTTATCTGTCATAATCCATGTCATAATCAACTACCATCTAATCTGCAAATGTAAGCCACATTTGTATTAAAAAAATGCAAATATGCTTTTTTCCTCAGTACTACCTCTAATGCTCTTTGTGAATCTGCATCTACCTGCATTTCCAGGTTCATCTCTTGCCACACTAATTTATGCTGTAATACATTTTACTTCCCTAAGATACAGTGCTATTTCATATCCTGCTCTTTATAGATTCCCTAAAGGATATCAAAAATCTCCTCTTTCATCAATGTGAACTTCACCCCAAATAAAAGATCAGCCCCAATAACTCTTCTAACATCCGTATCTTTAGAGTCTTATTTCAAGACTCTCATCTTTCCACTAGAATGGCTCATAGTTCTTTATGGAATTTCAGCATCTACTATGGAATGGTGCCATGAGAGACAAGACATGTCTCTTATATAAGTAAATTAAAAAATGCGAGTTTGTCTTGGAAAATATTTTTCATCAACTGATGTTAGAAGTTTGCAGTGAAGCCTTTATGTTATTTCCTGACTCAGACAAAAGTTCAATGCCTTCTGTCAACATTTATGATTACAAAGCTGTTTTGCTGTCTTACAGAGATCAGAATAGTAGTTTTAAACCAAAAGTATCTTGAGAACTCTTAGTAATAGTGACAAAATAATGCAAGAAATATATTACTAGTATGTTGGTTCTAGTCACACTTCTACTCTATTTTAAGGAAGACTAAGTATTTTTAAGAGGAAGGACTATAATCAGATCATATGGGTGGGAAATTAAAATATACTCTAAATGCATATGAAGTTGACATTACCTGGAATCAAATGACCTCCATAATGATTATTTCACAAACTTAGGCATGATGCTACATGACTGCAATTTGCAAAAGTTCTCATATAGATAATGATATAAAGTGTTCAACTATGCTCTGAAGTCAAATAATTGCAATCACACTGTTTGAATAGTAATAGCTAATAGAGACAGGTCTGTTATTTGTATATAAATTTCTGATTTAATATATCTTCTCTGTTGTTAATGTCTGTAGTGATTTAGACAAGGGTTTAGTTTTAGCGACTGTTATAGAAATAAAACATGTAGAAGTCTACTAGCTTTGCTACATTTATTATAATCTAATTCATTGGGTCCTCAATGTGATATAGGTAAATGAACTTTAAACTTGATTAGCTTCCATGTCTGTGACACAAATTCACCCAACTGATGATCAAGTGACAATGGTGGTCAATTAATATATCAGTTTCTTCATTACTAAAATTGGAGGTTTAGAATAGATATCTTTAAATTCTACTATACAAACAAGGGATTCTAGACAAATGAGCCTGATAAAAATAATAGTTGATAAAATATAATGGATTTATCTTTATTTAATTTCATATACGGTTCTCTCGTGAGACTGTAACCTAAGATTTTAATTGAAGGAAATGTACATTTTCTACTTAAAAAATATACTTTAAAAGTTGAATATGAGTTTTAAAAGTCATCAAAAAGAAAAAAACACATATATTATCACTACTTTATAGACTAATGATCTATTTGTAAAGTACTATGAACTTTTCACAGTACCTCATAAAGCTAATAAAGACCATTATATCACTAAATTATATTTTTATTGTGTACTATATGGAACACTGAACTTAACAGTACCTGTATGACAGATGCAGAGAGCTTAGAGGCATTCCTATTACTTAAAGCAATGAAATATATTGATTCTGTTTTAAAATACTTGCTATTAACTCCAAATGAGAGCTTTGTCTGTAAGTTTATTATTTCATTATTTATTATGAAACATCTTCCATTACATCAAAAACTTGTCATTTTCAGTACTTGAGCAAATATATCACTACGTGGAATTTTTCAAATATAGTATTTTTAAAAGCCTTCAAGATATAGGCCAGTCACAAAATAAAGTGCAGATTAAAATATAAAAAGGGATTAAAAGCCTAAGATAGAGTGAGTTATAGCTAAATCGGGTTACCTAAGAATTTATTTTATGATCCAGCTTAGGAGACAGAATAAAGACCAAATGAAAAGTGGGCAGACAGCAAGTGACGATTCTCTAGTAGTACAAGAGTACTCAGAATATTAAAGTCATGAATTCCTATTTGATTTAAAAGGTAGGTTGAAAAATTGGTGAAGGGCAATTTTGCCTGGTACAATTACAAGTTATGGGTTAGTGGTAGTAAAAAAAAGAATCTGTGATAGGATAAATTTTAGGAAGTTTTGTGATGGCCTTGATTGTAAAGATTTAGCAGCTGGTCAGAAGTTCTACTGGTAAGCCAGAGATTTTAAGGCATGCTGCAGCTGAAATTCAGTTCTGAATTCTTTTATTATTCCTTTGGAATAATGAACCTGGGGCCACATTCCACAAAGAGTTCTATGCCTTTGACTTTTTGATCTGTTCTCTGAATCACAGACACCTGTGTCATTATGACACAAGAAAAAGTCTGACCTTTAACTCAGCACTCATCTCAATCAACATTGAACACTGCAATGTTTTATTAACTCTCAAAAGATGCTGCTGGTTTGTATCAATTGTAGTTGGACCCAGCCTTCCTTCTAGTCTGTGACTTTGGGTCACTGAAATAGGATTTGTATGTTGATGGGGCTCATCTTCCCACTGGATTGCTATACACACATTGCTTTTTATTGTATTATTTTTCTTTCGCTCTGATTATTCTTTATCAACAGGCATTCACCCTCTATGAAGCCCCAGTAGTATGAAACAAAATTCCAGTGAACCACTTCTCTCATAAATTTTTATCTTGGAAGAGAAAGTTTCAGAGTCTCAGGGACCCCATCACTTAGTTCTGAAGGGTGAGATTTCATATTAAAGTACAAACTGGAGTTTTCCATAATTTCCAGAAACATAGGAATCCCAACACAATTATTAAGACTTCCAACCAAGAACATGGGGTCTTTACCCACTTATGTTTGTAGTTTCTAGTCTCTTTGATCAAAGTTTTATAATTTAAATGTACCAGTCTTTCACTTGCCTTAAGTTTCTTACTGAATAATTTATCTTTTTATGCTATAAAATTAGATTTTCTTTCATTTATTTTGGATAGTTTATTGTTAGTGATAGAAATTAATATGATTTTGTATGTTGATTTAGTTTCCCACGATTTAACTGAAAGCATCTATTAATTTCTTAGTTCTAACAGGGTGTGTGTGTGTGTGTGTGTGTGTTTGTGTGTGTGTCACAACATAGGTTTCAGGTTTTCTACATATAAAATGAAGTTATCTACAAACAATAATTTTTTACTTCCTACCTTTAGTGCTAATTTATTTTTCTTGCCTATCTGTTCGGAAGAGGATGTCTAGCACTATGTTCAACAGACAGGGTGAGAATAGGCATCATTGCCTCTTAAAGCAGATTATTGACCTTTTACAGGTGAGCATGATGTTAACTGTGCATTGTTCCTGTTTTGTCTTTATTACATTGAGGTAAATTCCTCTAATATCTATTTGTTAAGCTTTCATCAATAAAAGTTACTAATGTGTAATGTATGTGTAATGTATACAGCATTTTTCCTTCTAATATGATTATGTATGATTTGCCCTTCTTTCTATTAACATAATAAAACTCATTAACAGATTTGGTATGCTGAACTATGCTTGCATAAATATATAGACCAATGAAACAGAATATAACCCAGAAATATCCCACACGTGCATGACCAATATATTTGACAAAGATGTCAAGCACATACAATTGGAAAGCATAGTCTCTTCAACAAATAGTGATACAAAAACTAGATATTCAAATGCAAAAGATTGGATTTAGATCTTTATGTCATAGTATACACAAAAATTAACTCAATAGATTGAATATTTAAATATAAGAAAAAATAGGGGTAAATCTTTATGAAATTAGTCTACCTATCTTTTTTATATGTATGCAAAAACAAAAGGAACAAAAGGAAAAATCAGACATACAGAAGTATAAAATTTAAACAGCATCTATACAGAAAAGTAAACAACAGAATAAAAAAGTTTGATGTGCCATGATAGAGCAGCGGTGAGGTTAATCATGTCTGAAGGAGTGCAGGCCACACGACCCTGGGTTCAAGTCCCAGAATGAGAAGTCGTTGAATTTCCTTCATTTGTCCGGTCATTCATTCCTTACAAGTGTCATTTTACACACTATTTTTAGCATGGGAGATAAAATATTTAAACATGATATTGATGATTACTTGATAGAGATGGAAAGCAACCAAATAAAATAAAGTACATAAAAAATTATGAAAAAGTAGTTGAATTAGAAATTAATTCCCTGTAATAGAACAGATAGCATTAGTCTACTGTAGTTGTATCTCTTAGCTAGTGCTTACAAAAATGAATAATAATATGACTGCAATAACATTGAGGCTTGAAAAATTAGTGGTATAAAATGTTGATTAAAGCAAGGGAATTTATATCTGCATATGCATTTATATATGCATTATGTGTATATATGTGTATATATATGTACACATATTCCTAAATTCAAAATGAAAATTCTAAAAATATAGATACTTAGATAATTTTCAGTGTTCCTTATATCAAATAACAGATTAAGTTGGTTGATCTAATTGGCTTTGAAGTCCACATTCATATCACAAAATTAGCCTGGCCTATCATTTTTAAGCACTGTGTAGGCTAACAGTTCCCATCTATATATAACAGAATCATTGAATCTTCTGCTACGTATATGTAGAAGGATCTGATATGAGACCCTTCTTTCTTATGAAATACGTCCTATCCTCACCACTAATGGCAGCTGATATTTCTTTAGTCCTGTACTTTTTAAGTGAGGCAACAACGGCTATAAATAACAGTCTACACAAAGGACAATGACTCAATGTTTCAAACTTATTTGACCAGATGCTATATACATTACACACTACATTTTAGAATGGACTAAACAGATTCAAGAAAATATGCATCACTCTGGCAGAAGCTTCTATTTTATTTACAACTAAATATAACCAGAACAGTGTCCAGCAATACAATGATCAATGAATCTTGGTTGACAATTTTATGTATTTAAAACTTTAATTATAGGATGTCATTCCAAATCCACAAAAATCAACTCTTTGAAAGTATTTGGGTAATTGCATTTTTAACAAGCACTACATGGTAATCCCCATCTTGAGGAAAGTCTGAGAGAAACATCATGGAGAACTTTTACTCCTCAGTGAGTTAGGGTGTTGCCAGGCTCTTTTCAGACATATAGAACAGAGCTCAACCTAACACTCCAGGCTTCATTCACACTTTTCTCCTGGGACTTCAGTGATAAACTTCTTTAATGTAGATTCCTGCACTGTACTTGAATATCTGTTTGTCTTCTAATTTCACCACCAGGTGGATCAAAACTTCTCAAAATTTATCAAGCTCTCTTCTCATTTTTCACACCAAAACCCACTTTTTCAATCACATGACTAGCTCCACAGTTCAAACACACATGTGGAAATGGATGCTTGTTTACAAAGAGACATGTAGTTACTGGATGGGTGCCTGTGAAGGGGATGGTAAGAGAAAGTGACGCTATCGCTCTCAAACTAGCATTGCTCAAATTTGGCAGATCATTAGCATCACTTGAATGTTTTATTTTAATTTTAAATACAAATATTCTTACAGTTACTAAAAATTCTGGGAATTCATATTCACTTTTTAATCTCTCTCATGTTTTTGATGACTTAGGAAGATGGCATACAAAACAAAAATGAAATCAAGGTGTACTCTAATTTTTTTCATGTTATATTTTATGACTTTAAGAAGCTTGTAATCAAATTTAGATACATAAAAAACAAGGCACCAGAGAGAACAGAAACTTATTTACAGCAATTAAATGAAAAATGGTTTGATGTGATCTATCATCATTTTAGTGCAAAGAGTTTGTGGTGCAGAGGGGATGAACTTTGAACTTGAAATTGGCTTTTGGAGACAAGAAGTGGGAAGAAAACAGTACAAGCAATAAAAATGACACAACACCAAGAAGTTGAAAGGAACATGTTTCCCAAACCCCAAAGGGAATTGCTCCAGTGACAGTATGAATATTAATGAACAAGAAACAAAAATATAAATGAATTGGGTCATACCATGGGTTATTATGCCAACTCACCCCAGGTTCTCAATCAGCACATTTAATAAAGTTTCTTGAGAACAGACCATAGTCTCAGTAAAATAGTTCATATAATTCAGATCAATAAGCAAAATAGCTTTCAAGATTGGAGAAGACAACACTGAAAGTATTTCTTCAATAACAATGTAATACCTTTAGCCATCAAGAATGAAATTACTTAGAATAGCATTCCAAAAATATCAACTCTTCTTTTCACTCTCTATTGTGTTTATTTCCAATACTTCACTGGCTTCGCCTGACGAGCATATATTAGAAGAGGTAAATTAATAAAAAGATGACAGGTACATGTACTGCTAAGATATTAAGTAATGGTTGATAAACCGTCACCCCCACTTATCAGCACAAATCTCACTAACATGGGACATTGGTAGTTAGAAAAATCTTCCTCACACAACTAAATTTTGGCTTCCTGTAATTTTCACCATGTTATCTGGAGACACAGAGGGTCTTTAACTAACATGATGACCTTTATATATGAAATGTCAGTCTCTTCCTTATTCTTTCTTCTTCCAACTAAATATGCCTGCTTTCTTCAACTGTTCTGCATATAACATATTTTCTCACCATGTACTTCTTGATCTGCCTCTTCAGGTCTCTCTAATGCTGCTAAATGTCACCAGAAATAAATCCTTCAGTTGCAGACAAAGGTTATGCAAGACTAGCCTTTAATACATACTTAGAGTCTATATTAACTCTTTTAAGTAATTAGCTATATTGTTGGGGCATAAGAGCTGGGAATAAAAATAATCTGAGCAGAACTGGGAGTAGACTACATAAGTGAGGAGTGCAACAAATTCAGTCTTTCTTTGACTAGTCCCAGGTTTTCTTAAAATTTTTTCCGCTGGTACTAATTAATGAGAAAATTAATTGAACACTTGGTCTAAACAAAAGTCTACTGTGTTGGATAAAAAACAAATACATTAAGGACAACTGAAAAAAAGGGTTACATTAGCCAGAACTGGGGAAGCACCTCACAGACAGGCAGATTGGAGCAACATATTACAACAAAAGCTTAAGTTATAAATTGATGTCAACCTGTCAATTCATCAACGATGAGAAAGGAAGAGAGCAAAAAAAGTTTCCCTTTCTTTATTATCCCATGATTATGAGTATATATGTGTGTGTGTGTGTGTGTGTGTGTGTGCGTATGCATGTATACAAAGAGACAGACAGATAGATATTTCACCAAATGAAAAATTGTTCTATTTTCTTTTTGGTCCTATTAGTCTTTGATGTTAAAGAGTTACTAATATAGAATGAAAGTTCAAATATTTAGCTGTATATATTGTGATCTGAAGTTTCTATCCCAAATTTGATCAATTTTATTCTTGTCTATTAAGTAGAAAACATAACATCTTGATTTGTGCATTTATGATAACATGAAGAGAATACATTTAACTCAGATTTTAAATTTCAGTTTCTGTCAACTCCTAAGAGTGCCACTGGCTTTCAATGTATAGAACAGAAACACTTGGGACAATTTACTTGGTATAAAGATCACTATTTTCTTAGTCAATCCTCATTAATAGTCATCTAGTTTATTCCAAGCTTTCACCATTATAAATAAGGGAACAACATATTTCCTCGCATATACAAATGGATGCATATTAAGTAATTAACTTATTTTCACAAAAGTGCCAAGTTTTTAAAATAGAAAAGTGTACTTGACTATTTCTCATAGGAAAATATATTTAAGATACCATTCATATTAAATTAGAAAAATAGAAGACAAAATGTTTCACTGTTCAAAGTTCTTTCTTTTTTTCCTTTAAAGGAAAGGTATAGGCAGTAAGGAAGACTAGTAGGCAGGAAGGAAGACAGAGGAGTAGTATTCATTTATCTATTTGTTCGTCTGATTGTTTTCCCCAGCCTTGGGTCATGATACTGGGTCCTTGGGTTGCTTATGGATTGTGTTAGCTGGAGGGCACCGGTTTAACTGCTGAACCACACAATGCTCTTATATTTTGTGTCTTGAATAGCTATTTAATAAAGAACATTGAAAAAAAAGGACGCCAACATTTAAAAGTATTCTATCTATAGTATTCTACCATTAAAATAAATGACATCTTTAGTTTCTGAACAACAATAACAAAAAGGAGAGTTTTTGTTTAAATATTATTGCCATTGATTAAAACAAAGTGGGAAGTGGGGAGATTTTTTTTGTGGCTCACTGCAGAGGATGCTGCAGTTCTGATCAAGTGGCCGTGAGTCTGTACAAATCCCCGTCCCGGCCTCTGAGGAACTCATTTTTGAAAAGGAAATATTACTAGTATTATTCTCTGAAGCTAGAATCCTGAAGCTGTTTTCACAGAAGTTAAAGTGAAACAAAATATTTTATCTAAAAAGGCCCCTTCCTAGTTGACTTTTTTTCATATATGGACAGTCTCTATAATACACATCATTAATATCTTGCAGGCAGAACAAAATCAGGGAGACATATTCCTCTGCTCTTTTGCATTGTCAACATCAAAAAAAAACTTTTTTTTTTTTTCTTCTTTTCTTTCTCTCGGCTGTTGGAAATAACCACACCCATAAAAGCAATACTACTGTTTCTCAATAGAGAGGATGAAGAACGGCTGCCTTTGCCTAAACCCCTTCTGAATGAGCATCAGAGGCCAGAGCTGCTTTTCTCAGCATATTAGTTACTTCAGCACTGCCAATGTTTGACATTTATTGCTGATAGAATGTGAGAAAATATCAGATGTAGTCGAAGACACTTGCTTTTATCATCAAACTGTATTTGGCCAACAAAACACAAATCTCAAAGTGTTGTCCTATGCTCCTGGAAATAAAAGATGGATTCATGACCGATACTTAACTGAATCAATTACAGAAATACCCTGCTTTTCCCTTTGCAAACTTAGAGCAAACACACATATTGGTGTGTGTGTATGTGTTTATGTGTTTGATGTGTATATCTATTTCATGATAGGAAGTTTGGTATAATAACTAATGGAATATGAGAGCATAGAAAACTGTAGATTTATTTTCAATAAGTTTTTGGTTAAGGATATTTCAGTTGGTGAGTTTCTCATGTGATTTCACTATTCTAATTTTCACCGGGCTTCAAACTCAGTAGAGAAGGATAAAATAAAACTATTTTTATATTTATTTCTTTGCATTTGCTTGTTAATAATTGTGAACATGACTCCCACACATCAAAATCCAATTTTAGAGTTAGTGTAACCTTATATTTGTATATCTTGCAGCACATGTGAACACAAAGTACAAGAACATTCACAATTCTCTATATAATTAAAAGATAAAATAGCTCAATATAACTCATTTTATAAGTCTGCACTAAAAATATAAAGTCATCGTTTAATGTATTTCATGAAGTAAATTTAAGTAACATTATTTAGGGGGAAAAAGTAAGAAGAGAAAATTTAAACTGAAGCAAAATTTAATTTAACACAGTTCTCTATTCAAGAAGCCAAAATAAGGAGGCAAATTGAAAGAGGAAAAAAAAATTCTAACTTTTTACAACAGGCAAGTATTTTATCAATGTTACTCAAATTACATAAACATTGTGATATTTACATTGAAGGCTAACTAGATTCCAATAAGTGATAAGATTAAGTCCAAAAGTCAACACTTTTTCCAAAAGAATGACCCAGCTGTCATATCCTGAGTTGCTTACAGATATCACAATGGCAAGTCTATAACTCCAACAGTTTTATATTAAATATAAGAGCTCATTCATTCTATCATTATTCTAAAACTTGAGATAAAATGGAATTGGAAAAAGATGGAGTTCTGAAAAACATATCCTTGTGTATTTGATACTATAGTCCCCTTTATAAATTCAAAACAATATGGAATTTTAAGCCCCAGCCAATTTTCTTTTTTGAAAAATTAAACAAGAAATATTAATGTTGTTCCCTTTGTATACTCCAAGTGTTTGAGTTAGAAGTTATCTAAGATATAGTTCCATCCTTCAAAATGATGAAATGAGGGAAAAAAGAAAATGTGAAGGTCTCACATGACCATTCAATAAAAGTTGCAGGAAAAACTTATCCCTTCATTCTTAAGGCAATTTCATTTCTTCTGCTCAACATTAAAGGAAACCTTCACGCCATCAACATCTCTTACAGAGAAAACTGTGAGGGCAGGTGAATTATGTGCCTAATGAGACTACACAATTATAATTAATAAGTGTTTGACTCCTTTCTCTGTGACTTTTTTACATAATATATAACATTTAGCAATACTGATCAGAAGTCAATCTTTGGAATAAATATCATTTATACTTGGACATGGTGAAAGCAGTTGAATTTATCATCTCTATGTGCAACAGTAAAAATTTTCTTTAGGAAAATAAATATTCTGTGGCTACACAGTTTTAATTTTTACTTAATTATTTGTGCTAAATAAACCATTTCATTATTTGAAAACAAGGTGAGTTGTGTGACTGGATTGACTCAAAACTTTAAAAGAGGGAAGGAAGAAAGGGCAGGTGAGAAGGAGTGAGGTAGAAGGGGAAGAAAAAAGAGAAAAACAGGAAAATCTTTGTAATTATGTGTAATTCATAGGGAGAAATATGAGTTCTCTTGGACTCATTCCAACTCTTCTAAGAAACTCAACTGGCCATGACCATTGTGCCAAGCTGATGAAGACATTCACTTTTATATCCATTATAATTCCTCTGATTTCAAAATTAATAAAATCACACTGAAATTCTTAGCATTTTTAGTGCGAAGGAAGCATGTATATAGAACTAAACTCTGTTGGGGAAGAAAATGTGTATTATTTTTTAAAGACACCTGTGACAATTCTATTTGGTTTTAATAATAGAAAACCAATGATTGATAAAAAATGTCTGGGTTTATTCATGTAAATATGGAGTCCCAGAGTGAAGTTATCAATTATGGTGATGAGCAGTCTTGTTTAACATGATTTTTCCTGGAATGCAACCACTTCCCCTCCCCCCTCAGCGAATCCAACAGTTGTCGAGTAGCAGGTGATTTTAGAAGCACAATGGGAATAAGAGGCATATTTCATTATTGCCATTTTTATCAGGTTTCCTCATCATAGGCAGTTATTTAGGTCCAGAGATTCATTTGGACTATGAAAGAAATAAGCTTTCCTCTTCTGGTGTAATTATATTCACCAGAGTATTAAAAACCACAAAGTCTTCCTGTGCTAGAAATAAATGTCAAATGCTAAAAATGGCTTAAGAATGCTTATTCTGAATGTAAATATCTTCAGGTAAATTAAGACTATGTTTACATAAATGGATATACAAAGAAATTTATCAATGAAGAGAAATGTTTGGAAAACTACTATACAATGTTTTTCAGGGATATTACTCTGCCCCTCTACTCTTCACGCTGTGATGACGCCTTTAGGAAAAGCAAAAGCATGCTCTCCATCTCTGTTTTCTGCCTCATAAAAGCTGTGCCATCTAATAAAATGACCTAAATAACAATTTAGTGAAAATATTGTATCGGAACTTTTAAATATGGTGTACCGTGATGGCACGAATAAGCAAACACACAGGGATATTTCACAAAGAAAGGATCTTGATCTAGATAAATTTACCATTGATCCCTGTTTCCATATTCTCTATCCTTTGCAGCCATTTAAAAACTTTTCCTGTATCTTGATCTTGTCCCTATTTTTGAACATCAATATCTGCTATCAGATATCTCATTTGAACTGCACTTTCAATGAGTTAGAACAGTTTTGATCATTACCTTTCAAGTTAATTGTGAAATTTCAAGCATGATGGGTTATTCTAATGGGTGTTTGCAGGAACCATTGAGTCTAAGCTGGAGTGGATGGTAGAAGACAGGATACAAGAAATACACAAATAGAATCCAAACAAAAAATAAATGGCCACAATAAAAGAAAATTTAAGAGAGTGGGTAAGAGGGAAAAAAAAAAAAAAACATCCAGAAATGCACAATGAATTGGAAGGGATGGACACATCATAGAAGGACAAATCTAGACACACCCCCTTGTGAGCCCATACATACTTAGAAAAATACGCATTTTCTTCTTTCTTGTAAATGAATGCTGTGTACGTTTACTATCTAAGAGTCACCAGCTGTATCAAACGATGCCTTTGAAATTTTGGCGCAGTTTACAAACTGTTTTTTTAAAGCTGTTTGAAAACAGAAATTCTAAGTATTCTTGTAATTTTGACATTTAGTAGAAAAGATTTGTATAGACTCATTCTGCCACTATGATCATTGTTAGCAAGTTGTATGTATTTTTATCTACTCATATATAAACATAAATATGCAAATGTAATATTCGAAGTAATACATCACACTTCTCTACCACTGATATTGAAGTTTAGTAAAGTTAAAAAGCAATCTATTAACAAGAGAAAACATGAAACAGAATGTGTCCTTCAGCAAATAGTAGTTGTTAGTAAGATCTGATCTGCTATTGACATTAACTATAATCAAGAAATAAAGAGTGATTCTAGAGTTTCAGAATTACTCACTCGAGAAACCATTTAAGCCTTGTGACTGGTCCTGTTAGGTACTGGTATATGGAGATGAGGTATGGAGATAAATCTCAAACATTAAAAATATAACAGATATCTAATAAGTGTAGAAATGTATTGAAACATGTATATACACAGGAAAATACAATGCCAATGCAACAGATGTTTGATAGATTTAGAAATACATGGCCTACAGAGACACACACCAAAACAAAGATATGGATGGATATTATACTAGAACGTCTATTTATAATTTTATCCAAATAATATTAAGACTTACTTCTTTTTGCTGTTTCAGAATGTATTCAAGACAGTCAGAGGTTTCTTTTTTGACCAACCTCTTGAGCCAAGATAGATTTCTGAATCTTATCCCTTTAGAGCATAAAAAGAAATCTAACATTTTCTTGTAAACCTCTTTCTTGATGAATTGTAACTCCTCCTTATCCCACCAATATCATGAATGCATGCATAATAATCATATGTGTGGAAATATATGTATATATACATATATATATTAGTATATAGAGCATAGGAAGTTGTTAATATTTACCCAAAGGAATTAAAATGTGAAGTGAAATGAATCTACTTAGTAAATAAAATTAAGTCAAATGATTTTCAGGCTATGACTGCTTATTAACCTGCTATCTGATTACTAACCAGATGACTTTTTCATATATATATCTTTGTTATCAAAGAGGAAATGGTAAGATATAGGTAAGCATACTGAGCTAAAGAGAAGAGACAGCACGTTGGCATGAGCTTCCCAGCATGCTCTGAGGGAAATGGAAAGTATCTCTAACATCCACCCTTCCTCCAGCTCTCTCTCATACACCCTTTCTATAGCACATACCATTGTGGTACAAACCAAAAATGTAGCAAGGACAGGCATTGATGATTCCACAAGGCAGTGGGGTAGAAAAACAGCAATGTGTAGGCTTGTCTCGGCACTGAGTAGAAAGAAGAAACTATGTTTTCCCACTTCTGCACCAACTTCTTAACCAAGCACATCAATCACCATGGACTAAGCCTTCCATAAACAGTCTTCAGCCTATGAGAACAGCAAGTATTTTTCTACTAAGCGATGTATGCATACTTGAAAAAACTACTATGCTCCTTCCTCTTCTCTGTTCCCTCACCCTTTCACCTCCCCTTCCTTCTCCTCCCCTCTCCCCTCCTCTCTTTTCTTCCTCCATCCTTCCCTCCCTCCCTCAGGGGTCAGAACTGCAGACAATGATGGTAGACAGTCTCTTACCAATTAAATTGTCCAATTCCAGAGGGGTCACTGCTCCCCTACCCACATCACTAAGGGAAGGAAACCAAATTCTACATCAAAGAGGCTCAAGCTCTGACCAAGCCTGCACAAGCATGCGTCATTGAATGTGAAGGTAGGTAATGCTCTCACCTCCTTCAGACAACTATGTGTGACCAGTAAAGAGAGTAAGACCAACTGTGCTTGAAAGCAAGCTGAGTGTTAGACCCCACTCAAGCAGTACAGAGAGCCCCTCAAACCTTCCTTGCATTCAGCAGGTGGTGCCTCTTTGGCTGCAGTCTGAGCACCAAAGAAAAGAATGGAGCAGCCTAAACAACTCCCTTCCCTGGGGGTTAGCAGACAGGTTGAGGGAATGTAAACTGGCTTTCAAGCCTCATGATAGTATCCAGTTTGAGTGCTGAACTCTGGTCATAAATGAGGTACAATGGACATAAATGAGGCACACGAGCACAGAAAATCAACTCTTTCCTAAACAGAGATTATTACCTGCAATAATTTGTGAAATTAGAAACAGTAAAAAAAGAATTTTTTTCCTAGCTCGGATAGCTAAGAGATGGTACATGCTTTTTGTTATATGTTGACTATTTCTGAAACGGTCACAGAAATATGAGCTAATGCAGGTTTTGACAATTATCAGCAGATTGCTGGAATTCCACTTTTTCCCCTTCCATTCACCTACACGACACCAGGTTGTCATGGCAACCTTTAAAGACCAAACCTGATGGAGACCCCGGCTGCAACTCCAGGCAGACCACTATCCAGTTGGCGTGCAAAGGCATATAATTTAGTTGTCAATGGAAATCAAGAAAATATCAACTCTTGAAGACTGACAAATGACTGAAAATGTTGGAGACAAAGTAACTACTGAAAGCTTGACAGAGGGCTAACCTTGTTGATACCTCAGAGTCCTCAGACACACAGAGGAAGTGGTATTACACATTCAGGAGGTGTTACATGTATGGTTGCTTACTACTTGTAGAAATGTGATTATTTTGAGCAACGTAATTCTTCCAAAAAGTCTCAATTTAGGCATGTTTTTGTGGTCTAGCAGATGCTCTGCTTCCAGCCAGCACTAGCCACATACATCTGAAGGACAGGTTTGCATTCCCAGGCCAGATCAGGGAAAACAACCAAGATGAATAACAAAATAAGATAAATAAGATATTCCTCCTCTCTCTTTCTCTCTGCCTGCCTCTCTCTCTGCCTGCCTGCCTGCTTGCCTTCCTTCCTACCTGCACCTTTCCTTTAAAAAACAAAGAACCAAAAAACTCTTCTCAATTTAGAATAATGCTGGATCAGAAGGGAAAACAAAACAAAACAAAAAAAAAAACAAAACACAAGTGGAACTTTAGTTTTCTACCATTTATTTGGAATAATTAGAAAATGTAAAGCAATAAAGAAATCAAGTGCTTAAAACTAAATCTGGAAAATTCAAAAATATCATGGAAATTTATTTCATTTGAATAGAAATCGCAAGAAAGTGTGATCTAATAAAATGTTGCTTAGTAAGAAGCTAAAAATATTGTAAATAAAACCACATAGTCAAGGTATTATAGTTTTTCAGAGCCCCCCATCAATAAATGTCCACAGATTTTTCTTATAAATCAGGCTGAGAGAAATGTGTAGTGTCCATCTGCAAATTGAAATTCCGTGGTCAAAATTATTGGCTACATATGACTTTGGACATCTGGAAAGCTTCTGGCATCCTCAGAGCTTATGCTATTTATCTCTTTTATATTTGCTAACAAAAGAGCCTCCCAAGTGTTGCCTTGATATTACTTAAGAGAAATGAAACACAAAATGTCTGTTATGTTGAATGAAAATTTACTGACAAAAGTGCACTTAAGTTTCTAGGGACAGTACTGGTAGCCTATCCTATATATCTCAAAGTTTCTGAGTTACTGAAAACAGAAACTGTTGGAGAGGACTATGGAATTGCATGGGAAATTTTTATCATATTTAAAATTAAACCAACTCTAAAACTATGAGAGAGACATATATATATATATATATATATTACATGTGAGTTACGAATAGTTATGTTTACAATAAAATGTGTCTATATTTAGATTTCACAAATATCCCTGGAATAATTTATAAGATAAAAACTTTGGGTTATAAAGCACTTAGCAAGTATATTTAAAAAATAAATGTTAAAATAACACCCAGATTTCATCTTTTGTAGTGTTATAGTGTTGTTCCTGACCTATGACATCAACCAAATACTTCCCAAAGATAAAAATATTAAGTACTTAGAGCAGTATAATTAAATTATGGAAAATAGCATCATTAAATATGTAAAGAAAACTGAGTAGGTTATATGACACTTAATAGTTATAACAGCTTTGATATTTTTATAAAGTCATCATAACATTGACATGTTCTTTCATAATGACAGGTTGACCTTAAGTAATAAGAGTACTCTTCTGAATATTCAAGAACTTGCATAGAGCATAAGAAATAATGAAAGGATTGGCTTATTTAAGGAAAAAATTAAAAGAGGAATTCATAATTGTGATCTTGAAATGTAGATTGTAATTTATTAATTTGAGGAGAGAATGTAAATTCTGTGAAAGAAGGTTTTGGTAAGTGAACAGCAAAGCTAAACAGGCATTAGTAACCATGGAGAATAGGGGGAGAAATGGTCACAAAACTTCCATTTTATCATGGAAACTTCAAGAAAAATAATTTGACCTAAGAGATTGAAAAAAGAATCTATAATAGGAAAGTCATTTCTCAGGACTGAAACTCTTCCTATTTTATCTCCCACTATTAGTCTTGTTTTCCAGGAAAATTTCACTTCTCAGTTCCCAATATAGATTTCACACCTCTGTAATTTAATTTTCACTGTTCTTTCACCTGGGTGTTCTTTCCTCCTCCACGTTTTACTTTTGCTGCAAATCTACCCATTCTTGAAATCTGAATTTAACTACTATAACCAAAGTGGATTTACCCAAGGTATTTCTAGTTAGAATTATCTTTTTCCCCAACACAGTTTTCTTATTTGTTGCATACCACCTTGTCTAATAAATCTTTATGGACACAGTTAGTTACATCTCTTGAAGGCTAGGGAACTATAGTTTAACTTTTCATCTGTCACTGGAACCAGAGAACCTAGGATAGTACCACTTAGAAAGCAGAGACAATATAATGCAATGAAAGCAGGTCCTGGAAATGGTCAACAAAGACCATCATTACATAGCTTGCCAGCGACTAGATGAAAACTACCTTATTTCAAATTTATTCTGTTTGGGAGAAGGAAAAAACAGGCACTTTTCAGGAAAGAAAGAGGAGGCAGTCCCTTGCGGTACAGAAACTGAGATAGCTGGGATGTGAACCACATAAAGTCCAAGGATCTGCTGGAGACCCAGGGGCCAGGATAAAAAATAGAAATAAACAGCTAAATAAATGCATGCTCCCTCCTTTTCCCTTCCTCTCTTCCTTCCTATAAATATATAAAAATAGAAAGAGCAATCTGAAATTTTTAGCTCATTTAAAATCCAAAGATCTCAAATATTTGATGATCTCTAATGGCAACATAAACACAGTTTTCAGAGGCATTTGTGGGAGGTATGAGTCCAATAGCCTCAGAAGACATTTTTTAAAGAAATATAACTCAGATGACTCTGTACCAAATTATATAGATATTTAGATGTTTAAAGACTCTTCTTTAGCACTGTATTATTAGCTGAACATTATCATCATTCTGATATTTTTGAATGCTAACTATGAGCCAGGGAACATTAAGAGCTGTGTAGCTATTATTTAATTTAATGCTTGAAATATTATCTATTTACATTAACATAATAACTCATCACAACTTCCATGATAAAGATGAGAAAATCATAAGAAAATTCAACTGAAAATATGTATTCAAATAAACATCTAATGTTTTATTTATATAACTATATGAATAATCTTGGCTCTATGATACTTACCATATTATTTTTAAAGATTTATGAAAGTTAATTTATGATTCTCATTGCTTAATTTGTATGTTCATGTATGCTACTTAGAAACATTTTATTTGGCATCAGCTCTCCGAAGTATACGATCATGAAGCACAGTATACTTTATGCATTCCAGTATCTATTCCAAGGCAAAATATAAATGCCTCCTTACAGAAGGAAAGAAGGAAGGGAGGGAGGGAGGGAAGGAAGAAGGGAGAAGGGAGAAATGGAAGAAAGGAGGAAGAAAGGAAGGTAGGAAGGAAGGAGGGAGGGAGGTAAAGATAAATGAAGAAAGGAAGAAAACAATATGCTGCTCTTAACCAAACAACCTTGATATGTTAGGTATCATTTCTTACAACAAAACAACATTCACTGGTATACAATAATACAATCAATGTAGGACAGGTATCTAATCTATGTAAGAACCTTTCAAAAAATTTAATTACGAAGAACTCTATCACATCATTTTCTAGAATGTCATATTATCTTTATGAAAATATCTTTACACTCATTGTAGATATATTGAAAACTAGAAACAGCCTGGGAACTGCACCTCTGTCACAATGCCTGCCACTCCACAGGAAGTGCTACATAATTTGTTTCTTCATTGTAGTTGAGCACTTCTAATTTGGACTTTGAACAGAAATATTTCAGAAAGCTGATTTAAGTGCCACCTTCCTTGATCCTCACCAACATTACAACACAAATGAAGACAGTGCTGAAAAGCCTGCAGAGCTAACAGTAAGAGAACCACCGCAGATGTTAAACAATGAGAGGGAAAATGCTGTGGCCTAAGACAGTCATCTCTGAAACTGGTGCTTCAATCAAGAGAACAAATCCTTGAGAAAGTAAATGAGCATCAAAGTGCCCAGGCCTGCCACACTACAAACAAAATACCAGATGGTCTTCTTTCTCACTATGCTTTGGTATGCACAGTTTTTGGCACAGACCAATTGCTCAATAAATATTTGACCTTGACTCAACTAGAAAGGAGATCAGCCATGCATCTTCAAGGTCTTCTCCAAATTTGTAGCTCATGTTACATATTTGTATTGAAAATTGCAGCTTGAGTCATGTTCAAGAAATCATTTAGGTTTTCTAAAGATGTGTTAAAAAAATTGTTTCTATATAGGATAAAAGATTACTAGAATTTAGGACTAGGATTTAGGACTTGGTAAAGATTATTTTTCTGAAAATGATCAAAAGAAGGAAAATGCACCTTTTATAATTATGTCCAATTCTAGCTTATTTCTAACTGCTGTGGATCCATGTCACACATAAGAAGAGTCAATGCAAACTTTCAATCATATATTTTACTTTATTTTTTTTTTTTTAAAGAGGAAGGAAGCAGGCAGGATGTAGGCAGGCAGGCAGCAAGCATAAAGGAAGAGGAGGAAGGAGCATCTTATTTGTTCATTTTAGTTGTTTTTCCGAGTCCCAGTGTGTGAACCCTGGTTCTTGGGCTATAGATGGACTGCACCCCAGGCATGCGTTTTTCACCTGAGTTGCCAGGGAACTCTTCAACTATTTTAAATACAGACAAATAGCTTTAAATTAAAAAGTGTTTCATAGTATGGTTTAGGGTAGAATGAATTGTTGGTGGCAAACAGTGTCTACACATACTGATTTATAATAATGTAGACTTCAAATCTATACAATATCATGATGCAATGTTTTTTCAATAAAAATTAAATAAGATGTAGGAGAGGAGGAATGCCAATTTTGAATATCCTTATTTGTTGAAAACTCACCAAAACTGTTCTGTGATGTTATCCTAACCAAATCTAAAAGTAATATTTCAGTTTATTCCGATTTCATGCCTCCATAATAAAATTAATAATTTGGTCATCAATTTTTGGTAAACAACTGCATGTCATCTGATACTGGCTTTGCCAAGTCCCTAGCCTCACTTAACCACCCACCTCCATTTGTGATTTTTTTCAACAACTCTGAGTCCCAGGAAATGAGAAGTGCCTGTCTGCACCTAACCCAAACTTGACAAAAAATACTCTCCTCTCATTCTTTGCCTTATATTTTCCTGAGCTAAAAACCTCTTCCCCCAGACAGCCCAATTAGTTAGGCTCATCCTACCATTTTAAATGAGACAGTACTATTTTTCTCATATTTCCCAACCATCTGTTGTTTTAATATAAATGTCAATTTTGTCCCATTTTTAATAAACCAAGGTTGTCTTTAATGTGGGACAAAATGGACGGTTGAGCTGCTCTGGGCCCAGACTTTTATGACCCCAGAGAAGTTGAACCTTTTGACCCTCATTATAAACAGTCCTTGCTGGTACTGTGTGCAGTGAACCATGACTGTTACTGCTGTTCCTGCCCGCTTTGTGAGGACATAGGAACAGAACGGGAAGAGGATTCCCTGCCGCCCCACATGTGTCTGTGCCTACCATGGGGTAGAATACCACAGTATGGCCCAGCAACAGGTAAGTGTCCAGGGGTTATTTATGGCACTGCGGAGGTTGTCTGACACTGTGGGGGTTATTGGGTATTTCTGACTCTGGGATGGTTAGTGGGTATTTCTAGCATGGAAATGGTTAAAGCAGTAAGTATTTTAGGGAAGATATTTAGAGCATGGTTTATAAGAATGCCAAATTTGGTTTTCACCTAAGGTGACAAAATTGCTTGCACCAGCCCTGATGTTTATATAAACTCCAGCTGGACCATGTGTCCTCATTATACAATCACTGATCGATGGGCATCACAAAGTACCTACTTGTTTCTGACCTAGCTATTCAGCTCTTTCTCTGATTGTCCCACCTCCTCCCCTCCCTTTAGTTACCAGTGTGCAACCCTGTCCCATTTTTGCCATCCTAATGTTTCATTTTTTTCTCAAGAAAATATGATCAGCCTACAATTTTGCTCATTCATTCCAACCTGAGGTAAAATGCCTTCTCATCAGAGATGTCTACTTGATCTTTAACTTTAAAATATTCACCATACCAGAAACAAAAACAAAAATAAAACAAGAGAGACTACATCAAAGTTAAATATTCTGCATAGCAAAAGCAATAATCAATACAATTAAAAGACAACCTACTGGATGGGAAGAAGTGTTTACAAACCATTTATTTAATCAAGGTTTATATTCAAAATATATAAGCAACTCATACAACTCAAAAGTGAAAAAAGCAAAAATGAAAACAAGTAATAGAATTAAAAATTGTCTAAGTAACTAAAAAGACATATTCCCAACCAATATGTACAAATGGCCAACAGCTATCTGAAAAGATGTTCAACATCACTGATGATTAAGGAAATAGAAATCATGACCACCATGACACATCACCTAATACCTGTTAGGATGGAGATCATCAAAGACCATGAGTAAGATGGATAGGGACATGGAGAAAAGGGGGCCCTGTCGACTATTTGGGGGACTATTAATTGGTTCAGTTACTATGGAAAGCAATATAAAATTTCCTATGAAAATTAAACATTACTCTCAAATAATTTAGCAAACCACTTCTGGAAACATGTTCCCTCCACTATTTAAAAGTAAAGAATCCCTGTTTTGTATGATTTGGTAGATTATTTAGGGTGGGGTGGGGGGCATCTGGAAATGTTCAACGTTCTCTTCTATGTAAATTAATGGTGATGGATAAGTGAAATAAGTCAGATAAAGACAAATATTAGATGTCACTTTCTGTGGAAACTAAAGTAGTATAACCCACAGAAATAGAATAGAATGGCAGTTGCTAGGAATTAAGATGTAGGAAAAATGATTATAGGGTACAGTATTGATTATAGGGTACAGACTTCCAGTTCTAAGTGAGTTCTAGGGATCTAATGAACAGCAGGATGTTTTGACAGAATAGTTGACTGTTACTAACAGAATAGACACTAGAAACCCACAGTACGCATAACTTTGTGAGATGATGAGTATTTTAACTTTATTATTGCATATATGATTACATGATATATATGGAAAGGGGGGAGAGAGAGAGAGAGAGAGATCGCACATTGTGTACCTTAAGTTTATGCCATATATAGTACTCAATGTTATATGCCTGGTATAAAGGTGGAAATTTTAAGAGTAAAATAAAATGCCTACCAGTCTGTCACTCCTTTTTCCTCTACCTTTTTGTATTTCTTTGCAACACTTAAAACCACCTAATCTAGTATTTTAATTTAACAATCTAATAATTTATTGCTATTGACTTCCTAATAGAGACAGACATATGAAAGTATTATCATATATTTTTTTGTTTCTAAATTCAAGGCTTTTAGAACACTGGTAAATACTGGATCATCAATATTAATATTTAGAATAAATAATACAAAGGGGATAGAAAATAGAAATAATAAATTAACATAAACTAATGCATTACTATGTAAAAATTATAGTTATCTTAACCTACGACACTGAAATGTTTATATTCTTTTGAAAAACTAGTATCATAGTTCTATAAATGAATTAGTGTTCAAAAATAGATAACTTTAATTTCTTGAAATAGAATGTTTCCCAGATGTGAATATGAACCAGACTGGTCAGAGTTTTTCCTAAGTTCAGTCATTCTTTCTAGGGTTCTTACCATATTTATTCACTTAACAGATCACCACTTTATATATTTAGCAAAACTCAGGTTTGAATGTACTATGTCTGATATAATGAGTTTTTACCACATACTTTGGAAGATAACAACACCTTATTAGCTAAGAATAATAAATAGATACTGAAATGAGAGAACGAGACAACTCTGATGTTTTTCTTGTCACCTTACTCTCCAGGGAAGAAAAAGGTGTTAAGAGGTGCTGAGTAATAATCACAGATGAGTCACTTTCTGACTCTTGTCTCATATGATTTACAGAATATCATTCTTCAGATGGTCTTTGCTTTATTTTCCAACTCCCAAAAGGAGATACTCATTTTTATTAGATATATTAAATTACAGAGTTTAGGCAACTCGATAAGAACTTTGGAGCCTGACACTGCTTGAGTCTCCAGTGTGTCCAGTGCTGTCCTTTCACATGGGACACCATACTTATCACCTGTGATCAGTTCTCTGTGCCCTCACTGCCAGCTGCCTTATCATTATCTGCAAGTATGAAGAAATGTTAGTTTTGTCCAGACAGATCTCAGTCCCTGTAAAAATCATCAGTGAATGTAATACACTGGCTATTACAAAAGACAGTCTCAGGTTTATGGAAATGTAACCTACTTCAGTGTTGTTATTAGGGAATAAATCATAGGAACACCAACACTATCTCACTACATCACACACACACACACACACACACACACACACACACAACACATCTATACTACAGCTGCAGTTAGAAGATAACATCGACAAGGGGTTAAAAACAAAACAAAATAGAAACCGCCCAAACAGGGAAGAGTTAAACTGAAATTCTTTCTGCCAAAGATCTCTTGCATTTGTGTGGGGTGAAGAGAGGGGATTAGAGGGGGTGGGTGGAGAAAGATGTGGCAACCCAAAGTCAGTGACCCAGATAGGAAAGGAAGGAAGAACAGGGGCACGATTTTCTCACTAATCTTGAGAGCACTGGGTGAGATTTAAGTGGAGACTGTATGAGGAACCGCAAAGCAAGCACAGGAAAGATAATTTGCTTCTGTGCTGGTAAAAGGAGGGCCAGCAGGTGGGCCTTAGGATCATCTGTATTGTGGAAAAAAAGCCTGATGGAAATAGCTTCAGAAAACTATATGATTGCTGCAACCAATTTCAAGTTGAAAGTCAAGAAATAAAATATGATTACTCTGTATCTGGCAGATACTATTCCAGCTTGATCCCTGGTGGTCATCAGGGAATACTTGGTGGCTTGCTTTCTTGCCAAAATCTGAGACCTACCCAAGACCTCTAGGGCAGGATAACGGTAGAAATGAGGCGATTTCTGTTGTTCTTCCTGGCTTAGAATTTTATGCTCATTTCAGCAGCAAAGTCTAGTGTCTTACTCATTTCTAGAAAAAGGAAAATTGTATGTCCAGATATAATCTACTCAAATATTTTGAGTACCTAGAGTAGTATCACCTCCTTACCAAGTCTCAGTTTTATGTCTTACAAAATGGGTCCATAATAGTAGATTGAGGATGATTGAGGTTATCATACCATAAGCTCAGAGTGCCTGGTGCATATAACAATTCTAGTGAAGTGAAAGCTCT
Source organism: Solenodon paradoxus (assembly GCA_004363575.1). Taxonomy (NCBI): domain Eukaryota; kingdom Metazoa; phylum Chordata; class Mammalia; order Eulipotyphla; family Solenodontidae; genus Solenodon; species Solenodon paradoxus. Next base: position 389,519 of record RJWH01000375.1, read on the forward strand.
ATCATCTATACCCTCCGTGACTAGTCGATGAGATAACTACATCTTTGTACTTCTGTAATGGTGGCTCTTGGTACATTTGTGTTGAAGGAACAAGCAACACCAAATCTGCAGAGTTGAAAGGATACTGGGTTATTCTACCTAAGAGGTAGTTGGATAGGGGGCGTAGAATCATGCAAGGGGCAACAAGGAAAGAAGAGGTAAACGTGTACAGCTGCCAGAGCAATAGGGAATGTGGAGACTGCATTTAAAGGAATCCTGATGACACTCGGTAATAGCAAATCAAACAGGTGTTGTCACAAGAATACTGTATAACAAATATCCCAAATGTCATTTGCAAACTGCAATAAGCAGCAGCCCCCATGTTAGGCTCTGTGGATTCAGGCAGGACTATACTGAGGCTGTTCAGTCTGTGAATCTACTATGCTGGGCTCCTTCCTATGGGTTGAACTAAGATTTCAGCCATGGATTATTATTCTGGGATACAAGGTGACAGATAAACAGGTATCTGGTAGAAGTTTTCTTCATAGTATTGACAGAATATAAAAGGAAAATCCCAATTGTGCCTGCAGGTATCAGATACCTGCTTATATCTTCTCTATTAGCATTCTGTTGACCATGGCAAGACATATCAAAGTCTCGGATGAAGGATCTGAGAGTATCTTTTGCCCATAGGAGGAGGAAAGGCAAAGTCACTAACAGAAGATATGAATAGACGAAGGGTGCTGATATTTCATACAACATCACGTCACCCATCTCTTGTAGAATCAATTTCTCCCTGACCCCCAAGGACTTCATTGTTCTTCATTGCTTTAGAAATCAGATTTTGATGTAGACTACTTTTTGGTTTTTTTTTTCATGTACTTCTTATGAGATCCTCTCAAAGTTAAGAATGGGGAAAATGAGGGTGGCAAAAAGAAGCATGTATTTATTGGGGTTTTATTAAGATTTCTCTAGATCTCAGTGTTCAAGAATTACCTTTGGACCCACCCTGGTGGAGTAGTGACTGAGCACCATTCACACGCACCCCAAGGACCTGAGTTCACAACCAAGATGAATAATGAAATAAAAATAAAACACCTCTTCCTCTTTCTTTCTGCCTGCTTGCCTACCCCACTTCATTTCTACCCCAAACTTTCCATAAATATATATATATGTATATATATATATTTGCATATTTATATATTTCCTTAAATATAATATATATTATACATATATTATCTTTCTTCCTTAGACTGCACTTGTTATTTCTCTGTGTTCTTTTCTTATAACAGACAAAAATGGATAAAACCTCCCATTTTAATGTTGTATAATTTAGACTGCACATATCTAAACATCACTACTACCCAAGAGTGTAATCCTATTATTTCAATATATTCCATTTCTGTATCTGTCTATTGAATCTGTGATGTTCACTCCAGGAATGATTATTCACAGATGCTGAGGTCTTTATCCATATCTTTTGACTCTCATGCTTCTGTGTGTGAACCATTTATTTAATTCCCCACAGGATATGCACCATATTGGGGGCTACACTGAACTCCTCGCACAGGGCCCTGCTAAGTCAAGGTGGATTATTTCCAGAAAAACATAAAAGGCTAGTTTTATAAATTCTGTATTTGGCTTACAATTCCCCACAGTGCAGGGCTGAAAGATTGTAATGAGTTGTCACACATTGCAATTAAAATTAAGCAGAAAATATTTAGTTTCAATAAACCCTGAATCTATCATCTGAAACACCATAAATCAATATTTTATCTTCATAACAAAAATGACAACAATACTAATAAAATATTGGGGCCGGTAATGAGTATCCGTATTTTATTTCGGTGGATAAGCACAGTTAACAAAGCACACTAAACCTAATTCAAGTCTACTTTATTTTTTTAAGAAACGTTTCTATTTTTTATTTAGTGTTCACATTGACTGCTCCCCCTTACCCAAGTTCTTGGATTGTAAGTTTCTTGTGCCTCCAGAGGCAGTTATCTAACCAGTATTCCCCCAGGGAATAGCCAAAAATCTATTTTAAATTATAGGTTTACTTCCACAGAGACATTTGAAAACCTGAAAAAAAAAAAAAAAATGCCAGAATAAAAGACACTGTATTATATACGGATGTTGATTTCCAGTGATGCACTCTTTAAACCTATATGATGTTATGATATAATTTTCCTCTAATAAAACATACACACATATACAATTTGCTAAAGAGGGAAACCCTTTACCTGAATATTTTCCCATTTTATCAATCATTGGTGAAATCTTCCTAGACTGGAAACTTGGAATCATTTCCTTAAATATTTTCATCTTCACCCATTTTCTAAAGCATTTGATTGGTATGGAAATCCAAATGCTCTGGGGTTAAATAGAAATCTTCTTTGGTCACAGAGAGAAAATAGCTGTTATTTCACACAGAATTAGATTATTCCAGTTTAGAAAAATCTGTGTTTTCTGCTATTTTACTATCTCTAGGAGAATGCTTAGCAGTTATTCCCCATTTCACACCCAGTTCACCTCTTACATAAATGAGTTGCTTGTGGAAAAAGTGTGTGTTTTTGCAGATAGCATTCCAGATGCATTATTCAAAACCATTCCTTTTGTAAGTGATAGGAAATCAACTCAAACTGCTGGAGGGGGAAATGGACTTTATTGACCCACAGAACCTAAACATCCAGAATAGTCTGGTTCCAAACAAATCAGAACCAGAGCTTCCAAAGATATCATTAGGACTCAGGTGTTTTATCTCTGTTTCGATCTGTTCTGCTTTTATCTGTGATATCTCATTTCCCAGACACTGTGACCACAAATCGGTCAGAGATACCTGGTTTACATTTTTTTTCTCCTTTCAGTCACTTCAAGAAAAAGAAAATTTCTCCTTGTGACAAATAGCCCCAACACAAATCTGAGAATTGGAACTCATTGCTTAAATTGTACAACTGGCTGGATGGCGTGACATCCTGAAACTTACAAAGGGCAGTCCAAGAGTGTTTAGTTTCCTTGCATTTCTTTAACCCAAAGAAAGAAGGAAGCTGCCAGGATGCTGAGCAGGCTAAAACACAGATTACACATGCTCAGAAATCTTCTTACATAAACCCTCCACCGAGGTTTGTCTACAACAAAGTCATCTCCTCTCCTGTGCTTAAGGGAAAGATTATTGATAGGCCCTACATGTTTGCCCTTCCAGAGGCCTCAATAACTCAGATCCCAAAGGCCAGGGAAACAAGAGGATTCAACAATACAAATCCAATTAGCAACTTCTGTCTCTGCAACTGAAATGCTCTCCAGGGATATTTCTTGAAGGCTCTTGCCTTGTAACGTGCAACTACCTAGTAATCAGCCTTGTAGTGTTTAAAAGAAATTATTTTTCAAAGTTAATTTATAAGAAATGAAAATAACATACGTGTTGTCTTCTTCCTTCTAAGCAACTAGGACACTTACTCTCTTAAAAAGGCCCCAGAAAGACATAGTCACTGTTTCTCGACATTGATGGCCATTCCACTATTTATCTTAGCTTTAAGAGTTCTGAGAAAAACCCTGAGCTCTTCATTAAAGTCAGGACCTAAATTCTAATATGCAAAGTAGCTATCAAATCCCCATGTAGCCTATGAAAGTAAAATCATTCTTGGGCTATGAATTATAGCTCTTAGTGCTTACTTTAAAGCACTTGTTAGATTCTTCTAATTATTGGTCACCGGTTGACTTTTTCCAAAGGTTTGGTTAGAATTTAAAATAAGGGTCGTTATGCAAAATTAGAAGATAATACAAGTACCATCTTTATTATTATTAAATGACTATTATATATAATATTGCTAGAAGATACAGAACCGTGAATTGAGGTTGAAGTTATCCAGAGCTTATAATCTTGTTGGAGAGGTCTGTTATGAAAAATTAATGGAATTTGATTTTAAAATATAAATGAAGGATGCGTACCATCTTAACTTTGACATAGCTTCAGTTAACTACATGGCAAACTGTCCTCTACGCTTGTATTTCTTGAGATGAAAACATATATGCATTCTTTTGATCGCAGTCACTCCTGAGCTTGAAAAATTTGAGCAAATTATAGAAAATGCTGTGTAATTGTTCAGATGTGAATCCCTGTATGGAATATTCTTATTTTATTTTCAAACTTCAAATATTTTATTTTTCACCTAGAAAAGCTTATAATTTCTGTTATATTAAATTTGACATTTATTACTCTGTGATAGGGACTACTTTAAATACTCTGATTGCAAAATCCATTACTTAACAATACCCTGAGATTTATAAGGAGAAGTTTGGACAGGTTTTTGTACACTTCTTATCATGAAAGTCATAGGAGAACAAGAAAGTCATAGGAGACTTTGCAAAAATATATTCTAAAAATTACTAGCTGCTACACTGTGCAAGAGAAAATGAGGACTCAAGCCTTATGATTTGCAGATGGTCAGTGCTGACACTTTTTGATCCTGGTAAGTAGTAGTTAAGGTGAAAATGATATTTAAAACAAGGAACACAGACTTCTGAAGTGAAAGCAAAATGAGACATAGAAAGTAAATTGACTGGAAAATTGTTAAGCAGACTCATTTTTGTCTTAAAGACTTACACAACTCTTGCCTCCACTGAATGCATTCAGTCAGGTCACTTCAACAAACACTTGCACAACATTTTAAATGGAATTTCTGCTTTAAAGTTCTAACACCAAAAATAAAAGGTGTCAAACTCTTCAATGTTTGTCAAGATCTGAAACCACTTATATGAGAGGTTGGCCCAGAAAATAATCCAACACTAGTCAGTCACAAGTGACCTTAGTCACTGCTCAATTTATCTAAAAACAAAGCATTCTTGGAACTATTCATCGAAAGGATGTCTTTTCAGCAGCTTTGTCAATCTTGACTACTCATGGCAGATGCTTAGGCCACACTTAAAAAGGTGCTAGGCAGTTTGGCCCTAAATTCTTTGCCACATGTGTTCAGGCTGTGTAACTCAATGGACTTAAGGCAGCTTCTCCATAAAAGATAATAGTTTGGCAGCTTGGTATCAAGTTTGCTTTGGATTGAGACAGGGTTCCGTTTTTATATAACTCAGTCCTCCTAATGGTCTAGACAGTGACAAGTAGATATGGCATTCTTAAAATAGTAGATGATACTAATAACCATGTACACTGACTTGATAGAAAAATTTGGTGATAAAATTTACTGAAGATGTGAAAGAGAAGACTATAAAGCCAGATTGCATGCTATACTAGAAAATGATAACATAATAGTTTGCAAATCTTTCTGTGTGTACAGTTATCCCTTCCACCTGTCAAAACCTACAAGTTTACCAAGCTGTGGCAAATCGAAAAGGGAGATAGTGATTCCTAAGAGTCTTGAGGACTTAGTTATTAACTCTGTAGCTAACTTTATATAATAGCTTGTTCTTATTTGGTGTCTTTATAAATTTTTCAGGAACTAAAACAGGTCCTCAAATAACATCTCTTTATAATATTGATGAAGGGGAAACACGATGCCCTGTCAGGTCACCGTCTGTGTGGGTTTTGTTTTTGTTTCTGGTATTCTGATTTCCACCCTACATCCCAAAGATACACACATAAGATTCACTGGTCTTCCTAAATTGAGAGAGAGAGAGAGAGAGAGAGAGAGAGAGAGAGAGAGAGAGAGAGAGAGAGAGAGAGACAGACAGTGTGTGCATGCGTGACTTGTGATGGAAGTGAGACCTGTCTCCTGTCCAGGGTTGGTTCCCACCTTGCACCCTGAGATGCTAAGAGAGCCTCTGGTCACCCCTGACCTTGAACGGGAAAAATTAGATTGTAAAATAAAGGAATGAATACAAGTACTATATCTTCATGTATGTGGTAAAAACACAGCTTCGTTATATACTTAAATTACAGTTGCCAAGAACCTAGAGATGACATTAAATGAAGTTGGAGGCAAAGAAGACTCAGACTTCCTTCCTCAACTCAAAAAAAATTGGATACATGATTCCTGAAAGAAATTTCATGAAAATTGTTCGCTATTTCATAACAGAAAACATGATGTAGACAGAATGTTGGTAGGACATGCAAACTGTTTTAGATGATTTGGTGAAATACACATAATGAACCCAGGATGGAACATTTCAGTGTAGGACAGATATCGGCACTCGGCTATATATGTCAACATATAATAAGAAATTGCAGCGTCCCTTTTGCAATAGTTTTTTTCGTTATTTTTTTTCTTTTTTTTAATGCAAAATTACCTTATATCCAATTATTTGACAAAAATGTTTGCAGCAAAAATGCTTAGGACAGAAAACTTCGGGAGAATCTTTTGGGTATGGCCTGAAATATTACAGTTCGTCGCTGAGGGTGGAACACTGTGCATTGTAGGTTTTTAAGGCTCCCAGGTGTCTCCAATGTGCAGCCAGGTTATAGAAACAATCTGTGCAGTGTGCTTGTTTTGCTCTCTCACCATGGTGCCTGGGCCAAATGAAGGGTTTTGGAAAGCTTAAAAAAGCTTGTCTAGTTGTACTGTAGGTCTTGGAATAACAATGTCATTTTGTTCAAAGTTATTTTATTGTTACATTGATGAGGGGAAAAAAAAAGTAAAACGAGGCCAGAGTGGGACGAAATTTCTTCCTTTAAAGAACTGGTTTTATTATAAGTCATTTTACTTAAAGTTTCATTTTCCAATAAACTATCATCAATGATAGTGAAGACTTACTACACTGAGGAGCTGGGGCAACCAGGGATTATTTGCTCCCACCTGAAAAATTGTAAAGGCATGAGGGCCAAGAAAGAAGGCCTTGTGTGAGGGAGAAGGGAGAACTGTGATAGGAGGGAGTCGACTCCACTCACTGTGGAGTCCTGCATCAGGGGAGTCAACCTGGCTGCTCTAAAATGGACCTGTTTGAGTTGATTTGAAAAGAATTTCATTTAAAAAGAATGTCTACAGTTCATGGGAAAAAAAAAAACAAAAACAAAAAAAAACCCAGAGAGACTGTGGATGTGGAACTCATAAAAGCAAATGCTCACAGCAGGAAGCATTGTGTGGGCAGAACTGAGTCATTTATTCCCAAGGGAGTAACTCCCACCAATCCACAGAAAAGCCCCACCTGGGAGAGGTGAACACTGAATGGGATAACCAGAGAGCTTCCAGTGAGGTTATAGTCATGTGGCCTTTAAAACTTGGCTTTCTCATTTGTTGCAAGATGCAGTCAGTATCACCCATAGGCAGCACTTCTAGATGCCCCAAGTACTTATTGGATAGACGAATAAAGAAGTGCACAAGTATGAATTAGAATAGACTAATACTCTGGGGAGTCTCACTTTTTCTAATATAGACAAAGAGCGTATATTTTAGTTAAATTTGCATATTTTTGCTGATTAAAAATAGTAAAGCTTTGCTTTTTTTTCCTCCCTCACCCCTCGTCCCAGTTCCTATGTTTTTCCTCTCCTAATCTATTTTGCCGACGTTTTTTCAACCTTAAATATACGCACATGAACACACACAGGCGCATACACCTGCAATCAAATGGTTACAAACAGCAGTAAAATTCAAATGCAAAAGGCATTAAATAATTCATTTAGGGCACCTCTGAACCCCTACCCTTACTCAGTCCTCTAGTCCAAGCAAGAAGGATGAGTTTCATCTACTCTGCTGAGTATCTGGGGGAGAGACTGTGAACAGGGGTTGTGAGCCAGCTAACAAGACTGACTTAATGTGTTTAAATTCAGGATTACATATTCTAAATCTTCCTCTCTGTGAATTAAACTTATACTTTCCAATCTCAATGGATGTTATCTCTTAGTCTCCAACTGCCTTTTTCCTGTCTTTATTCTCAACTAACTCATAACTCTGGTCATGAGAAGGATTACTCAGCGTGCCCCTTTGAAAACTCTCAATAGTCATCTTTGCCTTCCTCCTCATTTAACTGGTTAGATCTGAGCAGTTGAGTTGCCATAAGGTCTGTTTTTCTTCTCATATTTACCATATTGCAATGTTCATTGCTTTTCTGTCAAATATCATCTCTCAGTCTCTCACTCAGAATTAAATGCAACCCTTGAGCTATTCTTATCGGTTTCTATTATTTTGTTCCACCTATGCCATAAAATAATAAGATCAGCTCTTCCTTTCCAAAAGAGAAATGTAATTATGTTAGTCTTTGCTGAAAACCTCTCCTGCTACTCAGGCCTCCATGTAGCCATCAGGAAAACAGTCACATTTCAGATCCTTCCTAGCCCTGAATTACCCAGTGTATCCAGTATTCTGGCTGGTCCATTCATAGACGTCCTCTACACACGGACCAATTCAGACCAAAGTGACATCTGACATACCTTATTTCTCACGTGTTCTCTGCATTTTCAGCCTTCATTGTACTAATCATATATCTTAAACATTTCTTACCCTATAAAACAAATATTCATTCTCGCCAGTCCTCCCAACTCTGGAGTCAATTGGTGTAATGGTTAGTTTTTCTGAAATTGGCTAGGGAATGGAACCCAGTTATTCAATCAAACCACTATTGTTGTTACTATGAAAATATTTTGTAGATCTGACATATCTATAATCAGTTGACTGATTATAAATAAAATGAATAAAAATTCAAAAAAATAGAAATAAAAGATATTTACCCTCAATAATGTGGATGGGCCTTATCTAATTAGTTGAAATCATAAGACAACAGATGGTTTCCTGGAGAAGAAATTCTGCCTGAAACTTGCTTCATAAACAGAGTTTTCAGCACATCTTGTAGATTTCAGGCTTGTCAAGTCCCACAATCTCATGAGTCAATTCTTTAAGATAAATTCATCCATAGATAGAAATTACATATATACATGATAAATATAAAATTCAGAATACATATATGCTGTTGACATGTTTTTGTGCAGCATTCTGATAGATAAATTGTCTTTTTTCTTTGTTCTATTAAACATCGCTTGATCCTGTTACATCTATTCCTATCTAACTTTTTTTTAAAAGAAAGGTACAAGCAGAAATGAAGGCAAATTGGCAGGCAGGCAGCAAGAGAGAGGAGAAAGAAGCATTTTATTTAGTTGTTATCTTGGTGTTCCCACCAACCTCTGGATGTGAACTTGAGAGTCTGGATGTATGTGACCTGCACCCACTGGTGGAGTAGTGACTCCACCAGGGCATGTCCCATCTAAAGTGTAATACTCTAGTGCAATTTGACCTTATTAGATATGAGCTATTTGATTCCTACTATAGTACTTTGTAATTAAAATATGCACAATAAATGCTCCATTAAAGAGAAAAATAAGAGTATTAGCGATTCCATCTTAGTTTTCTTGTGTCAGAAACTCACTTCACTATGAGTCTTTGGTAAAACCGAATTGACAATGTTTTCATCTTCAAAAACAGAGAAGGGAAGGAAAATACATTTGTGTATAGTGAGACTTACTGTGTATGACATACAACTTATTCCTTTTCTGACAAAGCAAGGATCTGACTTACGAAACATTAAGAACTAGAGTTTCAAAATATTAAAACAGTGTCATTGGGCTTCTAATTTGTATACATAAAATATTCTATACAACAAATTGACTAATGGCTTTTAAAATAGGATATTCTCATAGCAGTAGGATGTTGAATATATGGTTAGATTCCATGCACATATTTTAAAGTTACTTAAGCAAAAATAGTTTCATGTGTTATGTGAACTTTTAAAATTTCTTTTTTCTAGAAGAGATACATATTATAATTTGCATGATTTTTCCTAAAAATCTAAAGACATTTGGTGAGTGTAGCTGCAAAAGAATGAAGTTTTGATAACTACAATGTTTTATTGCATGCATTTATTTCAATCTTTATAGTTTCAGATACTCTAAAAGCTTCATATTTTCATCTCTTGATGACAGTGTTCTTAGACACCCTAAGAATAAGAGTCTACTAAAGTTTGGATGTTTGACGCAGAGAAGATAAAATCTGATTGGTCCTAATATTACATTTCTTATGTATTTGAAAATTTCAAACTTTTGGAAAAATGCTTAAGGCTTCTTCTAATGTGGCTCAAATCAGTAAACTATTAAAAGTAGTTTTGCTGAGAGACTAAGTTTTTCTGAGTCACTATGTAATGAAAGATAAATTATTTAAGTTTTTAATTTTTTCTTCGGCAAAAGTAATTTATATGTGCAAAATGCATTTTTCCTCTGGAATTTCTTTTTTCCCTAAAGAAATACTTACATAATGATTTTAGAAAGTCTTAATAATGATGTCATTAATATTAGATTTAAAAGAAAAAACTGGATATTGAAATATTATTTAATAGCATTCAGTGTTCATTTATTTCCACTTTCTGAACTTACCTCTAAGTTATTTTCATTATATTTCTCAGAGAGAAGAAAAATGAAAGCAAATACATAGGTAAATATAAAAATAGACCTATGCCTTCAATTTAGACTTATTTTTGGTTGAATATAATTCTTAAAGTGCTATAAGACAGAGAGCATGTTTTAAAAAATGAACTAATGGTTCATATGTAAATAACTTCTTATTCTATCCTTTATTTTATTCCATTTAAATATTACCAGAGGCAACTACTCTTTTCTTATCTCTATCCTATAGCCCAGTATCTGTTTGATCAGCTATACCTATAGAATACCAAAAATAGCAAAGATGAGGACATTACATTCTGGAAATGTATTTCTCTTCTCATTTGACAGAATAGTCAATGTTACTAGATATGTTAGCTTAACATTCAGTTCCTGATTTTCAAAACAGAGATGTGCTATATCAGCCTCAGTGTAGTGTCATCCAGCTGCTATTTAGATGATCTCAACAAGATTTCTGTGGTTAAAACCTTTTTAACAAACTCATGGCTTTACTTAGGGCATGATAGAATCAAATACCAAATAAAAAACAGAGATCTGAATTTGTAATTTATCGAAGGATTTATTCAACAAAGATTTGTTGAACCACCTGTTCTAAAGATGAATCTTTGTCAAAGAGAAAATTTGGGTATTTGCATCTATTTAAAACCAGGGTGTCTGTTTGAAAGTATTAACTCATTTAATTCTTTGCTGAGCTATTATGAGAAAATGTATTTTACTGATATCTTCTATATGAAGGAGTTCAGTTTGGATTGGTAAGATTACATGAATTGTCCCAGCTTTGAGAGTTAGTGAGAGGTGAGACAAGACTGAAATGCAGATTTGTGTAAATACAAAACCTGTGTGGACTTGCATCTAGCAAAGTCAAACTGCTCTAAAAGAGTCTGCAGATTAGCCATGGAGAAAGACAAAATGAAAAGTGGTATGTTTTTAAGAAAGATATTTAGGAGTTGTAATTTAGAGTCTGTGTGTTTGTGTTTTCAATTATTAGGATCAAAATCTCAAAATCTAGTTCAGTCATATTTAAGTGGAATATTTTATAGGACATAAATATTTTCATGATAAAGCCTAGATGTTCTGCTCAGACTGTATTTCACTCCCAAATGTGTGTGTGTGTGTGTGTGTGTGGAAGGAGGGACAAATAATCAAGCACCATATGATTCATAATCTGTGAAATAGCTCTCTGTTACATACCAAAAGATTTCTTCCAGCTCTTGATGTGGCTGAAATCAATATTTTAGGTCTTCTTTGACTAAAACAAAGAAACCAAAAAGAATAAAAACTTTCTAAAGCCATCATAATGTCAAACCACTCTTTATTGAAAGAGTGAAAATGAAAAGAAAATGAAAAGAGGGGAAAGCTTGCTGATGTTCTACACTGTTGTGTCTGGAGATTAGTTTTACAAAGAAAGGCAGTCATATTTCAAATCTTAGCATTTAATGAGAAAGAGATAAGAGATAGCTTGTACTAATATTTCTGTTTGATTTTTAATTTTACTATGTATTCTGTTACAGATGTTCATTGACCACCATAACATTTTCATTATCGTTACATGAATCAAGATGACATAAGAAAATACTGAATTCCCCTTCTCCCAAAAACACAGATTCTATAAGGACATAAAGAATAATTTCCCCTGAAGAAAATCATAGCACTGACTGAGTGACAAGGGTATACAGTGGAAAAACAAGAAGGAAAGCACATGGAAGCTGAGAGTCTGGGACACAGTCTGACCATAAACTCCACTCCCTGCTCAGAGACCTACAGTGACAATCTGGAAGGAACTCAAAAACAGGTCTTCATCCCAAGAGTTCAAACCATATTGGGTAACCCTACTTATAAGATCTGTACCTGAGAGAACAGCTCCCTAAACTTCTAACTGACCTTCAGGGGGCACAGTCCTAAAACCTACCAGACTAGCCATCTGAGTAATGACTCCTAAAAGTACAGTAAATTTGAACTCAGCCTCAGGTCACAATTCACAGGCTGGCTGATTAACCTCAAACCTACAGAGTGAGGATGCAAGGTTCCTTCAGTGAAATGAATTTTAAAATATAATAATAAAGCTTTGATCCTGAGATGTCAGCATCTAATTTAACACATGCCTCTGAGAACCTGCTAAAGACAAGCAGGCTTGTTTTCCTTTGTTATTGTTATATATATATATATATATATTTTAATCCAAGTTGCTGACTATACAATAGAATGCTTTGGCATGATTTTATTTGCAAGTTCTTGAGTTCCTAAAGTGAGCTTATGTAAAAATGCTTAACTATTTTTTGACAACTTAAAGATTCTTCTATCATATTCTTGGAGCTTCCTGGGATTCTGACTGATGGTTACATTTATATGTAAGTTGAAAGTACCTTCAGAGCTCAGTAAAAACAGATACCAGTAAAAACTAATTTGATCAGGCAGATCTTTTATTTCTTATGTGAGGAAACTACTAGGTCTAACTGGCAAGATTTAAAAAAAGCAGACATTGGAAAAGCAAAGTAGTTTATCCAATGATATTTCAATGAAATGATGGAGAATTCAGGGTTACCTGATTCTGTGGGATGTTAAGACTGTCCTTAGCTAGGTTACTGTAAATAACTCTGTAGGAACAGAAGTTAAAGAAAAGTGAGTGATAGCAATGCAAATATTTTTTATCTATAGAAATACAAATTAATTATGCTGAACTGCAATTAATAATAGACCAGATTATTACTTTGCTTCTTTTTACCTCTATACCAGTTAAAAATTCTTATGGGTATCTCTTCAATAATGAGATAACAGAAATCATTAACACTTGTTCATTTTTGCTTTACTTCAAATTATAAATGTATGTTTTCATTCAAAATATCCCCTTAGTATATTTAAAATGCATTTTCACATGTCATATACAATATGCTGATATACATGTTGTTTAGAAGTTCTTCACTGTCATCTATACTTAGTTTGACTAATATTTTGCTAATAATCATCATACACTAAAAAAACTTTATTTTATTCAGGTTTTCTATGTGCACTTAAATGTATAATGGGATTAAAGTAATTTAAAACTGTTAGCATGCAATTACCACCCATATTAGGTTATTCTATTGCAAAACAACTTTTTTGTCCAAAAGTTTAATTTTTCCTAGCAAAGTATTTGAAGCATTGTTATGAACTACACAGATAGTCACTTTTCTAAAATCAGATGGCAGTTACATGATTATCCACATTACATACCTTTATAAACTCCAGTCTTGTTATGTTATTATTAATGACAGAATCCCATATATTCTATATACTTATGAGTTTTTCAAAACCATATTGATAGATAAATCTAAGTTATGTGAGTTCAATGAAATATCATCAGATCAACGTGAAAATTACAATGCAGATGAATTTATAAAATAGAAATAATTACATTAAAATGATTTTAGTTACAAATTCTATTCAATTAAAAATTCCATTCAATTGAAAAAATTGAGTATTTACAAACCAAAATGAAGATGTCACCTGTTCAAAGCTCTTTTATTTTCAAATGCAGGGATGATTCTATTTTACGTGGACTTCATTTCCCAGACACATTGTTTTACACAGCTAATTTATTCCTCCACATTCTCTTACTATTGCTTTTACTGAAGTGTTGGGTCACATTTATTTAGAGAAGTTTTTTGATTACAAAATCTTCTTTATCAAAATCCCGAGATTCAGGGAGAGAATTTAATTAGAAACCACTTTGGTTTCTTCATTTTATTTTATTGATTGATTTGATAATAAAAAGTATCTACTGCACCCTATAATACTGCTCTCCTTTTTACATGCAAATTCTTAGCTTCACTTTGCAAAAGTGTCAGGTTTATACAATCTGTCCCCAAATTTCTGAAAGCTACCCTTAGCCACTTGAAGTTTTTATTATTACCACTAGATGTCACCACTCTCTTTGTCTGAGCACCTAGAAGAACCAGATTGATAACCATAATTTAATCTAAAGTCAACACTGTCTGTGAGGAATCATTTAGATGCCTTCTAATTATGAATCAAATGTATGTGTATTATTTAAATATCATTATAACCCTATCATGTGAGGATCAGACATCAACAACCTCACTATCTAAGTTACTTAGAGTTTTAATGTTAGGGCTTCTTAATGCCATCCATTAAACATGTAAAAAGATTTCTATAGTTCACGCCATGATGATACTTCCAATGAGAACATTAAGACGAATACCCTCATACCCATAATGTAAATAGCCAATGAGAAAATATCGAATAGTTAATTCAAGTTTGACCTTAGATTCTTTTTCTCTCAAGTAGTTTTATGATCTATATTATTCCAAATGTGTGTGTATATATATATATAATATTCATATCACTTACTGAAAAATATTCAGAGCATTGCATACACCATTAGTTTACTTATTTGTTCACCCATACAGTCAACAAATATCATTGAGACCAACTATATTTTAGCATCGTTTTTAGCATTTGGGGTAGATGAATTAAAAAAAAAAAAAAAAAAACCCAAAAAAACAGGCAGCTCACCAGCCCTAGAGGAATGTGCATGCTAGTAGACATGTAAAATAATTATCAATTACAACAAACAGGATTTTAACTAGCAAAAAAAAAAAAAAAAAAAAAAATAGTGGCTAGTCTCCCAAGTCAGATATCTTTGTTCCTCAAAGGTTTATGAAGCTTTGTAAGGATATGGATTACTTTGAATCACTCTGGAATTTCTATCATTAATCCCCAATCAAGGCAGTCTTCCTGTGACTTGGCACAAGAAACCATCAAAAAAATGAGGTGGCATCTTCCGGTGCTATCACAGGTTTGAGACTGTGTGATGTGTCCACTGTGATTTTATCTCCTCTTTCCGAGTCCCCAGTTATCCACAGGAGCACAGGAGAGGAACAAGGGAAAACAGGAACAGTAGGAAGGCAATGGAAATGGATGGTGAACGTTTAGTCAAATTTGCTTTAGCAAAGGAATCCTCCTCTCCAGCAGCTGCTTCCAAATGGCAGATTTTTTCCCTAATTCTACATCTGCTGCTCACATTTTAGGAAGCAGTTACACAGAGAAGAACGTTTCCCTCTAAAACGCTAAAATTGTCATCTCTCTTCTCTGTCTGTCCTTAAGGGACATAAAGTTGATCAACAACATTTGTTGAGGACTTTATTCTGAGGAAAGGGGAGAAATAAAGAAATTTTAAAGGGACAAGACAGGATACCCCGTATTTTTGAAGCACAGAATTCTATAGCCTTGTGTCTTATACTCTAAATTCTTTTTAAATCATAAAATCATAAGAGATAAATTTATATGTGGTTGACATTCTCCAATACTTGTCAGACGTCAAGATAAGTTTAGTAAGGATTTCTGCATCCCTTCCATCTGGTCGTAAGACTAATCTGTTTACTTTATTCTTATAGGGAAATGAGTTTGCTCATTTTTTGAATTCAACTCCATTCCTCTTCAAGCCATTTCCCTCTCTGTCTTCCTTTATTTGCTACCGAGAGTCTATGTTCTTTCCAACCGAAACTGTATGCAGCCAGAATCAAATGTTAGAGACCATTAGCATCTCATCCGTGAAGTTTCTCCATGAATTAGTTAAAGCAGCCTTTGTGAGTCACAGCAAAGTGTGCTGGGTCAGCCCAAGCACCAGATGAAAAAGAAAGGCGGCGCTTTCTGTGCTGATCCCTCAGCACTGCCACTACATTTTTCTCTTTTAGATACGATGAGGGGGGAAAATACCTGCCAGTGTGAATTTTCTTCTGTGTAGTGGGAAGTTGTGTCATTTGAATATTCTGCTGACTTCAAGAGGAACAAAAATCCATCTCAGAAGTCCCAGGACCATGGAGGAGAGACACAGAAGAGCATTCAAAGCAAAGCTGCTTTCTTTCCTTTGCCATCTGCTAACTTGAAAATGCCCACTTACCTCCCTTTCCTCAGACTACCCAACGCATTGACAAAGTCCCAATTCTTTTCTAAACAGGAAAGGAAAAGATGCAAGATTCTTTTCAAGCTATGTGTTACTGCTAAGTGGATTATCATAATGTTTTGTACACCAGGGTGCCCCAAATGGACAACTTCGTCAAATAAGAGAAAAAAGTATCTGTGATATCTGCTCCTTAGGTAATCACTGATTATTTACTGCATTTAGTATCATCGGCCCCTAGTTCTGAAATTGCTTGCACACATCCTGGAGCAAATATTATCATCAAACTGAAAATTCCTTAGAAGTGTTTATTCATGAATTTAATCCCTTATTCACAAAAAAAACTTCATAGGAGAGTATCATAGAAGCTCCAATTATAGGATCTACAAGGGACAGGGAAGAGCGAGTGAATGAATTCGACTATAGCATTACTTTGAGGGAAAATGCTAAACCTAAATCTTTATTTCCAATATCATTAGTGAAGCTTATTCCTCAAAATCTAAAATTATTTTTCTTCCTGGAATGCTGAATTATAGGTCATCACATCTACATTTGTTTACCAAAAATGATGATTGAATATGAAGACGAGAGTGGTGTTACATAACTTTTTTTTTTACAATATCTACTCAAGGGTTATTAATAATGCCTAAGGCTCAATGTTCTTTTAAGAAACTTTTAGGTAACAAAATGTTATTAAGCAACATATTTCTAATTGAATATCATCACTTACAAGCCTCATTCATACAAACTTAGGTGGAAAAAAACACTGGTTTGCCAGAAAATAATAAGAGTGTAAATATTGCTATAGCCTCTCTTCAGATGCTGGAAAGGTACCTGCAATCCACACTACTTTCCTCTTTCTTTTTTAAAAAAATCCTCTTATGTGCTTCTAGAGAATATAAAGGAATGGAAAACATTGTTAGATTCCCCTACTAAAACCCTCTTCTAGCTGCTTTTACTCTCTCAATCAAGTACATGAGTTATCTCTCCTATATCTTGTCTCTTTTCTTAGCTCACCCTTTCTTCATAATTTAGCTAAGCTAGGATAGATGTAATAGAGAATTTAAAAATTGGAGATGATATTCCAAGTAGTATAATTCAAATTTCTGCCTACTACCAGAATCCTTTTTATATGACTTTTGAGAAGCAGTCTCCAGCATTTACATGAACACATTTACAAATTTATATAAGTCTGAATCTCAACAATATGTAATTTAGTTTTATTGAATCCCTCTCATTGTTAGTTTTGGCTTTTTAAAAATATGGTACAAAGATGTTTTTCACTTTTTGGTGTTTTAAAAATTTACTTTATGAAGGAATATTGCATTATAAATAGGTTTACGATATACATCATAGTAAATCAACATCTGAATATAGTACATGAAGTTCCCCACTATTATATTTGTTTCTTCATTATACAATTAATTTCCTTTAACTCCTCCTGTTTGATTTCATTCATTACTGAAAGTCTATTTTAAATTAGTTTTTAATTATACTGAACTGATATCCTCACATCTTTACCTTCAGCCTAGCTCAGCTCATTCTACCCCTAAGGGTAGCTTCTGTCTAAGTCATCTAATAGATCTTGGTTTGTCCCCAGAGACAAAGTAAATAATAGTACAGTATTCCTTCCAGCTCTTCAATACCCAAGGACAGATTTTTTTATTTCCTGTGCTCTGTCTTCTGTTAGCTAAATTGTTTCTGGCTTCTTCAGTCATTCTATAGAGAATATACAGTAGTCCTCCTGGAATACTCATACCTACAGAGTAAAGTTCTTTAGACACTTGAACATTCTATTATTAATTTATTTCTTGAAACTTGGGGGATTTCTTCAAAGAGAGCTCTTGAAAGTCATTCAGACTTTTGATGGTTTTTAGCCACCACAGTGCTGCTCACTTTCTGAGAAAGAAAGTGTCTCTCACCGTCTTGGATAGTGTTATAGATCAGTCGTTTTGTTTGGGGTTTTTCATCATTATTGATATGGGTGAATTAAAATTCCCATTCCTCAGAATTGAAGACAAAAGGCAGAGTGCTAAATGGGTATATAGGCTACTAACCATTATAATATATTGAATATAAACTGAATTGGTAGTGGAGAAAATTAAGAGTTTTGGAGTGCCAGAGAATTCTACTGTCTCCTTCCTTTCTTACTAACTTTGCCCATTAGAAGCAATCCATGCTAGTCCTGGCCTGGTATAAGAAGGGCTGGGCACGGTCCTCATACATCCCAGGGTCCCAGATTCATTTCCTGGGACTAGCAGGGACCAAGATGAGAAACTAAATAAAAATAAAACGCTTCTCTCGCCTTTCTCTTCCTGCCTGCCTGTCGCTGCTCACCTTCATTCCTGCCTATACTTTTCCTTTAATAAAAAAAACAAAAGACAAAAAACAATCTGTTCAACTTGTAATCATTCCTCTAATGCTACTGCTGATTCAAACATTCAAATACACAATAAGCATTTTCTTTATTTTTTTAAAGAACAGAAACCAAATACATACACCAAATTAAAGAAAAATAGACTTTTTAGTCTATATAACCAATGAGTCATCCCAAAAGGAAAAAGGAAGAGGGTTGACAAATAAGGTAAAAGAATTCAAGTATAAAGTGAAAGCAGAATAGAACTATTGGTGGGAAACAATTTATTATACACAGATGGTGATTTACAAGGATGAACACCTACAACCCGTATCATGTGATCATACAATGTTCTTTTATATAATTTAAAAAAAATGGGGTGAAGCATTACTGGAGCAGCAAAATTGAAGGATTGAATCCCGAATGTTCCTGAGTCTACATTCAGTTTACTTTAGTAGATGTGAATTCTACAGATCACAATTCATTTTACAGCTTTTCCCTTGTGGAAAAAAAGAAGACAATTGCAAACAAAGTCATGAATATATGAAACAGTGGCTCTATCAAAAACTGCCTCTCAAGTCTTTTCTAAAACACTGTATTTTTGAAATACTTGACTAAATAGGCCCTTCACCATTTAAGTAAAATAATAGAAAATAAGTCTCTAATTATAGCTGATAATAACTTGCTGGTATGATATGATTTGTGCTTTGTGCTTCTAGTATTGATATGAATGTCCCAGAATGTGACTCTTGAATTCTTATGAGTATTTCTTTATTAAAACCCATGGGTGTGTGTGTGTACGTGTGTGTGTGTGTGTGTGTGTGTGTGTGTGTGTGTGTGTGTGTGTGTGTGTGTGTGTGGTACAGCTTGGTCAATACTGAAGAAAGTACAATGATGCATTTTAATAGAGAATACTGCCACCATGAAAAACAGCACTGTCAGTATTAATAAATATTTCCAAGTATTGATACATGAAAACCAATTGGGTTCTTCGTCAATTAGTCTTGTGTGTGTATACTTTTGTTTCATTCCTTCAGCTACATTTAAACAGAAGCTCTATAAGCAATAGGTCAGTTTCCTGGATGCAATAATGGATATTTTTTATATCACTGGGTATTGTTCCCTTATATTTAAGTTTTACGAGTGTAAGGACACAGAGTGTGCCTCCTAATTGCAGCAAAAGCAGGTCAGGAAACAGGTAAAGTACACTTGAAAGTAGACTTCTATCTACTAACTTTCTATTCCAGTTCCTCGGATGTGAATTATGACTCCAATAATAGGCTTTTGGTGAAAAGGAAAAAAAAAAAAAAAGAAATGATTTCTGGCATCTTGTGGGGGAGGATCTGAAGAGGTTTTAAATTATATTTTGTCATGAAAATACACATCTTGTCATCTTTCTTTAGATGTTAGTCTTTCATCTTGCTTGAAAGTTCAGATTGATCTGTAACCTTTTTTTTTTTTTTTTTGGAAAGAAATCATATGTCAGATACTTTGATGTGTTGTGCATATTTCTGCTCAGGAAGTTACAGGGCTCCTTGCAGACCATACTAAAAAATGCAGATTGAATTTTACACACTATCCACTGACCTTGGGATGGTGTCAGAGTGCTCTGGGAATGGGGATGCTCTAGCTTGGGTGGCCCCAAGCAACTCAATGACATAACTGTTAATGTGTCTTAAATTCTGTAGATGAGGTTCACCCAGATAACATGTTCTTTTTCATTTCCTAGGAAAAGAGTGGACATTTTCAAGAGGAAATTTGACTTGTTGATTAGCCCAGCTTACATCAGACTCCAACCCTAACCCCTCTCTTATAGTTTGAGAAGTAACTTGAATGAGTTCTTCAAGACAGGACTATTAATAAACACATTTCATTAATGCCCCAAATCAAGGGCAACTCCTTCAATATGCTAAAACAGGATGTGATATCCCTGCTTTCATGGGAAAGAAGGAAGAGGGGACTTGTTTGATATTATTGAAGAAGCAGAAGTGATGCATGTTAGTATGTGAACTGAGAGGTTGGCCCTCCCCGGGGCTGCAGGAATGAAAATAGTTTCCATGTCTGGATGTGGGTGTAGTGGGTAAGTGAGGGGAGGACACTGTCTTCTGACTGCTTTTGTTTTCGCAGTAAAAACAAACTAGAGCATTAGTAAGGATTGAGTCTGAGGGAAGATTTTACAGGCTAGTTACAGACTTACCAATAAGGAGATTTTGTGGGGCAGATGAACTCATTTCTGTCAAGACTGGAAGAACTTAAAGACAATGGTCAAGGAGTGATAGTAACCATGTCATAAACTTTAAGATGAGTAAAAGTATATAAAGCCATGGATAGGGGAAGTTAAATGTAAAATTAAGAAAAATTACTAATACTTTAGAGTGGCAGGAATTTAACATAATTGTATTATTAAAGGGAAAGACTGGGATTGGGACTGAGATTCTTGAAACTGAGGTTATGAAAATAATACTTACTTGAAACATTAATGATGAACACTTGACCATGACCATGAGAGTGAATCACTAAAGTAGTTAAATGACAAATGCATTGTGTGCACATGTATATAGGTGTATATAGAGTGTATGTGTGTTTGTATGTACACATGCACATGTGAGTATGTGTGTGAAAGATATTAGAATTTATTAATGGTTTCAAGACATTATTTAATTGCCCACCCCCATCTTGTCTTTGACTCCTCTTCCCTATTTCTCTACTGTAATTTCCTTAGGTTTATCTGGAATAGTGGAAGATTTCAAAGAATTACATTTCTTGGCATGACAAAGAACTTCCCAATTTCAGGTGTTTGTGATTTGTTATCTAGCTTTGTCCTCAGATACTATGGCCTTCAAGTTGCCTGGAAAATTCCACAGCTTAAAATTTCCTCCTGAAATCCTGAACTGTTCATTTTGAATACCAAATAGTTTTTTCTTAAGGGTGATGCAATTCAGTTCACTGGTATTTTAGCCTTTGTTAATGGCATCGGAAACTCTGCTTTACCAGATAGTATAGCAAATATGAGTCAATTCTGTGATTCAGCAGAAGCAGTTCAGATCAGATTTGGATGGAGAGTGGGAAAGGAGGCCTGGCTTCCCTGAACTCCAAGGGCAAAATGTGTACTTGTGTTTAGAACAAGGGCCCCTGAAAGGAATTCATGTCATTCGGAGAGGACAGGTCACCATGTAGCATTTGACTCTGTCACTGAGGGCATTACTGATACTAATTAGCATGTTTATTATAAAAAAATGCCTCAAAGGAATTATCTCTTATAATAGACCCAATTTAGTGGGTTATTGGATCCCTTCCTATAACTGACTTGAGGATACATGCAATCAGTCTCTACGTTTTAAACTTGAGAGAAAATGAAACGTAAGCAAATATAATGAGCATCAGCAGTGCCACTGAGAACATGGGACAGACTCTTGAACATTGAACTACCCTTCTCACCTGGAAAAATTCATTCTTTTTTAAGGTCGCTTTTCTTCCTCCAAATACAAACCATTTGGGAAGAGCGTGAAGAGCTAAGGAAAATGGGCATGGCCACAATAAATTAAGCTTTAGGTCTGTGATGTACTCTTGACATTTATCTTAACACATAGATATATTTTCTATGAAGTAGTTTTTATCTGGATCAGAAATCCAAGTGACCCGTTACATCCATACACCTGCATTTTTACTGCTATTACAAGGTCTCTTATTAGTATTCCAGAACATATGATGCAACCATTTACAGTATTCAAAAGCCTGTGAAAATTGTGAGAATATTGAAGTTTGTGAGAGAGGGAAAAAAAAGATAAGAAGATGAGCATTTCCTTCACACTTGTTCCCAGCTGGGATTACAGCTGCTTGATTCATACCATCTGGGGGTGTCTAATTAGAAACTACCTAGAATAGGCTTTTAAATAAGTAATTTGAGAATAAACAACATCAGCAGCAGTTCAGATCTCAGAGGGCTGGGAGTTAAGGTTGCATGAACTAATGGATCAATGAACAAAAGAAATATTCACTAATCACTGCGCCTGAACAGTTATTCCTAAAAGAAGCAGAATGCCACTTGTTTCTGTAATGCAGTATAAATCTGCTGAAGACTGACCTTTATTTTTGAAAAAAAAAAATACTATGCGTATTAGACCCTTGCACAAACTCACTGCTACTCTGTGGTTTAGGTTGTTTTTCCAACTTTATATCCAATTTTAAAAAAACATAATAATGCATCAGTTTCTAAACTGCTTTTTAGGTTACCAAATAATTTGACCATCTACAATGAGATTTCTGTCATTATTTTTGTTGGGGTGCCTACTTAGAAAAGGCATAAGAAGAAAGAAAATGATAGGTTTTCCAGTTTAACTTACTTAGTAACGATTTCATTCATCAGTCAGATTGATTTAGATGTGGTGTCACAAAGATTTTTTCTAAATAAAAATAGACTATAATAGCACCATCAGCACTTAAAGTGCACACTCTTGGATTGATGTAAGAAATTTTTTCAGCTCTTTAACTTTGAAATCACTGTATTTATACTAATTATAATGATGACTTTTATAAATTATCCATGTTAAGTTTTACAAATTAACAACAGTATACTACATACAAATGATATAATAGGGAGAAGACAAAAATTACTTTGACTTTAATCATAACAGGATAGCATTTTTATTTGAAGTATTGAAAATTAAGAATAAATATCTCACATTCTTATCAAATATAATGCATGTCAACAAACTAATTAGCACATGGAGGTTCTGTGGCATAATACGAATAAAATTTAGAAATATCTGAATTTAGAAAAATTTAGTCTCAACTTTCACTTGTCTATTAATTAGCCAAATGAGCAAGAAACATCAATGTTTGATTGTCTCCATTTTCCCCACTGAGAAAATGATATAATCGTGTCTCTGTATTAAAAAAAAAAAAAAAAACAAACTTTTCGTGTACAGGCAAATATACAAATATATTAACTGTTAAGATCAAAATTGTGCAGTGAAATAATCAAAATTTTTATTACAAGCATCAAGTTCTTTCTATGAAAGAACGATGACACAATAATTCTTTAGCTGCTCATGTGTAGATGGACACTTAGGCTGCTTCCAACTCAAGGCTACTGTAAATAATGTTGCAATAAGCAGGGGGCTGCATATCTCACTGCAATTTTGTTTTGCATTTCCCTAATTATAAAAGATGATGAACATCTTTTCTTGTACCTGTTGGTCATTTACATGCCTTCTTTGGAAAATTGTCTATTCAAATGTTCTATCCACTTTTACATTGGATTTTTTTTTTGTTATTGAGATATACGAGTTCTTTCTATGATTTGATTATTAATCCCAAGTGCCCATTGGTAAATAACTGGATAAGGAAGGTGTGATATATATACACAATGGAATACTACTATAAGCAAATGTTTAATCTAGAAGATCAAATTGACCATTACCAGAAGAGAAGAGGGGAAGAGGCCTGGGAAAAACTGGGTCAAATGAATCAATGCTATGGTAAAGTCTAGGACTGGAACTGCCAGGGGAAACTTCAATATAATATACACAAATGTTGACTAGTAATGATGCACAACTGAAAGTTATTGAATGTTGCAACCCAATGTTACTTCATTAAAAAGATAAATAACCAACTCACACTTTGTGATTTCATGTGTGTTCACTGCCCCATCTATTACCAGAATATAATGGCATCTACTTCAAAGACATAGTCAAAGGCAAAGGCTACTAAGTGTTGAAATACTGACCAGTCATTCACAAGTTCTTATGAAACATGAACATCTCTGGCATCATCTCCTTATTTTGCTTTTTATTTTCTAATACCAGAGTAGTTACGTGGGTTAAAATTATACAGCAAAACTCTTAATCCTTCAGCATTTTATCTAGTATATTGCCAGAACAATTTTCAATTTTAGGGAATCTTTAAGAAAGTGTTCATTAGAACAACATCAAATCATTTGCAGAGTAATAGAGAAACTAAAGGAAAGCATTATCTTGGCACACTAGTATTAGAGAACAGTCCCCAAGATAATTTAAAATTGAAGCAGATAAAACACAGAGATATACAGCCTGATGCATAACTCTTTAATGGTATCATATTTGTATTCATATTAATTTTATTACTTAAACATCAATGATTATATATATCTCAAAATTAAATATGAGGCCTATAAGCTGTATAACCTAATGAGTTTTCAGTGTCACTAAAATAAAAACCCCATGAGACTCAAAGAAACATTCCAACAAGGAACAGGGCAGGGCATGATGGTATTTTTTAATATTGCAAACTACTCACCAAGTAAATCAAGCTTATAACATGCAGCACTTCTAAATAATTAAGGTGAGATTAATTAGGGCCTATCAAGAATTATTGCAAAGTGGGAGGAGTGTTTAAAAACAACTTTTGCTACAAAATGAACCACATATGCTACAGCATATAATATTCCTGGGAGATCCCTGTTGATTCAAGATTGTATTAACAACAACAGATTAGCCCAGGAAGAAGGAGGAAGTTTTCAAATGAGAAGTGGGCGGTAGCTCCAGATATATAAATTATATGAGAGAAAATACCAGCATAAAATAGGAGATGGTAGAAGATCCAGACAAAGACTAGCAAAAAAGAAGTTTATATATGGCAACTACTGAAAAAAGGAGGTGGAGAAGGAGTGGCAGGAAGAATTCACTACACGTTTATCCACTGAACTCAAACATGGCCGTGTACTGATGTGAAACCTCCACAATCAGAAGACAGTTAACAAAAAGCATGAAACAGTCGCTAAATCCTTTCACTATCTATGTATTCTAGGCACAGTCATAAGATTTGACAAAAGGATTGCCCAAAAATAGCAAATTGTGTTATTGGGTGTTTTTCTTTGGAAAATATTATATCACTTCAACTCTCAAGTTCAATTTTTATGTTTACAATCCATATTGAAGTCCCTATACATACCCACAAACAACCCGCCGCCACACACACACTTCATCAAAACAATATGCATTTTAATTGATAAATTTTTAATTTCATTGATACACTGATATCATATTTAGTCAGAGGATTACTTTTGTTAGAAATATTTTAGTAATAATAAAAGGATACTCCTATATTATGAAGATTTGGAGGAGAAAAAAGAAAAAAATAACCTCTATGCTGGGAGGAAATTATTTCTATCATAAAATAAAATGTTAGTAATTATTGATCAAATTATTCCAAATAATGATACACAGTATTACCTTAATGCAAGTTAGGACTCTAACAGAAATATAATAGTCACCTGAGGATAGAATGCTTCATGACAAGCTGCCTCCTACTTAAGCACATTACTATTCAGAGTCTGCTCGTATATAGACAGAGTTGATGCTTTAGGATGGTCAATATGAAATTGTCTGTCATCAAATATTATACAATGTCACTTTCTCTGACCTGGTATTTGAGATATATCTAACCTACATGGTTAAATTGATATATTCTCAGGATAGCAAGAATAGTCGATACATAGAATCCAAATACATGAATTTTAATCCTGTCTTTTCTATTTAATATCTTCTTTGAATATGAGAATGGTTGCTACCATTTGCTGATTCTCAATTACTGCCTTTGGAAAGCAGTTATAACCACTCGCTTAATTCATCTGTTTAGAAATTTTAAGCATATTTTCTGTGCTACATTAGACATCTTCTGTTTATAAAATATGGGATCATATGAAGATTAAAAAATATATAAGTCTGCTATTTTTAAATCATAAACTTCTAAGTACCTATAAAATTCCACTTATTACAAAGTTAAACTAATTTTAAAATTCTAATTTATTCTGTATAAAAGCATGTAAGAAGTGGTAATAGACTGTCCATCATACTATACTATCACTCAGATTAAAGAAGTGTAGATGTGTAGACATGCAAAGTTTTCCAATATCCAATGCAAAGCATAAATAAAAGCTGCTGAAAATAAGAAAATGTTCACATATGCATGTACACTCACACAAGGACACACACTGTGTGTATATGCGTGTGTGTGCATGGTTTCTGGTAGGGAGAGGAAAAATAGCTTTCTCTCTCTTCTCCTTTTCCTCCCAGGTCTTCCTTTTCTTATTTCTCTAGGTCCTCTCTTTCCACATACTCTTCTACTTCTCCTTTCCTTCTCCTTTTTAACCTCTTCAAATTATTGATGAATGGATTTCTATATATTGTGCTAAGTTTACAAAAGTACAGTGCTTTCCTCAGTGATGAGATCATGGCCTAATGTATGTACTTGTTTTCATTTTCTGTAACTTTCTATATTGAAAATATAATATGAGCTTTTAAAAAAATTGTATTCAGTTCTGTCATGGTAATGCTGATATTAGCAAATTTCACAACGTCGAGCCTAACAAATCTAAGAGTGGAGTATTGAAAAAATGCATTTTGATCAAAGTAATGTATTTCTAATCAATTTAAATGTAAATTTCCCATTTCACTTTTCCCATACCTTTATGAATTAATGAGGGAAAATGTCTGAATAGTCCTAAATTTCTTATCTACTTCTAAGTTCTTTCATTCATGTATCTTTTTCACTTAGTTACTTATTCAAGATACATATATTAAGTATATAGTTTGTACCAGCCAATGCGCTATGTGATAGCCATCCAAAGATAAAGTTTATGCCTCTTCAGAAGCATAATCTGAAGATTAATTTATATTTAATTATCTACAAAGTCTCAAAGATTCCTGCAATAGTTATGCTCATTGTAGATGGGTGGAATGTAAGAAATTATGTTAACATCAGAAAATCTTAATGAAGAGGATACACTTCAATGGGGCATCTACTCTATATTAAGGTAATCAACTAGTATACGCAGAAAATCATTTTATCAAAGGAAATTAAGCAGAACCTATGAGATTACGTCAGTGTCGCAGAGAGTGAAGTCAGCAAGATGGCATTATAGGACTTTCCAAAGTCTGTGGAAGTTCTGAGAATTCTAAGTATGATGATATAGGTGTACCCATCAGGGAAACATAAATTCTGAGCGTCAGTTCATGACAGTCATACTGTGAGGTGATTTTTACTCTAGAAAATGGTAAGTATAGTGAACAAAACAGTGGTCATATTTGCTCTGTAGGAGGAGAATCAGTGAGCCTATAACAAAAGAGAAGAATGAATAATACTGCACTCTTGTTAAAATACAGTTCAGGCTAAAGATGATTCTAACTCTGAAATACGGCCAAGGTCTAGGGTCACTCCACCCAAGAACGGCAAGGAAAACAACAGAAGTTTTCAGGGGAGAAAAACATGTCAAAAATAATTTCTGGGTTTGGTGTAATGGTACTTGGTTGTGAGAGAATACAATGGAAGTAGTAACTGAGGAGGACAGTAACTGCAGGCTAAATCCTGTGTATGATTTTCAGGTGCAATTACAGATGGTTACAATGACCTTACCTGGCAGGTCTGGGGTGAAGCGGTGTACTCAGCAGACATGGAGATCAGAGTATGGCAGTCTTGGGGAGCAGTCGCAAGCAATGACTCAGGCCCAGGGAGTAGGCATGCGCCGTCTGTATATGCAGGCAGTACCCAGGGGCCTCTATTAGAGGCCTTGTTACTGAGGGCGAAGCTGAGTCCTTCCCCAGGTGATTTTGCTAAGAACTTTTCAATGGGAGGGGGAGGAAGGGTGAGGACATTTTTCTCCACTCGGATTCAATTGCTACACTATTCCACTCCCAGCCCCATTCCTCCCCCATAAAACTGCAGGAACCTCTTGTTCAGGACTCCCTTGCCAGTGAGACACCCCTCTCACATACATCTGCTCTGATCCACCTGACGTCAACTGAGCTGTTTCACAGAGGAAAACAGGCCAGCAGTTAGCGCTTCTCCGGTTTCACCTCTTGCTTCTGCTATCTCAGTAGGTGATTAAAGGCTCCACTGTTTGTTTCATTTTGTCTCATCTTAATCTGCTCCAACACCTGGCAGCTCCACTTTCTCTTCAGCTCTGCTGAGCGCCTGGTGATAGGGTGTAAAGTCAATAGCAAGGGTTTCGTGCAGTTGAAGTTAATTTAAGAAATTCACCTCTAACTGCCAGACCTGATGCTGAAATACAGAGTTCAGAAAGACAATACCACCTCCACCTGCATGCAGCTTGCTTTCTGGTGAAGGTGATAGTCTGGTACAATCATGGAGAAACTGCTGCTGGGCCCAGGAGATTTTTCTGCTATGGAGCTATGGGCAGTGGATATGAAAAATGGAGGAGTAGTGCCCAACCAATTCCAGGAAGTCAGGCAAAACATCTGGAGGGAACTCCTTTCAACAGTTTAAGAAACTAACTCTTTGAACGACAAAATATAATCCAGGAAGATAATTCATCCAAGGGTCCAAATGGAAAAGATGATGGTTGTGAGATTCACCTAGGTGGTTAAATGTGGCAGATGAGACTGGAGAAGCTGTGGCCAGATCGTGGAGAATGTCTTTTCAAATCTCCTGGCTCACTGGTCTTTCTCCAAGTTGTCTCCAACACAATCTCTATTTCAGTCTTCTTTCTTCATACATATTTGAAATACCTGTATTTCTAAAAATTGGGGTTTCAGTTCTTATCACCTATGGGTCTCCTCTCAATATTCACCACTCTTTCTGGTAGGGGAATCTTTGTTTTAACAACATTTTGTTTGTCTATGGTGTAACTTCCTTACTCTCAGTCCTTGTGATTCAAAAAGGACTGACTCTAGGCACCTTATTCCTCCAGGAGTATAGCTGACCTCAGTCAACAGAGAGTATTCAGTCCTGAAAGTTTTCTTAAACAAAATCTCTAGTGCAGAGTTCTCAAGATGATTGTATGGATTTGATTTTATTAAAATTAAGAACGTAACTAATTAAATAATGCTGAGGACAGGTGCAGAAGTTGAGTTTATACGAACGAATGTATCACGACTAAAACTGACAGAACAGTAATATCTAGAATGCAGTAAGTAAATCAAGAACAAAAGGACAGAAGAAAAAACAATTCACAGATTACAAATATGGAAAACCTATGAGGAGACACACTTTTTAATGAGAAATGCAAATTTAAACAAGAGGGTGATGTCATTTGGTACCTGATGCTTCATGAAATAAGTCTGTAGAATGAATTTCAATGGGAAGACTCTTCAGACTGCAGTAACATGGCAGAGTCTGAGTGTGGAAATCATTTAATTCCTAAAAGAAGTATTTGTCACCATTAAGGACTTCAAACATTGTCTACTTTAACTCTTTTCAGTGATAAAACTGTTACTTGCAATCTATGCGACTGATACTTGGCATACTTTTAGTGAGTTTCTGGACTAGAACAGAGGAGAGGAGTGTTATTTATCAGGGATCTTAAGATTCTTAGAGTCATCAGTAAACGAAGTTACCATCACAAAACTCTGAGGATCTTCCATAGATTATCTTCTACAAATAAGCCCTGGGCCCAAAACCTAGTGAATATACAAGTTCCACTGTGACTGTTTATACTAATCAATGCCATTATACAATAAAATTTCCTTTTTTCTAAACCTATTAGATTGACAAAATTGGTAATTACTAAGGTGTTTGAATTGCAGTTCTGGAACAATCTTCTGTTTTTGTTTTCATATTAAATCATTCCTGGTCATCACTGAATTAGAAGTGTCTGACTTTGGTACATAATAAAGAACATAAGATTTTTAAAAATACTTATCGGGGTAATTTTGATTTATAAAATGATATAAGCTCGTATGTGCAGGTTCATCATTCATCAAATATATGATAACACATCACAGTCACCTTCAAATTACCAAAAGTCCCCCAACACTGTCCCTGGGACCCCAACACCACTTGCTCCCACCCAGAACCCCTACTCACTAGTAACCTCAGTTCTATTGCCAATGTCCAAGGATTAGTTTTCGTTTTCCTGTTGTTGACCTTCTTTCTTTATGTTCCACACATTAGTGAGATCATCCATTATTTGTCTTTTTCTTTCTTACTTATTTCACTGAGCATAATCTCATCTAGTTCAATCCACATTGTCACAAATCAGATCATAAGATTCTACTGTTGGCAAAGAGTCTATCACTTAATGGAACTAATTGCACACTTATTATGTGATGAAGAAAACAATGGTTCAAAATTTGGCAAGATAATATATTTAGTTATTGCTAATCACACTTTTCTTCTAATTATATTTTCCCTCTGAATCTGTTTCTTCTCAGCTTTTTAAGGTCCCCAAAAATAGAATATATATTTTTTTTCTTTTTCTATTTCTTTCTCTTCTGCAAGCTGTGGAAGGGGAGTAGTTAAGTGAATAAAAATTCAGGGCTATTTTGAAATATCTACCCCATTAAAAATGTATATGTAGTCTAATCAAACTATTACACTTCCAGGGACATACACAAATAGATACATGATTAATTTTCAGTATGTTCATGATACAAAAACATTTACAAAACTCCAAAAAATGTGTACCTGTATATGTATGTACAGGGGCAGGGGAAAATACCATTGTGTAAATAACATGTATACCTTAATAAAATTTATGGAAATGATGAATATTATAAATAGTTGACATATCTTCTGTGTGTATATACATATATATGAAATCAATGAGAGCATAATTTGATTATAAAGTTCATGAAGAGTAGGACAAATCAGTTGTTTTTTGAGATTTATGTACTGAATGTTTGAATGAATGTTCTAAAGCACATATGACATTTTTAAATGCCAATTAGCCGATAAATAGAAATATTTGATTGGTCTTAATAGAAACTTGGAAAAATATATCTTGATAACATTTCCATATGCAGCAAATTCACAATTAAATGTCACTAAGCATGGACAGCCATATTTAACACAAAATTTAAAAACCACTAAAATATGTATTTGTGCTTTTAACTCTGAAAGTCTGAACACATAATCAACTAACAATTTTAAGTGTTGATGAAACTTTATTTCTATTTTGTTTGTTTTACCAGTTTTTACCTATGAACCCATAGCTCATTAATGATTAATGACTTAAAAAGTATCTGAGAAAAAGATAGCGAAAAATGATTTTATTATCCACACATATTAAATGAAATTAAAAAAATTTTTATTAAAAGCTATGATTTATTAAAACCAAGCTTTAAATTTCAAAATTGAGCCAAATGTCCTAAGAATTTGGGTGTCATCCTGGAGGTAATCCTGGAGGATATCCTAGAGGGAATGTGAGTCTACTTTTTAAAGTGTATTACTTTTATTTTCATTTAATTTAGACCAGAAATAAAAATCTTACAATGTATGTTCATTTGACAAAAATGTTGGAATATTCTGATATTTTTCCTCAGGTGAAAAACTCCTGTGGAGTTTATTTCACTTACGTTGTGAAGGTCACAACTACTTAAAAAAAAATGGTTGAGTTATAAAAACCCACCTACACCCACTCCCCTTTATGACCCTGAGAATAAATAAGCTTTTGGAAAATAGTTTAGAATTTAATTCATGTCTATTTGCTTCAGAAAATAATATATGCAATTATGATTACATATAGCTATATCATATCACATAAAATTAAACACATTGCTAGATAATCCAAATGTAATTATCACAGAAAATTTCTTTTGGACAATGTCTTTTTCTCTCCCTAGACCTCTGTTTACCTCTCTCTCTCTCTCTCTCTCTCCCACACACACATACACACCCCCATCTCAATATCCTTTATACTTCTTTTGAAATAATGAATCACCCAGGCACACACTGGTAGCACTGGTGGAATAGCAGTTAGGTCAGCTGCCGCCAAAAGAGCTGACTCCATGCATATGTACATTTCAAGGATCCAGGTTTTTGTCCTGGGTCTGAAAGGAACAACATGAACAATTAAATTAAATTAAATTAAATTCTTCTTTCTCCTCTCTCTTCCTGCCTGCCTGCCTGCCTATTCATGTTTATTCTTGCCTATATATTTTCTTAAAACAAAAATCATCCATCTGAGATTATAACATAGACTTCAGAAGTGACTAGAAACTGTCTTTTAGACTAGGTTTGAACTTGAAGTCTCTTATGCACATGAGACAGTCACTGACTTCCCAGTTATGAATTTCCCTTTCACTTCAAAAGGGACTAAAGTTCTGAAATGAACTTTAGTCTACCTATTTTCATATTCGCTGCTGCCTGCAAGCTAGCTGCAGGTTATTTTAGTTACCAGAAGCTGCACTAATTTGCAATACGACTATTTGTAGGAAGAAAATTTGCAGCACCTGACTCCAGCCAAAGGCAAGCTTCGGGACAGCAACATAATCCCTATGAGAAAAATGTTAAATAACCCTAACTATCTAAACATTAAAGGGTAATGCACTGGGTTTGACAATTTTTGGAGCAAGATTATGGTTTCTGAGGTTGTTCAACGTTTATGAAAAGTTGAGATTAAGACAATGAGTCATTTAAATAGCATGCATTCTTAAATCAATATTCATTTTTCATTCTATAGAAATTTCTTTTTCTTTTTTTCCATTTTGAGTCCAGATGTTTCAAATTATAAAATAATTTGTCACTTTATGCTTGAAACTAATCTTGAAAAAATGTGACTGGTCATTCTCATCAATTACCTCAATTCCAAGTCTGTTCCATTAAATAAAATTTAAGTTAGGGCTTGAGTACTTTAATATAGCTGAATTCTAAGAACTCTTTAGACAAAATGTTCAGACTACATATTTGGCAAACAAGCTGGCATTCTTTGACTTCAGAATAAAGAGAGAAATTAACTGACAAGGCATACAGTTGAAAGCATTATGTGAGAAGTCTCCCCATGTGAATCAAAATGAACTATGTAACGATCCTCAATTTTTAATGTGGATACAGACTGGAAAAGTATTTTACTTTCAAATATGGAAACTGAAGAATATCTCTAATGGTAAACTAATGGTTCCCCAAAAGTTCATATCCTAGTCCCTGGAACCTATTAACATGTTACCCAACATGACAAAAACAAGAATTTTGAGATGAAAAAATGAACCTGATATAATTGATTAACCCGAAATTTTTTGAACCCAGTTTAATCCCAGGCTACTTAAATGGGTTAAAAGGAGTGTTAGAATGATAGGAGAGAGAAGTGACATGGAGGCATAGGTTGGAGTCATGTGATTTCAACATGGAGTAAAGGGCCATAAACAGGAATACATCGCCCCCGCAGAGGGTAGAAAAGGCAAGGAAATGGATTCTCCTCTGGACCCTCCAGAAGCAATGCAACTCTTGATTTTTAACCCATAAATCTATTTCATACATTTCACTCCAGTACTACAAAGTGATACATTTGTGTTGTCTTAGTATTTTCAGTTAGTGGTAATGTGTTGCAGCCACTCTAAGAGACTAATAAAAAAAGATACAAATGGTAAGAAAGGTAGTAGATCAACATTGAGATTTCTGACTCTATCTAATTTCCTATAATTTAAATCATGTGTAATTAGTGTTTTGCTAATTTTTCTTGTTTGCTCATTTTAGACTGAGTAAAGAGACTATATGCATAAAATCATGCATGAACATAAATATAGGTACTTATGTATAATACTTAAATAGGACATTTACATCACAACACTAGCAAGATAATGTTTATTTCTATTTGTTTAATTATATCTTGTCCTTGGAAGACCGATTACTGTCCATTTGAGTTGCTCCACTAGCCTGAAAAACACACAAGAGTAAAGTCAATGTAAAGTCCCAACATTTAATCCCCAAACTATATAAGAACCCTGTGATGTGTCATTGGCTAGTGAAAGAAACACATGAGTAGGATACAGAGTTGATAGATTTTTTTCTATTTAGAGTTTGGTAAACACTTATACACACGCACACACACACACACGCACACACACACACATGCTTGACAGTAAACATTTAAGTAGTTATATTTACTTTATTATTTTTTTTTCTACAACCGGTTGCTAAAATTTGTTTTAATTCAAGGTTGATTTTTTTCAGATCATAATTTTTTGTGCAGTATTTTTCCCTAATCTTTTTGTGTGAGAAGAAAATATAGCCTTAAATTTGTCATGAATTAATATATTGACTTTGCTCAAATACCCTAGTCAACACGAAAGCAATAAAGAATCATCTGAGTATGTGCATTGCTTCATGATTATACACTGGTATTCCACATTACCACTCTTTCACTTTTTCAATCACAGGTAGAGCAACTCAAGAATATTATATACTTAAACTTACAGAAAAACACATAGTTAAAGATAGAAAATGGAATCCGGTACTGTGAATGTTGCTGTGAAAACTGTTTATACTTTAACATTTAATTGAAGTTATCATCTTAATAACATTTTTATTATATAATTTAAAATACTGACTTAGTAATTCATTTTCCAAAGAGGAGTTTCATCAATGCATTGACAGGACCAGTTACAGAAGTTTTGAGGTCCAGTGCAAAGTTAAAATACAAGACCGCATTTTCAAAAATCATTATAAATATGATTATGGTGACAGAAGTGGTTTAGCCAAAAGCAGGACTCTGCTAGCACAGGACCTGGAGCAAATGCACAGGTTTCACATCCATAAATCCAGTGCTAGAAAGGAATTCATTATAACCATTAAAGTTTGACATTAGGATGCACATCTATATTCCATCCATTGCAGTATTCATAGCTGTAGATCTATATCTAGGTATGTTTCAATACCTACACTAACTTGATACAACCCCAGAGTGGAATTTTAGACGGGTCTTTATAGACTAGTCCAAATCTGCCTTCTTAAAAGAGAAATTTGAGCCACAGAACGCTTTAATTATATTCGTAGCTGAGATTAAAAATAGAACTCATATTACTCTGAACATACTTATATATTTTTCCTGACTGCCAACTTAGTGATCCTTCTACCATGGCAAAATTCCTCCCTGGTTTATATCTCCAGGAAATTGAACTGCATATTTCTGCTCTAATTCACTATTTGAAATAGTCTTTGAATAGCATGTTTCATATAGTGTTCAGCGGAATAAAGAAGGCTGATGACACAGAGTTTGTGAATTTTGAGAGACTGGTTGAATTTATGATGTGAGTAGGGAAATTATATACATCATTGTCTAAACTGGGACACATTTGGGAGTTAGCGAGGGCACTATTAATAATTATGTTGAGACCACATTGAAAACAATGCTGTCGAGCAAAACTGGGTATATGTCACCCTACATGTAATGAAAGCTAACATCTAAAGAAACTGAACAATTTGCAAGGCACTGTTCTAAATGCTTGGCTAGTGTTCAGTGCTTGTTTTTTGTTTTTTTTTTCAGAACCTCTCTCTGAGCTCTTAGTACTCTCATTTTAAAGGCAAGAAAATGCAGACACAGATGCATAATGCAACTAGTTTTGCATCTGAATAGTTTGTCTATCTGGAGATATATTTAAAGGTGAAGCTTAGATTCAAGCCCTACCCAGAGTACACGTCATGAACAAGTGTGCAACGCAGACTCTCATATAGTCCATAGCAATAGGCTGGTGTGGATATTTTTGAGCCACAAAGAAAAAATACTAAAAACAAGAGCTTGTTATAGGCTGCCCAAGAGTTTGACCAAGTTTACGCAGAGCCTATTCCCATCCCCACTCTTTGGAAGCAGCAAAATGGTTTGTCTCAGTATTTTCCTCCCCTATCCTGATGTCAGTGTGGTGAACCCTGGAACTCACATTATATTCCATTTTGGAGGCAGCAAAAATGTGAGTATGGAAAATGACAGTGAATGGAGGATGTAGAATTTTTACCCTAGCGGTGTGCACTAGGGTAACTTGTTAATTAAAAAAAAAATGGATTCGATAGTTCATTATTTATTCAAATATATTTTTATGCCTCATTTTCTGTCCCTGATCCTTGGACTTTAGTTATAAATATGCTGAAGACCTAATATCATCCTGTCGCTCTATCACGTGGTGTTTATTTTACCATTCTCTTTTATTTGAGATTGGATCATTTTCAGGTTCCTTTTTTTTTTCCAGATAGCTGCAATCTGCTGTTAAACTCTGCCTGTGAATCCTGAAGTGTATATATTGTGTTTATTATTTCTAGAATTTCTGTTATTCACATTTACTTTTTTGTGTTACATAATTCTGACAATCTTTCCTACTAATCATAAAAATAAATCAGAGACACATGTTCCTTTCAACACCTGAATTGATGTGATGTCTATTTTATGCCTGTTTTTTTCTTAATTTTTGATAACATATTCCTGTTTCTTTGTATAACTCATATTTTTAATGCTGGAAATTTTGAGCAAGACATTGTAGAAAATCTGCATGTTGTCTTCTTATAAAAGACCTAAGATCGTTCTTTGCTGTCTGTTAAAATAGTGGCAAACCCTTTTAATGTAGTCAGGCTAAGTTGAACTCTGTGTTAAAGAAACTCTCTTTCATGTGTGTTCTGAGACACAGGGCACAGCCTGTACTGAAGGAACTGGTGCTCAGGACCAATGCATAAACTTTTGGGGGCCACGCATAAATGTCTGAGGTATTCATTAGAATCTCTTCTGGTGGCTAGTCAACAACTTCAGCGCCTCTCTGCCTGTGTGCTCTGGTGTCTCAGGCCCACAGTATGTGCTTTCAGCAGAACTTACTCTGCCGGTGAATAAACAGCCCTGTGTGCACACCGCTACTAAACCTTCTTGAACTTTTTCTTGTGTTTCTTCCTTCCAGCCATTTCAACAACTCTGAAATTCATGTCACTTCAACAGCTAGGATGTTTAATCTCTACCTCTCCAACCATTATTCCTTTTTAAAACATTATTTAAAATTGTATCAAAATGTCATTGCATTCTAACATTATGTAGATCTAAGGTAGATGTGACTGTAAATCTACATCGGTATATAATATAACTTGTTCACCATTAACAGCTCAGTTATTTCCTTTGCCTTATACCTGATTTGCCCACTTTTTTCCTTCTTCCCTGTAACCACTATTTATTCTTGGAGTCCACCTCTTTGTGTCATGTCTTTGTAGGAAAATTGCCCAAATCAGAGTGCAATTAAATGTGGAACTTAGTCCCATGTCTTTCCCTTCTCTAAAGAATAACAAGCTTGGCCTACTTGTCACATATATGGAAACAAATGTCTCATGGATGTCTAGTTTTATCACTGTTGATGGCAAAAAGAGAAGTCAATTACCAACAATCCCATTGCAACCCAAACTAGAAGTTACTCTGACGTGACTTTTTGCCTCCAAAATGCTTGATTCTTTGGTCTGAGCCTTGCTACTAGAACATTTTCTAGTTTCCTATCATTATTTTCAGTCTTATGTTTCAGCCTTTTCAGTATTATATTCTGTTATTTTTATGGTGTTTTGCAACAATGAATAAATAAATGTGTTTGTTCAGTCCATTTTCATGAATTCAAACCGTAACATATTGACAACCACTAGACTTATTTTTGCACAGTATATTCTTCTATTTTAGACCTATCTTATCCCACTTTCTGGATTCTGAGTGCCTGTCAAAATAGTTTAGATAAACAGCATTTTATATAAAAAAACATAGATACTTAAAGGAAAGTGTTTCTAAAAATGTCCTTACGTGATTTACTAGGAGCGAATACAAGGATGAATACAGCAAGGGAAAGTAGTAGAAGACTTTCTCTACTCCAGATCTAAAACCCTGCAGGAGAAAAACCTACTGAATGAGCAAGGAACAATGATTAGCCTTTATTAACACATTTCCGGGGGTTATTTTTTACAAATGGTGTCTCCATCTTTATAACAACATTGCGTGTGTATGTGTGTGTGTGTCCCAAAGAATATTTATCTACATTTTACAAAAGGAAGACACTTTTGTAAATATCCCCCCAGTATGTCAAGTTTACACATGCTTCTTTGGTACTCTAGGATATACTTTTTCTTCCCAACATTCTAGAATTAGGATAATTATTTATTTTTCTGTTTTTATTTTAAAGGAAAGGTACAGGCAGGAATGAAGGTGAGTAGGCAGGCAGGCAGGAAAAGTGAGGAAAAAGAAGCAATTTTATTTATTTTTATCTAATTGTTTATCTTGGTTGTTCCTTTGTCCCCAGGACGTGAACTTGGGCCCTTGAGATATATGTGGACTGCACTCAGCCAGAGGCAGTGCATCTAAAGGGTACTCCAACAGGGTGTGCTGGGATAATGATTGCTTCCTACTCTTTTGCAAACACTCTGTTAGGCTTGCTTTTGTCATTCACACGGATCTTTTATGGATAATTTACACGAGACACCCTCATGAGAAGTAAATATATGGACTCCCAAAAGAATCAGTCTTTCCTCTTCTGGTATTTACCAAATCATATTATTATTGTTGGACAAGTACTCAAAACTATTCAGTTCTAATGATTCATTCACTGACGTAAATATTCTTCTGTTGTGTTGGAAATTAATATAAGAAGACTGTTATTTGTGATTTTGTGTGGGGTTCTCTTATGGTTCAGGAGACACAAAAATAAATCATATGTTAAAATATAAAAAGGAACACATGAACTAAATAAAACAAAAATAGAATTCAGGTTTATAGAGTCAAGTTAGTGGTTACCAGAGATAAGTAATGGATGAGCACATTGGGTTAAAGGAATAAACTATATGATGAAGGACAGAATTGGACTGTTGATAAATTTCATGCATTATATACAGATGTTGATTTATGGTGATTCATACTTTAAAGCTATTTAATGTTATGATGCAATGCTCCTTTAATAAACTTTTTAAATTGAAAAATAGAATTTCTATATATGTAAGCAACACTTGCACAATGTTGAGACCTCTTAGAAAATGCATTCTTTATAATTCCTTTTGTATTTCTGAAGTTTAGAATTAATTCTTGTTTTAGATATTCTCTAGCTTAATTTTTAAAAACAACAATAAGAAATTGAGGTAGTAAAATTTACATGAACTTTTAAAATTCTGGAATGTCCATTCTGACCAACCGGTAGCATTGAGAATGATAAATATAAGATATTATATTAAATAACCCTGTTAAATGAACATATTTGTCACCGGAGAAACAAACCTCATCATATGATTAAGGACTCTAGCTAAACAGACACTTAATATCGTTACCAAAAATATTATTCTATGACTGCCAAATTCAGAAATAGTAATTATAGTTTAAAAAAGATTTGGGAAGTGTGTTTTCTCCTCATATAGAAAAGTTTCTATTAAATTCTTGTGTTAACAATGTTTTCAGTAAAAATAATTTTACTGTTAAATAGCATATACTTGATTAAACAAGCAAAAAGAAGAAAAAGGCATGAAACAATTTTTCAATATCCAGGCTGCCACCAATTGCTTTCTTGTCTAATTTGAATTGTGCAGTAGCTAATCATATTTTGGCACTTTTTTGCCTTCAAAGCATTTCATGAAATTATCCTATTACAGTGTTTTTCTCAGAGGCAAAATTAACATGGATGACAGTTTAATTGACATATTTCTTTTTCTTTTCATGTTGTTGCCAATTAAACAAATTGTGCCATATTTTGATATTTATTTTTGTTAGCTATTTGTAAAATTGTAGCCTGTGATTTTTTGTTTCTTGGTTGGAAACAGAAATAGAGCCAACCTTAATAAACTCATCCTAACCTTACTTTCTGAGAAAGTTTCCTATAACACTTACTGGGGAAAAATTGTTAATATTGGTTATTATTTTTAATTTTGCTTCCAGTAATTTTCCATCTTTCTTTCATTACCCATCTCATTTTGACAAAGAGCTAATGAATCCTGAGACATTCTACAGGAAAGGAATATTTCAATCCAATCTAGAAGTTATCTTGTTTCAGCCACCTTAGTTTGGGTTAAAAATTATACTTTCAATTTACAAAATAAACTACCATAATTGAAGGAATTAATCTTGCAGAAAAATTAAAAAAAAAAAAAAAAAACCTAACTTGATCATAAACCTTTACTACTTTAATATATTTTCTTCATTTTGCCTTTGGTCTTATCTTCTTTATTATTTTTTCTTTGGAGGAAGTATTTTGTAGAATAAACAATCTTCATTATCATAGGTGTATTTAAACTCTTATCTTCCTTTCTAATATCTGATCCATTAACTAATGGCTCGATAAATTTTTCCTGAAAAGGACCAGATAGCAAATATTTTATTCTTCGTGGACCATGTGGTCTCTGCTACCGAATCTCTCTCTGTTGGGTGAAAGAAGGAACAAAATGTAAGTGAATGAGTGACTGTATACCAATAAAAATGTGAGGTGCTGGTTTTAACCCACAGAGCACAGTTTGCTTCCCCAGAACTAGACTTTTGGAATGAAAACTTTCTGAGGTCAAGGGTTTTGTCTCTTTTCCCCACTGATCTAATCCCACAACCTTAAAAGTACCTGGGCATCATAGGTGTCCCATACATACTGATATCTCTTAAATGGATATCTAGAATAAAACCTTTGGAAAGATATAATATCATATGATTTGGAAAACCTTTGAATGTTGTAGAGATAAGTCTACTGAGTAACTACTTGTTGATGAATGGTTGTGCTTGGGATGACAGAGTAGATTCATTTCACAACTGACTCAAGTACTCCCATTGATATGGTTTAAATAAACAGGTTTCCTAGCTATTTTATGGATAGATTTTTATATAGGATATGCTCTTCTCTGTCTTTGAATGGCATGCAGTTGTCACACTGAGTTATTTCCAGGCACAGATTTCGTGTCCTTCATCATGTTTGGGTTAAAGATCTCATTAACTTAGGAGTCCCGCCATTTTGCCTGTCTTTGAGACTGTTCACTTGATGGAATATTTTCACCTTGATTGATGGGTATAATCCATCATTGTCTGGTGGCTTGAAGCTAGTTTGCTTAATACGAAGGACAGTATATGCCCATAGCCACACCTCAGAACAATACATAATGGAAAACCAGCAGACACAAACATTGGTTTGGCAAGTGTAACCAACATCTATGTGGACAACCAGGGCAAGCCACTGAACCTCGGAGAAGTATTGCCAGCATGGTTTCAGAGAGGTGCCGCTGCCTTCCTGTGGTCACTTATCATAAAGCAAGAGACAACTGGGCCAGGATAACCTCTTGCCTGCTTTTGTGTGTATATAAAAAAATAAAAAATTAAAGAGAATAGAACAAATAAGGAAAAACAGTCCCACAGCTAGAAAGCAACTTTAAAGAAAAATGATGTTCATAGCTATCCTGCCAGTAGCTGGCAAAGCAGTTTTTATAAAGCATATTTAATGTTTACAACCACTTGGAGGCTGGGGAGAGAGTAATACTTTGAAAATATATTTAATGTTTTGAACCACTCAGTAGCCAAGAAGCAACTCATGCTCACATATATTTAATGCTTAGAGTCATTTGGCGGTTAGGAGAAAACAGGAACTTCTTGTTAATTTTTAACATTTATTGCTGATCAGTGACTGCTACAGCAACTATCAATGCAGCGTGGTTGATGTTTAGGGACACACTGGGCTGCTGCTAAAACAATTCATACACTTCTCTCAAGGCCACACAAAAACTGTCAATAGCATTACCTTTGCAATTGTACCTCTAATAAAAACATAGGCATCAAACAGAGGAATAAAATGTTCCCTGAACACAGTCATAACATCCTATGGCCCTGAAAATAGTTCTGCCATGCTGTGAGCTCTGGACACTTCACTGCTGACACCAGAGGGATCACAGGGCCTGGCTCAATTTCATCAAATGTGTTAAAGCGACTCAGCAGATTGCAAAGCAGAAGCGTAAACTGATAATTGGTGTTTCTTACAAATCAACAGCTTGTCTCCACACATTAAGGTAGGAGAGTACTCTACACCAAAGAAAATGTAAATTGGTAGAGAAAGTCTATTAGGTTTTTAAACAGACTTAAGATAGCTGGTAGCAAAGGCAAGAATAAACACTGATCCCTTGTGGCAGAGGCCAGGACTGTATGAAAAACAAGAAGCAAGACCATTAGCTGGGACCTCGACAGGTTAGGCCTCTGCTTCAAGTTTCCTGAGAATGATCGTGGAGATTTTAACAGGATCCTTTACCATTTATTGATTATATTTTCCAAGCACTGTGCTAAGTGCTACATGTACATTTCCTCCTTTATTTCTTACAAGAGCTCTGGGAATAAGTTATTTTTATTCCTCATTAACAGGAAACCAATTAAGAAAACCAATGAGGTCAAATAACGTATGCAAATACACACAGCTAGGAAATGGTAGGGAAGAGATTTGAACTCTTCAAGTCCAACACCCACATTCTCCATGACTAGTACATGTTACCATGGAGTTCTATTTATTTCTCTTTGTAAAAGTGTTTTGTTTGGCTGGTTGGTTTTAATTGACTATAAGAGTAAAAAAGTTACTTCACAGCATCAAAAGACATTTCAAAAACCAACATTTTGGCAAAAATGGATTTTGACTTTACCAACGACTTCTTAGTTTACCTTTGTGCTCTCATAACGACACATGCACTCAGCTTAACACATTATGAAGGCAACTCAAGACACACGAAGGACTGATTTAAGTATGACTAATGCATGGAAAAATAGAACACAGCGGTAATCACATCTAGAAACCCCCTTAATTCCTGTAAAAACTAAAGAGAGCCCCTTCCTCTTTTCTTATCTTCTAAAATATTTCATTCCTAAAACTTAGCTGGGGTGGAGAGAGGCAGACATTGGGGCTGGCAGGTGTGGGATATGAAGTGGGTAGTGAGAAGCTGCAATGGACTAGATTTAGGCATTGGAACCTCAGCAGAATGGGGAAAGACATCCATACAGAATTGTTGGCAAGGGATACAGAGACTGGTTGTCAGGATGAAAGCATCTACGTGCAAGAATTATTATCCGTTTGGGGATTCACAATTTGAGTGAGATGAACAACACCTACTTAGTTGGAACAGTAGAAAGAGGATAGTAGAAACTGTAGAGTTGAAAGCTGGAATGGGGTTATTAGGGTATCTGCAAGGACTTTGGAGGGAGGATGTTAATGAATGATGAGCTACATATAGGAGATCTGATTAACTAAGAAAATATACTGAGAATGTATTAAGAAATTAAATTATTCATTATCACCATATATAAAAGTTAACAAGATGAAACAAAGACAGGACTTAAGAATTGAAACCAAAAAATACCTAGAAGACATAAGGAAAAAACTCTCCACAAACTCAGCCTCAAAGAATTCTTTGGGGAAGGAACAGTTATGGAAAAAGGGGCCAAAGCACAAGTAAACAATTGGGACAACATCAGATTGAAGAACTTCTGCAAAGCAAAAGAAACCACCACTAAAACGAAAAGACAACCCATGGAATTAGAGAAGATATTCACACAATACACATCAGATAAGAGCTTTAATCTCCAAATATATAAAAAGCTCACATACCTCAACAATAAAAAAAAAAATGACCCACTCAAAAATGGGCAAAAGAACTGAACAGACACCTATCTAAAGAAGACACACAGATGTAAAAATGTTCTTAAATCACCAGAAAAATGCAAATAAGAACAATGATTAGATAGTACTTCAAACTGGTGAGAATGGCCTACATAAAAACAACAACAACAACAACAACAACAACAACAACTGGAAATAGCAGGTGTTAGAGGGGGTGTGGTGAAAAAGAACCCTCCTATACTGTTAGTGGGAGTGTAAAATGGTGTAAACTCTTTGGAAAACAGTATGGAGATTCTTCAGACAAA
The DNA here is from genome assembly GCA_004363575.1 of Solenodon paradoxus. Classification (NCBI taxonomy): domain Eukaryota; kingdom Metazoa; phylum Chordata; class Mammalia; order Eulipotyphla; family Solenodontidae; genus Solenodon; species Solenodon paradoxus. The sequence goes on from RJWH01000375.1 coordinate 433,641, forward strand.
TAAAAATGGATCTCCCATTTGACCCAGCATTTCCACTCTTGGCATATACCCACAGGATACAAAAATATCTAATCAGAAAAAAATACCCCTTTAAATTCTTTAAATTCTTTAAAACTGATATAGTAATAAAAATCAAGAAAGGTGTGGAAATGTTCCACATTGGAGAAATCTAAAAACGATCTGTCATGTAAATGCAGTACATGATTTTGAAATTGAACCTTGAGATCAAATCTGAGATGTTACTGAAATAGTTGATGAAGGGTGAATGGGATCTAGTGATAAGACATCAATAATATATGAATGTTAACTTCCTAATATTAATAATTGTGTTTTGTTATATAAGGATGTCTTTATTTATAGAAAACAGTTAACATTATATCTTCAAGCCACCTAATAAAGACTCTGCTTATGATGCTCAAATAGAAAACAATGATAGTTTATCCGTTTCTACTCTACATTCTTAACTGCTCTCTGTGGCAGTGACCGATTCATGTGATAGGACAATATATCTACTTTATCATTTCTTGTTTTGTGTCCTCTCACTTACATAAAAGCAAGGAAATATGGGGATATATGTATATTTTTTCTAAATTATAAGTATGTACTAAATTAATGTGGAATATAATCATAGTCCACTAATTTCTTCCTCTAATTGGGTTATATAAATATTACCATGTAGAAAAACATTTTTCATAACCTACAAAATACTGTACCCAACATTTGTCTTAGCATTTATTCCAAAATATTTGATATGAAACGAAACGTAGCTCAGGAAAACTCAAAGGGTTATAAGTTAATATTCTCATTAAGTTAGCAGTATAATCCTTTTGAGAAGTATTTTGTTTTATTTAAACTTACATTAAACATTTTAATGGATAAGAGACACCTATATTCAGATTTTGTTTTAAACAGGGACCTCCGTTCTCAATATAGCATGTTATATAGTAAAACAACACAGCACAACACAAAACAATGCAACATGATGTAACATAACAGAAGATTATCAAAGTCTTCAACAGCACATCTCAGCTGAAACTAAATATAAAGACCCCAGTCAGTTTAAAAATGATTAACCCTAGGGCAAAAAAAAAAGTATAATTGATTTCAATTAACTTTGTTCCAAGAAGCCTAGGAGTCATTATAAAATTAAAATAAAAATCAAATAGTGAACAATACAGAAGAAGCAATTGTAGTGGTTAAATGAAATAGGGAATAACCATTTCCAGTCAGACCACGTGAGTCCTAACTCTTGCTCAGGAAATTAGAGGTCCTTCTATATAAATTATGATTCCAAATTGGTATCTCCTGAAAGTTGTCACAGAGATTTGAATAGGAATAGCTCAATCAGCTGCTTCAAATGATTTAGCACAGACACAGGAAGATAATGCAAAAAAAAATATGGATTTAAAAATGTTAAACCTGTTACACTCTAGGAAAAGTAACTTAAAGAGCATATCCTACTGAAACATAATCATCAGATACAAAAGAGGGCACATTATTATATTTCATTGTTACTCTAGTGATCTTAAAGAATTAAGACCACATTCATAACTTCCAAATTTGTCCTCAAGGAATAACTTCAAGTTGGGGAATATCTGGATCATTAAGCAATCTCCTTAGGTCAGAGTAAAAGCAGTTTATCTCGGAATATTACTTCCATGCCATAATGGATATAGCTCAAGTGAGTAGTAAAGTGACCTTTTCCCTCAACCAATTCACAGATTCATAAAATTTTCTTCAATGTTCAGAAACTAAATAATACATTCCATAGTCCTGTAAGTCTTAAATATATGTGTATATATATGTGTATATACATATATATATATATATATTCCCTTTGAAGTTCCTACCTCTACTGATCACTTACATCTACCATTGTAAAGTATGCCTTTCTAATTTCACTTTAATTTTCAAACTAGCTTTAATCATTCATCATATTTACAGACCTGAAATTCCCTTTTGATAAACTGAGATTTGCATAAAACATTCTTTCAGTTTTCCCAAACTTCTTGATCTTTTATATTACAAAGTAAGATACCTCACTGTATGTATTTTTGAACTGGTTAATTCTTTTCTTTTATTGAAAATCAAATGGCAACATTATCAATCACTGAGAAGGGGTAGTTATTTCCTACAGAATACCTCAACTATGGAGAGATAGACTCACAATTAGATTTGCTACAGCAAGAGCTACGCTGTTTAGTTTACCGTGACAAGCTCCATTTGGTATTGACCACTAAGTATTTTGATATTCCATAGAATATACACAGAGGGAGGACGTATTTGATGGAATGTGGGAGAATAAGTAGAAAGGAACAATTCTGGGAAAAGCAACTTAAACCAGTTAACCATTTCCATATAATAATAAGGGCATGCTTAGAAGTGGAGTTCAGGTGTTCTAACAACAAAATATGAGTTCTAGTTGTACAATGATTTTTGGTTAGTTTTTATCTAAAAGCCATGTAAAAGCAGAAACAACGAGTGTTGTAAATCTGTGTCACTTAGATTTTTGGTTACATGTGGATAGGCAGGCTACGGGTAAGGGCAAGAGTAATGCTTGGTAGAGAGTGAACTTCTATATCTAATTTGTTAGTGATGATTATACTGCTTAGCATTTATTTGAAAAGGGCATATTATGTAAATGTCATCCGAAAATACCTAACCTCGTAGCATGAGATCTGTTTTGACATTCTTCTGCTATTAAAAGAAAATTCAACCACAACAAAGAAGCAGATGTGTTGAAAATAGTTTACGTTTTGTTTTGGTTTTAATGAAGGTAGCAGGCAGGCAGTAAGGAAGAGAGAGGAGGAAGGAGTGTTTATTTGTGAATTCATTCATTCATTCTTTTACTCATTCATTCATTCATTCTTTTACTCATTCATTCATCTTGACTGTTTCTCCAGCCTGAGGTCACAAACTCAGGTCCTTGTGATGTATGTGGACTATGTCCCAGCCACCGACTTAATGCCTGAGTCACCAAAGTGCAATCATTTTAAGTATTTGCAAGAGTTTCTCAAAAAAAAAAAAAAAAAAGAGAGAGAGAAACTTCCATAATGAAATGTGACATAGTAAAACAATTTAAGTAATGTTTTTCTGCAGATCCTTCTGATACCTCATGGCAGCTCAACAAATTATGTCTCACCTCAGTATTTCCGAAGCTGGGCCACTTTTTTTTTCTTACTTACCTGCCCTGTCCTCACTTTCCAGATTTCTCTTTTCAGCTACAGCTGTGAACTCCTTATAAATAAGATCTGAGATTCTGCAGTCCTACTGTTAACCTAACTGGTCACAAAGACCTCATCTGATCTAATGTAATGTGACAGAATTTTCTCAAACTGTAGAGGGTGTGTGTGTGTGTGTGAGTGTGTGTGTGTGTGTGTGTGTATGTGCATGCTCTTTAAAATGCTGTTTTGATAACAGAGGATGTTTAATTTATGCAAATATTTCCAGTTTACATGAAACTAGCATGGGGTTAAACCATTTATGTACTAACTTGTATTGCCTTCTTAAAAGTCTTAACTTTTTTCAAAATATTACCTTCAGTTTTCTTCCCATGTGAAATCATAGAACAATTAAAAACATAGCCTTCCTCCCATTTTCAGAGATGACTTTCTAATAAGACATACTCCCTTTCCAGCTGTATTTCTGAATATCTAGCAATCACAGCACTGCATAAAAGAGGCAGTTCAAAAAAAGAAAAAAATGAAACAGAGAGTGAATAACAGATATACAGTCTCAAGTACTCACACTAAGATTTTAAATCTAAGTGAACTGTACTGAGTTGATTTCTCAGGCCAAGTACAGAATATGGCTTTTGAATGCCTGATAAGGTCACAGACACAATTTCAAGTGAATTTGTAGTAAATCCATGTGACAACTGCTATGGCCACCAGCCTGCTTCTGTCCGCAGGGTAATCTGTGCAATCTCTTCCTTGCAAGTCAGAGATGGTTGTAGAGGCAACTGAAGTCCTCCGAGGAATGTCAGACGTAGGAAATACTAGCAATGGCTCACGTACAAGTTTCAAGAGTTTCAAGTTGTAACCTAGAATTGATGAGTGATTTTATCTTGCACACATGCTAGAAACCAGAGGTTACTTTGGAATAGATTAAGAGACTGGCCGTGATTGACTGTGGAATAAAAGTTTTAATTGAAAATTGTCATTAAAGTTGAAATCCTTAACTCATAAAATATAAATATAAAATTATACTGTAGAATATTTTAGATTTAGGTTGTTACTGAAATGTGAATTTTTAAATGACTAAGAATGATGATGATACTACACAGCTTACCCCTAAATTTATTCTCATAAGACTTCACAATTATATTTGCTACCTGGTTTGAAGATATCACTCTTATGGGTTACTAATAATTGCCAAGGAAATATAATTCTCCTCTAGAAACTCTATCAATAGCTACAACGAATGAGCACATCCCTTTGTGGACCACTTCCAGACTCTGCAATACATGCTTTGGACAATTTACTTGGAGACAAGAATTACTCTCTGGTATTTGGAAGATAGGGCAGTTACCTCCGGCGCTGTGTAAATTAAAATAATTATATCCTCTACAGTGGGTAACAAAAAGGATGCATCATCCTGCAGAAAATAAGTGAGAAGTTTTTATGGTAACTGACAGAATTTGATTTGCCTACTCACCCACAGGAGACATTTCTGGGACACTCGCGACATAAGGTCCATCCAAAAACTTTGGTTCGTTATCATTAATATCTTGCACTTTGATGATGAATTCTGATTCAGGCTCCAGGGGCTTTCTAGTTTCTATGTCCACAGCCTGAGCACGAAGCGTGTAGAAGGGCTTTTCTTCTCTGTCCAGGCTCCTTATTGCATGAATGTCCCCGGTGGTTTCATCGATGGTGAAGACAGTGCCAGCGCCATCTCCCGAGAGGGTGTATTTGACAGTCCCCTCTCCCTTATCTAAGTCAGAATGTAGCTTTAGGGGTGTGTGTGGGGTGGAGAGAAACAGAGAGAGAAAGAAAAGCACCATTAAAGAGATGGTACCATGCTTGAAAAGTCATACTGCAATATAATTTATCAGAAAAGTAATCTTATGGCTCTTCTCCCTTGATAGTCTTTCACCAATTTTATGATTACAAAATTTTTAAGCACACACACAGGTGACTAAATATAAAGAGAACACCTAAATGATACCCATATATCCTTAAAAAAAAGTACTACTCATCTTTAATATGCCTGACTTATCACAGAGATCACATATTTGTCCATTCAGCTTGCTGGTCAATCAATTTTTATTGTGTTTCATCAATAGGAGTTAAAGTTCCCCAATATATCAATAGGCATAATTACAACCAATTTCAAGATTTGTTTTACTTCTCTTGGTCTTTTGGGGAAATAAATTATTCATAAAATGGAATGTATACATTTTAAATATAGTTATTGCTTCATTTCAAATGATGATTGTAATAAAAGTAAATTAATTCTCAAAAACCAACCATAAATTCTCCAAAGGAGACTCAGAAAATATTTGAGTTTGAAAAGAATATTTCATTCCAAAGGAAAAGTACACAGCAGGAAGAGTTTCAGTGGTGCATTATAGAGTATCTTATTTTAACAGAATTGATTTTCAGTGGGATTCAAAAATACTTAGTCAATTATTTTGGTAGAATCATTGATTATCTTTCAGATTCACAGAATAAGGAATTATTTACTTATTCTATATATTTGAAACTTATTGAACAACTTGAAATTCTACTAATTTCACTGGAGATTCAATTTACCATATATATACCATGGAATAAGATACATAGAGATAGCATAAGACAGATGAAAAAGAAGAGAAGACAAGCATGACCTTGGGAACTGTGAACCAAATGTAAATATACATTAAATATTATACTAAATAAATATTAAATTATATATAATTATCTAAGAATATGAATGCTCATAAGTATATAATCTTATAAATATGTATATTTCCTATACAGTATGTAAAATCTATATTCATACAAACAAAATATATTATTTTTTATTCAATTTCTGATCTAAGATAAAGTATTCTTACTCATTTTAGTATCCAAGTGTATAAATTTAAAATCACATTCCATTCAACAGGTCAGACAAAGGATAAATGTTAAACATTTAGTGTCCATAGTCATTTGGGTTATGCTTTAAATTTTCCTTATAAGCACAGTTTCTTATAAAATTTGGGTGAGAATGAGTACTGTGTTTCTTAATAATTCAACACTCAAGAAAAGCCTTGAGAATATTTTAACTTACATAAATATCCTTTTGTAAATCAACTATGTATTAGTAATATCAAAATACAGTAACAGATTATAAGCTCAACTGTGGTTACATCTTGCTTTTGAGTTTTGTTCTGGTTTAGGTCCCATAAAATAATATTCTTCAAATTACAATTATTAAAACTAATTTATTCTTGATTTTTATCTCAAAATTTGCCCTAATGTTTTATCTGATGACAGCACACATAAAGGATGTATAACCAGGTAGGTTATATAATTAAAAGAATAAGAAAATAAGGGAACATAAAATTTGATTTATTTAAATGTTTCTCTATATTTTACTCAAATGTAAAGAAAATTCCTATGCATGATAGGAGGAAAATTTTTCCCTGTAATAGCTTACTAACTGCTATAAAGCATAGGAAGCTTTAAGCATAAAATCAAACCATACATAAATGCTCTTTGAACTCTGAGATTCAAAATTATACATTTCAACCATACTATTAAAGATACTCAAAATAGAGCATTGCATTTACTTTCAAATTTATCTGAAGACATGAGGCAGGCAAAAGCACTGACTTTATAAACTGGATTCATTTGCCAACAGCTCAAAAGAATATGTGGCAGCACTATGAGAACCAAGTGAAAATTCTTGGTAGGTTTTTATAATGTGATCCAAGTAGAATTATAAAATCTTCATTGAGCTAAAATCAGAACTGTTTTCTTTTAAAACAGACATAAGATTAAAAACCAAATGTGTTTTCAGCTCTATCCAACAACAAAATTAAATTTAGTTGCTACTACTTCAAACTTTTCTTCCTTTTCCTTCTAACTTAAAGCTGAGTTTTGGGGAGATTAAAGCTTCAGAAGAAATATGTGAAAAATGTATTACATTTTAAACTAAAAATGAAATTGATTAACGTAAAACTCTTGAGAGGATTAGAATTTTATAACAATTCATTGCATGACAATATATTAAAGGAGATCACACACTATATATTGTATTGACTAGCAATATTTAAAATTAACTGTTCAGTACTGAATCAGGGGTATGGTGACTAGTTTAACATACAGGTGTTTTTCTAATATCAACTCTGATATTAAACAAAAAATTTTAGCCTGATGTTGAGTCTGATAGTATTCATTCATACAAAATCAAGATAATTTGAATATAGAATGTAACAAAGAAAAATAAATATCTGTATTATCAAGCCAAGAGATACTGTCCATAAACATTTTTATTTGTTGATACATATATATACATTTTGCACATCTATATATATTAGTTTACAAATATGTATATTGTATATGTAAGTACAAAAATATCTAAATGGGTATACATATCCACAAGGTATTTAAAAAGTCATCATTTTCAATAACAAACTATCATAATAATGACTTTATTATTATTTGAAATTCTTCAAAATTATTCATAAAGTCTACAGTATATTCTTTCAAGAAAGCTGAAAGACTGAGTGGACGTTATTTTTTTTTTTTTTTTTAAGGAAAAATGCAGGCAGGAATGAAGGTGAACAGGCCAGCAGACCGGAGGAGTAAGAAGCATTTATATTGTATTTATTTGTTCATCTTGGTTGTTCCTACAGGTCCAGTTTTCGAATCTAGGAGGACAGTGCAGCAGTGGACATATCCGCGACGTCAGCAGGGCAAGGCACGCCTGCATTACTAATCTTTTCATAAACAATCTGATCACTGCGTGTGTGGATTCTATAGTTGGTTTCTGAACATAAAAGGATAATTATCAACACTAAAAATAAAAGAAAGTTTATGAATCAAAAAAAGTGGAGACTGGAATGAGTCCAGAAATTGATCTCTCTAGATGTAACTACTTTCTCAAATCTCCCAGTAATGGAATTCGAACTTAGCTTATCCTGTGAAAATATTTCTCAATGTCATTTGCATAAAGAAGGGAGAGTTACAGAATGAAAAGCCCTATGGGCAGCTGCATCTTTAGGCTGTGTTAACCATGAATGTTCACATGATGCCATTTTACACAAGACCTTTAAGTTCCACATACAGCAAGTTAATAACTCCATAAGAATAAAATTACTTTCCTTTTTAGCAATTTAAAAATAGCAGCACCAAATGTTTCTTACTCCAATTATTTTTTAAAGCCATTTCTGACTAGGTGCTGACTGTATTTACCGACTAGAGCAGCCAACTCCAATCAAATCATTTTTTCAGTATTGACACTTAAAATAAACTTTCTCCCAGAAACAGACTTCTATAAATGAAAGATGTAGAAATATTCACTGTCCGGGTAGTTGTTTTGTGGAAGTGGTGGTGTTATTTTCTAGTGTTTTCCAAGTCATCTCAGATGGAGCGTGAAAATGAGATGCCAAGAGAGACTTAAAAAAGACACAGAGGACCAGCTTCAGAGTGCAACTGAATCTAAATTCCAGGGCTTCAAAGTTTTGGGAAAGCTAATCTAAAATGAAGTATTTACTAAAATCCATCTGATTGTATTTTAGAAACTCATGCACACGGGAAAAGAAAAAAAAAAATTATTATTATTTTCTCTGGATTGAAAAGTTCACATCAAACAGAAAGTGCTTTTTATATTACTATGTCTAGCTGTGATTGTATATTCATTTGGTATTTGTCAGGAAAAGGGATAGGGGAGTGGTTCCAGGAATGAATGGAACATGAAGTATGTTGAGAAGACAAACTTCTAATTGAAATGGTAGTTTTTGCCTAAAAATCTGAAAATTGTGTTCAACAAATATTTGAGTTGAGATACATACGTGAAAATTGTTTTACTAATTATGTGTCCAGAGGTACTAATGTAAACCACACAGTTCCATGACCCGCTTTTTAGATAGATGATATTATACACAATTTTCTGTTTCAACAAATACATATTTGTGCCACCCTATGAAATTCATCATGAGTATTTTCATCAAAATAATACACTGAAATGGCTAATATCAGAGAATGGAGGCACTTCTAATACACAAATTTAACTTTCCTCTTCCAAAACTGATTCACCAGGAGAATTCCATTTTAACTGTTTCTGTTACATTCTTATAAACCAAAATATATGCATAACTGTTAAATAAATATGGCAATAGAATTTCTTTATTATGAATTTGAATAATGTCTGGTGACTTGCAAACCCCAGGCTACCTTTGTGTTTCCCAGAGTTGTAATATCAGCCATTCTACTTGTTATCAATTAAATAGTAGTCTAAACAGTATATGGATACCTGTTTCTAAATTCAGTTCGATCACAGAATCTTATCTACTTCCTAAGATTATAAAATTAACATCTTTACACTTCCCCTTACACAGCCATCCCTATCTTTCCCTCAGCTTCCATTGCCTGTATTATATAGAATTTGGCCTAAATATTACAAATTTGGTCTATTATTTGGTCTATTAGTACACTAAAATGGTTCATTTCCTGTGTCAACTTGACTGTCATAGACTTTAGTGAAGATATTTTATTAAACATTATACTGTGTGCATCAAGGAGTCTATTTCAGGATGGAATTAAATCTTTTCAGTTTTTCGATTACCCTTTTGTTTTACTAGTTTTTACATTCTGATGAATATCACATACTATTCTATAGGTTTAAGGTGTGCATCACTGCAAATCAACATCAGTATATAATACATGAAATCTACCACTACAGTCTTGACTGAGTAAAGAAGATTGTGTCCCCCAGCTCCCATCCAATGGCTTACTCTCCTACACAAGAAAATTGTTCCTGACAGACTGACTTCATTCTGAGAAATCACTTTTTCCCTGTCTTTGGATCTGAATGGAAACATCAATTAACTCTTCCTGGATCTCAAACCTACCTTCACAATGGAAATAGACCATGGGCTCTGCTGGGTTTCCAGTTTGCTGACAGCAAATATTAGTGGAGGAGACTACAAATTCAATGATTGAAAAACTAACAAGCCTGTTTTTCTCTTCCTAGTTTTCTTGAAATTTGCATAGAATCAATCTTATAGTGAAAATCCAACTCCAAAGCCAAGCCCTAAGATCAAAAGTCAAGCCCTTAATGCAGGAAGCTGCCTGGCCCCACCAACATGAGAACACTGCAAATTCACAGTGCACAGCAGCCTCATGCCTTCCCAAATTCCCTTCTTGCATCCCTTTGGGGTCTCAGGATCTATGCGTCCCCTCTCCTCCCACATTGGGCCATGTCCCTTGTCTTTGTCCTATTTAAAAAGCACTAGACCATTTGCGAGGCTGGGGAGTTGTTTTTGGATACAAGTCCCCCAAAACTGCCTGGCTTTTAACAACTTGAATCAAAAGTCTCTTCCTCTCCCCTCAGTATCAGATCTTGTCCTTCATGCTTGACAGTCAGTCAGCAAGTGGAAAGAACCTTGGCACATTCATGAGGATTGATCTGTCTCCATATACAGAATCTTAATTAATACATAAGCCTTCAAAGTCTTGGCCATTAGTTGATGTTAAAACAGAAAAAATGAAACAAAACAAAAAACCTAGCACTCTTTTAATATTTACGTGTAAAGATTTCTGTTCCAAAACCAAATGATTACAACTCCTAGATCATTACTTTATTTTTATTTTAAATATGTGATTTCCTTGTAACATATTTTTTTATTTATAATATTAGATTTTTTTATATTCTTAAGTTCACCCTGTGTCTCAGAATTAACATGAAATCTCCTTTCACAACATACTTCCCTCAGGGAAACTGCTTTCTTCCTACTGGAAACTAGATTTGCATAATTACATCTGCATAATTTACAACCTGAATTTTTCCTTTATTAATCTTCTAATTTGAACACTTTCTTAGCTCTTGTATTTTCCATGTTAGTGTTTCCTTTTGTTTGCTGCCACCATTCTCCCATAACTTCCTGAGGATTTGACTTTTGGACTAGGAGCAACTGGACCTACTTCCAGGAACATCTTTATTGATCATTCATTCATAATTTCTGGGGTAATTTTATGCCAGCTATCAACTCAGTCTCGGAAAGCTAGTGGTCTTTGGAGTGAGTGAAGCTCACCTCAGTTTGAATCTTGTTTCTGCCACTTGGCTTCTCACCAGCCAAGTGACTTTAAACAAGCTAATCTCCTTGACCCTTAGATTTCTCAGCTGTAAAATAGGGATAATAATATGCCTTATTCACTCTAAATTTATCTTCTGGAACAAGAAACTTCCTGATATAGCTCTTAAATTGTAACTATTGTGTAACAGATGATCTCTTCTTCGTCTCAGAAACAAAGGTGGTGCATAAAGTATATACTAGTTAAGATCCTTGAAACACATCTTATAGAATATTCTGCTGGCCATCTCTAAAATAACATTAAATATATAGGAAATGATCTTGTATAGACATGCTTCAGTGAACTCAGGCGTAATAATGGCATGTAAGTGGTAATACTCATTGCCGGTTTTGGAATCTTTGATTGTGACATCTATAGAACGGTTTAGTAATGTGATTCAGCAGTTAGAGAATGAAGTTTGAAGTATATTATAACTGCTTTATTTGTATACAGGATTATTTCAGATAAATTGGCTGAAATGAAAATAAGAAATTTTTATGGGAGATTCTGTCTGAAACAATATCATTACGTACGAAACAATTTGGTTTTGCTATACTCTCCTGAACTTAGAACATTTGCTATTTTCTCATGAACTTGTAAAATGCTCAGCGCTTCCTTCTTTGTATTTGCTTACATTTCTGTCAGTGGTGAGTCTGCTCTGAAGAATATCATAGCAGCCAGAAAGTTATCAGATTATGTTTAAGGCATTGTTTATAGACAAAAGAAAGCCAACCTCCGCCCCCAAAAGATTTGTTAACTCTGCCTCAGTAACATTATAATGCAAAAATTCTCTGTTTTAGGAAGTCACTAAACACACAAGATTATTTGACATTCTATTCCATGCCACACTCCCTGAGGGGATTCATTTGTTTTTCCTAGCTTGATTGTTGCCATTTGACTAAGAGGAATAACACTTTACATGGCTGGGAATTCCCTTTAACAGTCCAGTGTGAGTTGAGAACTCCCCTGCCTGGGTTACAGCCCCAAAGCTATTTATCAACTGGAAATATTTCACCTTCTATTTAAGAAAGTAGAACTCTGTTTCACAAGGGCCCACACATCCCCAGAGGTATGCCAAGGAAGAGGAAAGAACAAAGACTATTTGCATTGCATGGTAGCAAGAAACACTGATGTGATAGGATATATTATATATACATCCTGATAAAGAAAAAATATATTCTTCACCTGACGTTCTCTTTCATTTTTCTTTTTCTCCTTGAATGTTGCATGTGTTGTTATATGTGAGGGGCATCCTAACGATTTCTTCTGATTGTCATATTTTACGACTGTAACTCACCCGGATCCTATTATATCATCAGAGAATGTCACAATACATTAATAAATACTTCTGTAAAAGTTGGAAAAGTCATTGGCATGGCGCCTGGATTTGGTAGAAAAAATATGGGACCAGAAGATTAAAATAATTTTTTCCCCTTAATTTGCAAAGCTATAAAACATTTCTTAAAAACCCAGGCTTTAGGTGACAAAGCATTCACATACCCTATACTAGTCATCAAATTGTCAATAATGAAATCTATGCTTGGAATAAAAGTGAACTGTATGTACGAACTCAAATATGATTATTTTTCAGAATACTAAATAGATGGGTAGGATTTACTCTAGATTTAAAATAAATGCCCAAAGGATATTTATCAAATGATATATCATTATATTTATCTATTATTACAAATTATCATTTCTCCATGTTATTAATTCTGTTACTAGCCCTTACTAAATACTATGCCCTGTGTTATGCATCTTATAAGTTTTATTAAGTTCTCAAAATAATTAGTGATATGCTAACATGGAACAGATACCTAATAGATAAAATCTTTTCAACTAAATTCTAATTGCTGAAATTGTAAAAGTTAATTTTCAAAAGGTTTACATCCTACATTAATTTATTTGTATATTCATTTAAACTAATAAACTTAAATTTAACTTGAATATAATACCATCTCATCTAATTTGATTCTATTATATTTATTTTCATAGTTCTTTGTATTCAGATTTTAAGTTTTTCCTTTTAAATTTATATTTTTCTTTTGAATATACCTTTTTATTTGATAATATAAAGTATTGATGCACAAAATAAATTATTGTAAGGCAAATGTCAGTAATCTTCCAAAATAAAAAGTTGAATCTACATAAAAACTCTTGTATTCTTCTGGCACATCAAAAATATACATACTTTATACCAATATATATTATTTTATACAGAGTTAAATTTTTTAATGTATTTGATGTACTCCTAATTTCTTACAGGCAACATATAGCCCAAGGGATTTGTAAACCAAGCAATTTAGTCCACGATATTTAAACCTCATCTCTTGTCTATTATGTCTTAGTAGGGTAGCAAAAACTGAAACCATCTGATTCTTTTTGCATAATTAAGATTTTTAATAGTCTTCATCTTCAGGGTCTGTTTAGAAGAACATCCAATTCAGGATCTATTTTATTGATACTGAAAAATGTTAGTAAACATCTAGTTAATATATTTCAACACCTCATTCATTCTTATTGAGCCTATTTTAAGAAGATTATTTAAATGATTACTTGATCTAGGTTTATTAATGAGCACAAACTTATCTAACTTGTATACATACTCCAGAGAAAAGCATACACAGTTTAGGGCCTCTGAGAAATCAGTAACCCTTTTGCATGTTGTTCATTCAATAAAAAATAATAATACTCCAGAGATAAATATTCATTAAATGTTTTACTATTCCTTTGCCAAGCTGACCTAATCATAAGTGTCAAAAGTATATCCTGAACAAATTCCCTTGCCACAAACCTGTATAAAGAATATCTGCCTAAAGACAGACATATATAAATCTACCATCTAGAAAAATAGATCTAAGATTGATTTTTACCTCACTTACCATATTTATATCTATAAAGGTAAATAAAAAGATGAGAGCAGAAAATCCCAAAGAGATAACTGTTCTCCCTCGCCTCACAAAATACCATAACAAGCTATTTAGTAATCAGGATAAGATGTTTAACAAATAGCTATAATAGGCAAAAAAAATAAGGGAAATTTGCACCAATTGGGGAACTAAAAAGAAATCTGGGATATCAATGCATATTCTAACAGGCATCAAGGTATTCCCAAAACAGAGAAACAGTAGTCGATAAAAAGAATAGCAGGAAAAACATTTTTAAGATGTTGAGATAATGAAAAGTTGTCAGTATAAGGGCCTGACAGGAAACTTTTAAGAGGAAGGACAAGTATTTTCAAATTTTTGATAAACTATAGCTTAGATAAGGGGAATGGGGATAGGATCTAGAAGCAAGAAGACCCTCCACCCTTTTTTTTTAAGGATCATGAGATTCAGAGAATTATTAATCACCTCATTAATAGTGTCTCTATTCTAATCACCTTACACAGCACCTCCCCTACAATTATGCATCCACCAGTTCCCACCACCCAGATTTAGTTAAGAAAATAAACTAAGCTCCCAAGGCAAAGCAAAATGGGTGAGAAATGTGCCATTGCAGGGAATAATACCACTATATAACTACTGTCTCCAGCTAGCCTTTCGCAGCCACAGTATCTGTCATTAAAGACACACCGGGACATCAAGGCCTTTGGTGGAAGGGACCTGCAGAAGCCTACAGCTCAGATGGACTCTCTTTTCTGTCACAGTCTTATAACGTAGCCTTGAGCACCTGCTTCTCAGAACCCTTTGCATTTCTGAATCTCTACTCTGCCACACAAGGCAAACCCCGAAAGGTGAGTAAAATGAGTTACTTATATCTTCAACTTTTCTGCAGTCATTTTAGAAACAGAAACAAAGTCTCAGAAAACAGGTGCAGCTGCTGAGACGCCACATCACCCTCTGCCTTCCAGGACCCTCAAGAGGCTGAAGAACAGTTTAAAAACTTCAATCTGTAGCTGTTCCAATGAAGCAGCCTAGGGCTTCAACCCTGGGCTGTCTCCACCTCTCCAACCCCGGCCAGTGCAGCAGCATTAAACTCTCTCCAGTTGCCCTGTCTCTCACATGACCTCCCAGTAAAGCTTCTTGTCTGAGGTTTTGCCTGGCTGCTGGCTAATTTTTTTCCCAGGAATCAAAGGACCCAGTGGGTAGCTGGTCCCCTCCTCCCACCACCTGTAATGGTTTAAATACTTTCCACTACCCCCAGTTTCATTTTATCTAAACTTTACACACTGTTGGATTATTATTATTTTTGGAATATCAGGCTTTGGTGGGAAAAGGCATGAGATTCTGTGAGTAGAAATTGGATAAGAAATATGAATTGATTAAATAAATATATTTGAGGATAGTTTGGAACCATCAAAATGCATGAGATTTATGTTGAAATCATTTTAAAAGGACTTCTTTTTTATTTTTTTATATGTTATTGAAGAAACATTACATAGTAACATCGCATAGGTTTAAGTGTGCATTGCGTTGAATGGCCTTTTATTGTGTTAGAGTGAAGGCTTAAGAATTTTGATGAGGAAAGAAGACAGGAAGCAGGAAGGAAGAAACATTAAGGGAGAAAGAGAAAGAGGAAGGAGAGAAAAGAGATGATAGAGGGAGAATGAAAGAGAAAGAGAAATAAGAAAGGGTAGAAGGGAGGGAGGAGAGTGGAGAAGGGAGAGAGGAGAAAGTGTGATCGTAAGATTATCAAAAGGTATTAATTATATAGAAAGCACACTGTTCTTCAAGAAATTAAAATAATCAGCCCTTACTTTATTTCTAAATATGTTTTGAAAAATAAAATATGCAGTTCCCAGAGTGTTTCCTCAATATATTAGTAAATCTTCCATAAAAAGCAATTCATCCAAATATTGTGAAAGTCAGTCATGAATTCTGTAGTACCAAGGGAATTTATTCATTTAAACCTTTTAATTAGTTTTCATGAGATTAATTCAATGATATGTTTGACCAGATATTTCTCTGTGATTTCAAGTGTGTTTCCTGATTGACAGGTACAATATTTCTTACTTGACTGAATGTAGGAAATATCTCCCCAACCTAGTCTTCAGGTTGTTATAGACTTCTATTATCCCTTTTCTCTATTGCCTTAAAAATCAATGATACTGGCACAGAATAATTTTAAATAGGTTAAAAATTTAGAATTTGTTCAGGAGTTCCACACGATCACATTGTTTTGTAGAACCGACCCAGGATTACTGACCTTAAGGAGTGGAGATGAAGGTGATATTTTTCTATTGACATTTATCATAGATGATATCAGTTCTTTTTAGAGTTTTCATCTTACCCTTATATGAGTGTCAACTTAGTTGAATGGTGTTTTGTATAGTGTAGGGTATTGATCATAGAAAAGTTATGTAGACAGAAAGATATCAAATCACTGTTTAAATTTCTCTTGATCTGGCTGTCCTATCAAGCCTCTTCTTTCATTTCCCTTTTGATTTTCATAGTTCTATCATTTGTTTTGAATATTTATTTGTATTGGTTTGACTTTACATATCAAAGTTTTGATTTCACAGGGATAAGGGGCCAGACACAGATGGACTATAGTGACTTCTCTATCCTCTTCTTCTGATCAAATATAGAACATATATATCATTCTCAGCAATTATTCCATGAATAGTGAGAAAATAATAAAAGGAATTAATGCATGCACATATTGCTAGCAAACTTAGATAGACTTTCATTTGTTTGTGCTAGCATATGATGTGCATATAACATGGAATAATCCAAAATCCATGGCCATTAGCATATTTGGAATTAGAATTCCAAACTCATTATTTTACTTAGACTTTATTGTACAAGTTATTAATTATATATGGAGACAGAAAAATGTGGATTATAATATTTCATAAAATTTGGATGATAGTATACATAACTTAACTTCATATATATTTCCCTCATTTCTTTTTATTTATGTCCAGAATGAGTACAGTATAACCATATTTGCTTCCATTTATGTTAATTTCTGTTCATAGGTAAAATCAAAATAATTAGATCCGAAAAAGAATAGAAATGGCTATCAAGATTCTCATGTTTGCTAGAGAATTTTCTAATGACTTTATGTGCCTAAGTCTACTTTAGTACTCAGAACAACTCTCTAAGATCCTTTTATTATCATTCTTATTTTACAGGTAAAGAAATCAAAGCAGAGAGAGGTTATGTTGGCTCAAGACACATATACAGAAAGACATACCAAATAAGTAGTCTAAGCCCACGTTTTGAGGGCTACCACCTAAACAATCTCTTTAATTTGATAACATATCATTTTTCTTAGCTTTAAAAACTGGGTCTCTCTTTAGAGAAAATAACACTGACTTATTGGGGAGGGTTAGACTACCTACAGATGCAAACTACCTGACTTAATTCTGTGACATTTTGTTTGAGAAAAATAAGATTGTGTTATTATGAATGTATTAATGTATTAATGAGATTAGTTGAAATAAAAAATGCTTCAGAATGCGTTAGTGAATGCACTAGACTCAGTATACTAGAATAGAGATGAGACTTAGTATGTCCTCAAAAAAACAGAAGCCCAGTGTAGAACAATACCTATCACAGAAACAGAGGGGATCACTCAAAACTTCTTTTTTTTATAGTTTGGTACCTCTCTAGTCACTTTCCTAAAGACACATAGCATAAGCATATATTATACAATTAAAAAGTATGTTACACTTGTGTTCCATTTAAAATACAAAATACTACATTTATAATTAGAAATCATCTCAATAACATGCTGTTTTAAATACGTCTTTGGAACAATTAATAGTCAACTAGAAAAAAGTGAATTTGTGGAAGAGAATATAGTGTAATGTTATATCAATACCATTATTTTTTGGGTTGGTTTTTTTTTTTTATTTTTCAAAGGAATGATTCAGGTAGGAATGAAGGCAAGCAGAGTGGTTCTGGCAAGGAGAAAGAGGGAGAAGAAACATTTGTTTATTTTATTTAGTTGGTCATCTTGTTGTTACCTCCGGCCCCAGGGGCTCCAGGTCTGGAACTTGGGTCCTTAGGATGTGCATGAACTACATCTGCTGCCTTATCCACTAGGCCACCAGCGCACACCTTCCTAACTCTCTTAACACTGTTTATACTGTATTTTCTTTGAAACTGAAGGGGCTATTTAGATTGCCCTGAGTCTGTCAGAATTGATCTCCTGTAGAGGTCCCACTCCTATATGAACTGTTTTGTCCCTAGGACGATGGAGGACAAGCCCCAGAGAAGGAGAAGCTCAAGACTTTTTCCTAACCTCTATATTCTCCCATTAAACAAAGAAAGTATCACCACTCCCCTAAGCCTCTATCCTGCCCCTAAGAAAAGTAACTATTACTCCCTTATCTTCTAGAGGATCATGTAAAGGTAATTTCAATCTACCTTTACTTTCAGAGTCAAGATGAGTCATCGCTCCTGGCCATGAGAAGTCCCCCTTTTTCCTGATATCCCAACCCACTTTTTCCTGTGTCAGCACACAATGTAAGTCTTTGGTCTGCTCCCCTGTTACCTCAGAATATACCACTATGCAAATTATCCATACATGTTATTAAGTTAGGACTTTTCTCTCAATTAATCATGCCAAATATTAATTTATTTGTTTTTCCAGACTGTGAAGAACCTCAAAAGGAGGGGATCTTTTTTTGGTTCCCACAAAACACATAAAAAGCCATTATGCTAAAAACGTAAGTGAGTATCTCTATTTAATTAGAGAAATAGTCATTAATGTGTATACGCTCTTTCTCACAGTAAACTAATAGCATATTCAGAGATAAGTGTATGTGTGTGAGGATGTTTCCATGTGCATGTGTGCTACATTTAAGAGAAAAAAGAGGTAGAGTATTTTCATGTGCACACACCTACACATTTAAACAAATAAAAGATTAAGTAAATATATATACTATAAAACAATGCTCTTAAGAATACAATCTGAAATTACATAATCTGCTTCTTTTCAAGGGTGGTTTAAAGGTGACCCATTTTCTTAGCTATGGGGATCGCTCTATATGTTAAAACACAAAGCTACCTCACTAAAGTATTTAATTTCCTTTCCTTCTTTATAGCAATTATCTTCAATTAATTTTGAAATTATAATATCACAAATGCAGAAAAACCCAACTACTTGCACAGGCTCTACTCTGTGTTATGAGTCAAGCTGTCTTATGTCAAATTTACTCTTAAAAAT
This sequence comes from Solenodon paradoxus, assembly GCA_004363575.1. Classification (NCBI taxonomy): domain Eukaryota; kingdom Metazoa; phylum Chordata; class Mammalia; order Eulipotyphla; family Solenodontidae; genus Solenodon; species Solenodon paradoxus. The sequence goes on from RJWH01000375.1 coordinate 453,026, forward strand.
TCCTGTCTTTCAATCTTTGGTAAGTGTCATAAACATATCTTATTTGCATGACAATTCCATTTAAATATTCCTTTTTGCCCAATTGTATAAAAAAGAGTAATCTTAATGATAAATTTCAGTGTACTGATGAGAAATAAAAACAGTAACTATGTTGCGTCAGAAATGCAGTAAGTTGCATCTTATTTCTAAATACAGGTTAACCAGAAATGTTTTTTTAAAAGCTCTCATTATAAACACATTAAGGAAGGAATAAGTCTCAGGGTTCACTTCTTTCCCACTAGGGCTAATAGGATTCCCCAGAAACCTCCAAAGAGATAATAGTTTCATTTTGACTTTAAAAGAAAGAAGGGAAAGAACTAAAAAAAAAAAAAAAAAAAAAAAAAAGTAGCAGAGAAACAGTTCTCAGAGATGCAGGATCCTCATTTTGACTACTTTTAGCAAATATGTATTATTGGTTGAGGGAGTGAAATAAATTGATTTCAGGCTATTGCATTTTTACAGAGCAAAGTGGTTTTCTTTAAACAAGGAATTCAGAAGCAGATGCTTATTTGACATTGATTGTGACCTTAAATGAAAAACAGATCTTTCAAAGTTTGATTGCTTTTCAGAAGAAACAGTCACCTTATCAAATTGTCCTAATAATTCATAGATCCATGTAATTATATGGGTCTATATAGCACATTTCCCTAAAACTGATACATGAATATTATAGATGATATAGTTGCATTCTTTCCAAGCCAATACATATATATAATATATATATTATATATATAGAGAGAGAGAGAGCTTGTTTTCTGATCTTCTTCCACTGCTGTTTTCCATTTTTTTCTTCTCTGTGTATTACTGTTGGAAGATTTTCATGTTATTGCTAAGATAAGTCATAAACAGGATTTCTGAGTCTAACCAAGGCCCAATTATTCCTCATTGTATTATTTTAGAACATAAAACTTGGGCACAATCAATAGAGAATTGAATGAAATCAAGTCCTACATGTCAATTATGATTGAACTCCAATAAATGGTGTGAATTCTACGAATTGGTCCAAGATTTTTCTCCCTTTGATGTGCACGTCTTGAGCAATCCCCAGAACTGTGAAATCTATGGATTTTACGCTCATCACAAATGATTTTTAAAAGCAGAAGGTTATGTCCCCAGCTGTAGAAAAAGGAAATCAGAGACACATGCTCCAGCTGGCTGGGAAGAAAACAAAGGCCTCTGTTGAGAGCTCCTCCACAGGGGAGCTTCTAGCAGGAAGCGGGTAGTCCCCACCTTCCCACCAGTAGCAAGGAAATACGTTCGGCCATTTGTCTAAATGAGCCTGAAAGATGATTTGTTTTTTAAACCCAGGGTTTCAGGATGGAAAAACAACCCTGCTAACACCTTGGTTTCTATCAAGTGAGACCCTAAACAAAGAACACCTCTAGACACACACTCGCTTTCATGCTGTGCTGAATTTTCACCTGCAGAACTGTGAGTTAATAAGTGGGTGTTGTCTTAAGGTGCTAAGTTTGTGGGCATGTAGCTACTCAGAAAGACATAAAAAACAACATCATGCAGAATGAGGCCAGGTCTGCTGTGTGGGGGCCTTTCTGCAGCTGGTCAGATGTAGTTAACTAACTATGCCCCCCACCCTTCGGGATGGATTTCTGGGAACCTAGGGGACACCCAGGTACTCAAGGGTCCCCACGCGTGTGAATGGACTCCAACAGGGGACTGAAAGTAACCTGATGATTTCACAAGCCTCACATTGGCCAAATATTTCCTAATAAGGCATCCTCCCAACCTCAAACTGGGGACGCAGCCCATGAAGGCAAAGTGCTTTCAGGAGGGTCAATACAGTCGCATCTGACTATTCCTCCTCTTTGTCCTTATCAAATCATTTCATGACCCAGCCTACCATGCTGTATACTACTCTATGGAACCCAGGGCCAATTTCAGATAACAGACGCCAATCTTAGCCAAGGGCTTAGTCACCTTGTTGATCAGCCAGCAATAAAGTTCTTTCCCGTCTGCAATAACCAGTGTAGCAAAGTTGCTCCGTGCTCATTGGGCACTGGAGCCTGCTTTTGGCAACAGGATTTTATTAGGCAGCATTAGAAAACAAATGGATAAAGGTAATTACTACAATCTATTGCTAGCACTATTTCGTTTTTTTTTCAAATCCTATCTTTGGATTAAAGAGGCAATTTTGATTTATTGCTTATGGGACCCCATTTTCTGACAAATTCAATTTCTTTGCTTGTTTAATTATCCCTGCCAGTAGTCCCTACTCCATTATTTCTAGTAAACACATCTGCTCCTGTATTGTGACCCTGAATTGATACACCCGGAGAATCCAGTGACATTGTTAAATTAATTACTGCTGGCATCCCTTGGCCAGACTGTGGGCCATCCTTGGCCCTATAGGTCTGGGGCTGGCAAATGTCAGTACCTTGGCCTTCTGTCAAAGGAGTTGCTGCTGGTCTACTGAACTAGTCCCCACCTCACCCTGCCCAACAAAATGGAGCTGCTGCCAGAAGTGAAGAAACTGAATTATGCACACAGAGGGAGACCTAACTGAGAGAAATAGCAAAGGAGAGAGGGAGTGATTCTAGCAACTTCATATCACCTCCAGCATTCACTTGAACTTTGCTATATTGTAGAAAAAACCCATAATCCCTTACTCTGAATTTGGTTTTATCAGTCCTAAGAAAATCCAGTCTAAGGTATCCCAAAACAGATCCACATATGCTCAGTTTTCATGCTTTAGGTATTTATTGAACATAGATTTTATTTAAGGTTTCATTTAAGTGCCACAGATTTGAAGACAAATCCATCAATAAGTCCCCAAAGATGAATATGAGTACACAATCTGTGGATCTTTTGTTCCACATTGTCAATAAGATAAGACTATAAAGTGTAGTTGATTTTGCTATTACTACTTCTTCATCCTTTATGCAGTTTGAAACAGCTGTTTCTTGTATTTGAGGGACGTGAAATGTTGCCATTCTTAAGTTCCAAATGAGGAAATCTCAATTGGTCTGGTGTGTGGTGAGCTCAGGATGGAGGGCAGAGCTTTCATCATGTAAATTGTTGTGTGGAGTCAAATAAAATGTGTTCCTTCCTTCTGTACTGTGGAATAGACCTCTGCTCTTGTCATTCAAATAATGACAGCTAATTAAACTTTAATCAAATGAATAGATGCACTAATTTCATTGTGCCCCATGCCAGTATTCCTTAAACCAGTTATTTAAGCATTTTATTTTTAACATGGGATTTCTTAAAATGAAAGCTTAATAGCTACCTCATTATACAGACTCTAGGTTGAAAAAGGCAGGTCAGGCATGATAGTTTCTTCCTAGTCCCCATCCTCAGTTCAGAATCACAGTACACACCAGAAAACTCAGCAATGCAGAGAATAGTTTTGAAATCCTCTGCTTGAACTTTATGATGCCACAATTTAACTGCCGCCTTAGCCAGTTCCTCACCTGTTTTTAGGGGAGAAACACTTAGTGCTGAACATTTTTTTTTAATTCTAAGTTTGGATTCCTCGAACACAAAAAAAATACAAATAATCCTGTATTTTAGTTCAAGACAGGCTGCATTTATTGCCTTATAAAATGCTGAGTACTTTTGTTTGCATGATCAATGTATGCTTGTAGATATTACAAAATTGCCACCCATTTCATATCCTGGAAACTTCTCTGAGATGAAGGAATACCATTTGTTGGTTTTGAGTACATAATGCTGCTAATGATGCTTGAAATTTATTGACCCTATTCATAGGAAGGAGAATAGTAAAGAATTTGAATAGTCAAGAATTTGAATAGTCAGCTCAAACATATAATGGTCCATATATAAATATTTTTTTTAAAGCTGTCACTTGAGGTAAGACTGTGTCTTTTGTCTTTCAGAATGATTTCCACTGTGTCTGGAACTAGTCATTCCAGGCCACTGCCTAATTCCTTGACTAGAGATACTGACCACTCCTGCAGTCTCCCAATTAGGTGGATCCTAGGTGATTATTAGAACAAAGGTTCAGGTATTCAAAAAATACTGTTTGAGTAATTTGAATTTGTATCATCTCTAAGAGGAGGCATAGATTTAAAAAGAAAAGTAAAATTGGTTTTACTGCATGACTTCTGTCATGTAATAAAATCATGCCTTTGGAACTTAAAAGTACCTTGGAGAATGTTGTTTCAATTACTTTTTCACAAAATGAGGAAACAAAGAATTAGAAAGACTAAGTGATTTCCTCAATATCTTAGAGCTACTTAATTACAGAAATTTGGATAGAAACTATGTGAGTCAACTCTCTGGACCCAGAGTTTTTTTACTATTACACCTAGCGAAATTATCTGCTGCTGTTTTGGAAGAGGTGGCTCAGGAAAGCAGTCTCACAATGTTTAATAAACACTGCGTAACTATGTACCTATCAAATTTAAAACAAATAGACGGTAACTTTCTGGTTGTTTCAGATAGGATAAATTACATTCAAAGTATTTCATATGTAAATGTGTTACAGAATTTATATGAAAAAAATACCATTAAAAGTCATCAAAGACAGAATAGATTGATGTCAAGATGAGAAACGGCTACATCAATTTCAAGCTTCATTAGTAACACAGGAAAAATAGCACAGAGTAAAATTAGTAGACATAAGCTTTATGATCAGATCTGGGTATTTGTGTAGAGAAGTCTAAACTAAATTAAATGGGATAATTTGATTATTAATTATTCTATTAATATTTTCTATTTGAATTATTTTTACAAATGTACTGCTTTATAAATATTGTCTTCCTTGACATCATTAATCATGTCTTTCTCATTAGTGATGAGAAAGAAGAAATTAAAATGTGGAAGACTAGTATACTTATCCAGTATATTGTACCTTGAAAGTGAAGTGGCTATAAATAAAATTCAGCTATCTTGAGAGGTTAAATAACACACTGCTTCTTTTATTTTAATTTTACTATAATCTATTTTGGAAGTTTTGCAACAAAATAATGCAAATCTTTTCCCTCCAATATTTAACCCTATTTAAGAGGTTCCAAACTTGTGTACATGACTCTATGATGGTGAACATTTTCTGCACTTCACACCTTTTATTACATGTTATATATTATGGGAAATAAAATTTTATGAAATTATAGTTTCATACTGAAATGGATTTTAAATCTCTTCATTTTCTATGACACAAGAGAGAGTTGTAAACCAGAAAAATTAAAACTGCAATATAATTTATCTTACCCATAAATAGTGTACTATACATTATACAGTTTGGAAGTAAACAATGATAGATATGACTAAAAATGATATTTCTCCATGGAAAACTATGTAATAAATAGCTAGACATGCCATGATATAGCTAGAATTATGTCACTTGAATGTAGAAAGAAGACTCTCAGCTCCCTACTTTTACACACACTAAAGAGTTATTGATAGTTGTTTCAATGAGTAAAATTTTATTTTATTTTTTATGGGGAAACAATAATTTCTCTCTCTCTCTCACATATTACAACAGATATGAAAATGTCAAATAATATGTGTAGGTTTAAAAGTTGTTTCTATTTACACTGCAAGTAGTTAACCAAATACATGTGTCAATTCCCATGCTAATGGATTATGTATAATGTACCTGATTATCAAGGGAAACCTATAAAATCTGCAATGATGTTATACCCCACAATATTGTTTTAAATTTGGGTATAAAGGTTTTAAAAGTTATTACATGATATAAAATGATTGGAGGACTGTGGATATATTTTCTTAGAAGGAAAACTTGCTATGAAAGGTAAATTTTGAAACAAAGAATGTTACTATTTTGACTAGGAATTACAATAGAAGACTGAGGCCTATGTGTGAAGGAGACAGAAAGGAACTTCAATATTGGGGTATAAATGTTCTTTCATTCTTTCTCTTTACTCTCCTATGTCACTGTTAGTTTCTTACTGCTTGACCCAATGCATTGATTTATATAAAGATTGCATATTCTCACACACACACACAAACAAAACCGAAACCAAAAACAAGGTTATGATAACAGTTATATGGCTGTAACAACAGTTAATTGATTGAGGGGTATGGGAAGACAAAACTGGAAAGTACCTTCTTTATTAAATCTGTCATAAATTTAAACTTTCAAAATTTAAAATGTAAAAATATGCATTCACCTGAATCATAATGCAATTCCAATCCATTTTTATAACTCGTGAATTATTTCCACTATTAGCTCCAATATTAAACTTCCTTACTTATTATATCCCAAGTTGATGTTATGTAGTCCAGAAAATACAAATCATTTCCTCCTGAAATAAGACTGCATAATTCAGTGTCAGTGAATAATAAATTGTTACTTTTTTTTTAAGTTTGTTTCTCAAAAATTTTAGGAAAATAAATCTATATACTTGGAATTGACTGAGTAAAATTTTGTTGATATTTAGTCTTTACAAAGTATTTCTGGGGCTAGCATTTCAAGAAGAATAATACTAAATAGTTTCTTACATAAAAGAAAGTGTAAGCTTAACAACCATCTATTCTTTTGTGTCTCAGTTGGAATATCCTTGATGAACTACATCGAGTTGGTTCCTGAGAAGTGATTCTACCCTTTAGTACATCATTCATGGTATCTTCTGCTTCTCCTTGTTCTTTTCCTTCTCATGGAAAGGTCAAAGTTTTCTTCCTTCCACATAGGGCATATATAGGGAAAGAAGAATCTTATATTCATAGGTTGACCATATTTCCTTGAAACAAAAACAGGACAGGGCGACTAAGGCGAGGGGAGGAGGCAGAGCAATCCGAGCAGGAACAGAGCAGCCAGGCCAGGAACAAGTAAGTACTATGTGATGCTGATCACTGAACAAATAGTGATGACATGTGATCAGGTGGGACTTTATAAAAATGGCCAGGGTTGGTGCAAGGAATTTTGGTACCTTAGGTGAAAACCAAATTTGGTGCCCTTCTATGCCCTACTCTAAATGTCCTGCCTGAATCACATGCCACTTTAACCATTCTAGTGCCAGAAGTGTCCAATAACTGGGCCATTGCCACAAATGTCCAATAACCCTCACAGTGCCAGAGATAGCCCTACAGTGCCAGAAATAACAAAAATCACCCCCATAGCAAGGGCCTTCTTTAATGTGGAACAAAAAATGCAGATGCTTTTGAGCCCCCTCAATAGACAGCCTGGGACAATTCAACTGCCCTTTTCCCCCCCATGTTAAAAAAGTCGTGGTTTATTAAAAACAGGAGAAAATTGACATGTAAAAATGATGGCACAGCTAGGAAATTGAAAAAAGTTACCGTCCCACTTAAAACTGTATGTGTGGTCAGCCTATCTAATTACCATCTCTATTTTATGCACATTTACATAGTTGTTTTTAAACAGTGCACACAGTAAATTTTAAAACAACCTCTTATTTACTTTTAAGGAAAGGTTCAGGCAGGAAAGAGGTAAGCAGCAGGCAGGCAGAAAGAGAGAGGAGGAAGATGCTTTTACTGTATGTGTATGTAGCTGCTCACATTGGTTGTTCCTTGTGGACCTGGGAAACAAACCGGGGTCCTTGGGATCTATGTGGACTGCTCTCGTTTGGAGGCAACTACCCTAATAGCTGCTTCACCAGGGTGTACCTAAAATACCATCTTCATGGGGTCTTAACAGTCTTGCAATTGCATCCACAGTGCTTATAGCTGAAGTGCTTCTCCCATTTACAATTTGCAGCAGGGAATCTTTTATTAAAGTCATAGTAGCCATTGATTTATTTCATTTCAAACACTATTATTTACAATGCTTTCTTAACTGAGACTCAACAATTCCTCTTCAAGCAACAATTAATGCAGACACATCGTTCCCTCCTGAGAAAATTGCTCTTCAATAATCTCTAAATATGTTTGTCTGTCATATACTTTTTATCCTGGTCTTAAAAATGAAGCATGAACATTTAAAAGGCAAACTCGAAGCCACTCTTCAAACATCCCCATTGCATCTAATATTGTGTGATTCAAAACATGAGTCTAAGAGCAAATAAAAATTGACTTTTTATTTTCCATTCAGAATACAAACCCACTAAACTATCCCTTTAGGTTTGATGTTCCATCAGTTAACACTATGGTATTTTCACAAGAAATATGATTTGATCTGAGAAGAACCACAGCTGCCTGAAACATATATTCCCAGAACGTGTCTCTGAGAGTACTGAAGCTATTAAATGTCTTCCATAATGTCTGTGATAAATCTTACTATTAGTGAACAGGATCCATTCAAGGCATCACTTTGGAACTACTAGTCTAGGTTACAGGTGCCCATCTGCTATGGAATTTTCCAGTCATAAATGTGGACAGGTCAATCTATCAAGATTTCTTTCAAAGCAGTAAACTCAGCAAGGGTGTAAGTCTTCCTTTTTAATTTATTTTCATTTACTTGTCATTTGATATAGACAAAATAGAGTATAACTTCAAAGCACAGACATTGGAAATAAAGTGCCTGAGGTTGATACTGTGACCTTGGGCAAAATAGTTAAATTCTTTTGTGTAAAATGGATATAATCATGTATTGGGAGGAGGAAATAGGAAAGTCAAAGAATTTAGTATAGTATAAACAAGTAAGTACAACTAAATTCAGTTATTATTTCTTTCCACCCACTTGTACTACATTCTTGTCTCCATTGTCGTTGAAGTTAATATATCCTTTCCTTTGCTATATTTCCTTTGCTATGATTACTGAGGTTTAGCCATGGTTGAATTCCTGCGTTCTGCTTCTTGTTTGGTTGAATGTTCTTCTGTTCTTTTAATTCTCATATTTGATAGGCAATGTCTATGTGCACTCTAGACATGCTGCATGGAATTTTGATTTGCCTGAAATCAAATGGTTTCCAGAAGACAGATCAAGAGGTGTGGGTAAGACTCTGAGCAGAAGGGTAAGATATAAGTGGATACTTTATCTGGTTAACCTAAACCAAAATCCAGAGTCTTACATAGACCTTTTGATACTTGCTTTAGCAACATAAAATTAATCTATTATCAAGACTGTTTGAAGATGAAAGTTAGCATCATTATTGTTAATTCAATCCCCAGCCCTAATGTGCTACTTGTAACTGCTGGAGACAGCAGTAGCCAGGATGTTATTTTCTAGTTTTGGTGTTATCTTGTAGTTGCTCTACCAGACCCAGAATGCCTATCTCTGAGCTTTTTACACAGAAAAAAAATAAATTTCTGCTTGTTTAAGAGATTGTAACTGTATTTTTATTACATGCAACTGAATTCAATTGTGACTTAGAAGCATCTCATGAGACAGACTTTCATAACTCTGCCATGTAGAAGAAGCAAAGACTATTACCTTCAATCTTCAAGTGATGGCCAGAATAATTCAGAAATGTTTCTCCTGCCATCTGATAAACATGGTCAATGTGTAGTTCATTTCCTGTATTCTTCAGCTATAAAATATTTTTACACTCTTACATAGCTACTCAGTTTCAAACAAAGCTGATAGTAGTTTTTAGAACCAACAGCTTGTTTACTTAGTTACTTCCGTTAACTATTAGAAAACATGAAGTTATCAAGAAAGTATCATTGACACTTAGTTTAGCTTTTCCTGAATATCCTGTTCAGTCAAAGTATTGTATTATTGATTACATAAGCTTTGAGAGGCATGGGAAATTATATGATAACTATATATCTATTCTATGCAAAACAGTGTGCTCACACTAAAAAGTCTCCCATTTTATAAATTAGAAAATAAATGCCAAGTTATGCTCAACTTACCCAATTCTGCATAGCTAGAAGATAGGGAGTAAAAATGTAGTATAAATGTTGCAACACTATTTTTCTACTTTTATTTGTTGCAGCTTTCAGTAAATGGTCATACAGAATATCAGGTCATAAAACACAGTGACATATGCTATCTTTGATCCCACTGAAGTTACTATCTTTAGCCATCTCCTGAAAAATAATTTAGTTAACCTTTTAGGATCTGACTACAAAGTCGAAAAAGAGTGTGGCAGTCACTGCTAGTGACCTATCCAATATACATTTTTCCTTTCTCCTAATTAATGGAATCCTTCCATATTAATCAATTTTTTTTTGTCAGTGGGTATTATCTTGCCTAGTAATATACCAAATTAAAATGCTCACTTCCCCATAATGCCTAGGAACCAGGGTAGACATGGGATTCTATTTTGGCTGATAAAATAAACATGGAAGAAGACTTTTGGGACTTTTAGGAAAGCTTTTTTAAATGGGTAGACTCATTTGGTATGTACTTTATGTTGCTTTTCTTGCATCTTTCCCATTTTTCTCCTTTATGTTTTCCATCTCTGGTCGACATAATAGCTAACCCACAGAAGTCACTTTATGAGCATGGAGGAAAAAAAGCAGAAAGTATAAGATGATGGATTGGAAAATTAAAAGGCAATTTTTGATGTTATCTTGTAGTTTCTCTAGCAGACCCAGGATGCCTATCTCTGGACTTATTTTTATACAGAAAACATAAAACCCTGCTTGTTTAAGAGATTATAGTTGGGCTTCTATTACACACAACTGAATCCAATTGTGACAGAAGTTAGTTGTCTTAATGCAACACTTTGTTTGTAAATGTTCATTTACAATTTATAGTAAGGGCCATAGCTATGTAAGACATATGTAAAGGGAAGTATCTCACCTCATTTAATATGCTTTATAAATACTCAATTATCAGTATAACATGAATCATAACCAAAACATTTCTGATTGAGCAATTTTATCTTGCATATTTTCTAATAAGTTATGCAAAAAAATCCTTAATCATGAAGTCTCTAACAAATAATAAGAATGATTCTGTAAGTCTTTTAAAAGTTAAGATAACTTAAGAGGAATTATCTGTTTTGAAAATACAGACTATTTTCTAATACAAATCAGTTAATAAATCTATATACTTGTTTCCATAAAATTGTGTTTTAGAGTTTATATTTTAATACAGGTATTTTTTCCTTGTTAACTATGCTTTCTAGCAAGATACAAGATAGATATGTTAAATAATAAGTTCTTCATTGTATTTATGTTCTATATCACTTGAATTAAAATTCAGTCAAGCCAATAATTTCAATGAAACTAAAAATTATTTATTTTTGACTTTGAAAATCTTTAGAAATATGTTTGAGCAAATGTAAACTTTTAGGAACATGCAAATATGATGACCTTTTAGGGACATTGGTAATTTATTTAATATCGATTATTATATAAAACTGGCCATAATATTTCACATATTCTATATAACCCTGGAGACATAACCTGAAATAAAGTATTTTGTTAGCCTGCAGAAACAAGATTCAGTATTACAGCACTATTGAAAAAAGTCAATATAATGACCATTATAATTAATATAGATTTTCTGATTAAAGTATGATTCTCTGTTTGGAATACATCCATAACTGACAGGTCTATGATTGACCTTGTTTTGAACTTTATAAATTGTACTTTCAAAAATGATTTAATACAATTGAAAAAATATTTAACCAAAAATGAATTTTTTACGTATTGTACAAATGCCTTGAGACGACGTTTTCATTTTAACGATACCTGTATGGGAACTCTATATGGGTGTTAAGGGACCTTACTGCCAATCAAAAATGAAATTTGCTACTTTAAATTTATGAAAACATCCTGGGATTAAATATTAATATTTTCAAGATGATGCATATATATAAGAAGCATATATAGAAAAGAACTATAATCTTCACATTTCTCCAAGTATATATGCAAATAAAGTGTGAGTTGTGCATAAACCAGGGGTTTATTTATATGACATTAGTAAATACAGTCAGCTTTCACTCTTAATTTTACTGTATTTACTTGGTGCAACTTATGGGTCAGGTGGTTGAAGCAGCTAAGGTCTAGATCATGCAAAGTCCAGGGACCTGGATTAGTGAAACAAGATGGGGAAAATAACAAAATAATAAAAAATAATAATTACTATTATTATTATTATCATTTAAACTTAAAAAATAAAATGTGATTACTTTTTGTGTATTGTTGCTCCATTATCAGAGCAATTGAAAAATATCTTAAAAGCCAATAACATTCAAAATAAGTATTCTACCTATAGCTACAGTTGTCTAGAAGCTAACAATTTCACTCAATCATTAATCTATTCTACAACGAAAGCAAGAAGAATATGTCAGAAAGAAAATTTTTTAATGGGAATCAGTTTTCACAATAGATTCCGTTTCATTCACAGCGATTCATCTAGCTGAATACTATGGAAAAAAATCACTTCATTGAAAAATTCCAGTACTACATTGGCAAGGCTTACAAAATGGGTATAAGTCCTAAGTACATATATATAAGGAAAACTACTTTGCTATAGCATGGAAAGTAAGAGTGGATATAATAAATGGATAACTACTTTGAATAGTAAATCATAGAATCATACTTGATTTTTGAGAAAAGCATTGTCCAATGAGTTTGAAATTAGAGTAGTAGTTCTAGGTTATAGTAACTAATTCCTCTCTGACTGTGTCCAAAACACAAGTTTGTCCTAACTGTACAAGGTACACAAAAACATGCTTTAGTTTATTTATAGTAAGAGTTTAGTCCTACATGAGTCATAGATCAGTTTGATTTTATTCTAAACAAATATTGTGTCTATGTACTTCAGTGCAATGTAAAAGAAGAAGCATATTATCATACTTATCCCTTCTCTATTTTTCTTAAAACAAAATTATAAACAATTATATGGTTGTCATATTGATTTCTCTTTGGAGTACAGCCCTGAAAGATGGATTTCCTAATCAAAATATTCTAAACTAGTTTATAGTATCAAGTACACTATCTTAATCTAATTTATTTACTCTAAGAAACTATGCCCAATCTATGTAATACATTCCAATATCTCTGTTAGGGTTATCTCAATAGGCTGCATTTCAGATTATACTTCTACTCATATGTACAATATTCCTAAGGTTTCTTAAAAGGAATAATTATAATATTCATTATTTTTGTTTAATTTTATAAGCAAATAAGTGAAAGAAAGAAATGTAACATCTCTAATTCAAATTCCAGATGTAGAATATTGTTTTGTTATAAAATGTGCTATTTAATGCATCATGCCCTGTTAAAAAATTTCTTATTATGAATTATCTTTCTTTCTCTCTTTGTTCCAGAACACTGAAGTAGTAATTTAATCCTGGAATCAGGACTGATTTGAATAAGAAGAGCCAGAAAGATCTAACTCTAAAAGAGTCCTCAAATTCTGGATCTAGACGCAGGATATTTATCTTTCTATGAAATACTAATATACTCATTAACTCCCTGTTCTACTTTCCTTCCCTTTCTTCCAATACAATGACAAATTCACTTCTGCCTTCTGTTCATTATCAAGCTGAGAACATGTAGTGTGCAGTTTCATAAGATGCTTTTCAAAGTCAATTATTTCGTCACTCTTTTTGTAGCAACTATTAAAGCCAATTAAGAAACCAACTCTCTATGCATATAATCTACAGACTGAACACGACTGGAGAAAGCCAGTGAGTGGTACACATTATTAGCAATAGAAATGTTTCCTTTTCAATCATTAAAAGCTAAATCCTTTCAATGGTCATGAAGTTCCCTGTTTTCTGGCACCCACAGCCCATTTCCATTGGTCCCTTACCCTCCTGTTTTATTACCTTCCCAGTTCTCACTGGGCTGTACACACAGTGGCCTTCTGCCTCAGGGAGTTTGCACTGGCCTTTCCCTTGCCTAAAGTGCTGTTCCCAGATAGCCACATGGCTAATTCTTATTTCCTTCAATTATTGTCCTTGCTCAGATATCACCAAATTTAAATATATTTGTAATCTACTCTCACCTCTAATACTCCTAATCTTCTAATTCTGGCATGCTTGTTTTTTTTTTTTCAATAACCCTGGTCAACTTCCAACATTCTGTGTAATTTGTTTTTAACTAGCATTCTTTGTTTCTTTATCATCCTCTTAGACCAATTTCTAAGAAAGCAAGAATACTGTCTATTTTCAAACCCAATATACCCAACCATCCAGAACATTGCCTTGCTCATTGGGATCATTTGAATAAAATACTTTTTAAACTAATGAATACCTTTATAATCACTACTCCAAACATTTTTTTCTAAAGAAAATTGTTAAATATTATGTTGAGTGAACTTGTTTCACTCTTTGAAATTATTATTTCAAATTTATTAGCTCGTTTCAAACTTCCAGCCCCATATTTTACCTGGACAGGTAGATAAGATTATCCATGTGCTCACCTGGGCTTGCTCCAGTGGAATAGCCTTCAGTTCTCTTCCTACCAGTCTTTGATGCTCTGTACTATCTTCTCCTTGAAATAGTATTTATTTGGCTCCTGAGGCAAGACACAGACCAGATTCTCCTACCTATCTGACCCTCTCATCAGTTTCCTTAGCAGCTTATACTCCTTTCCTTATTTATTGGTTAACTTTTTGTGTGTCTGTAAGGCCACCTTGTCTTCAGAAAATGCGTAACTTCATTCACTTTTACAGCTTCAAGATTTAATAATTCTCTCCAATAACCCTCTCATCTAAATTTCTGTTTTAGGTTCCACACTGTCAAATATGACTATTACTCATCATTTAAACGGTATTGAATAACACGTCTCAAGGTTTTAAAGTAAATTAACCTATAATGCAAAGTTTACCATCCCATGAGTAAAAAGAATGAGTTTAGATCAATATTGTTTTGAACCAGACTCTATCGCTTGTTATCTTCATTAGTTTTCTTATCTTCTCTATTCCTCAGTGATCTCACGTGTGCAATGTGGTCACTAACAAAAACTCTCATGAGAGTAATCCTTAGTATGAAAATAATGTATATAAAGTGTTTACAGACTCATGGACTTGCACTACTTCCTCAGTAAAGGGTTTCTGCTATTGAAATTAGTATCATCTGTTTTATTCTCATGATCATCTCATTTTATAAACAATAATTGTTACTTCCATTTTTCTTATTTGGAAAAATAAGGTGTTTGCAGCAACTAGTATGAAAAATCTTGACCTGAGCAAATTATCTTGTCTGAGTCGTCACACTTTCTGATTTTGTTTAATTCCACTTTTACTGTTAGATTGGGATTCCTTAAATCATGGCTTTAGAGAGACAAACAAAAAATATTCAGGGCTAACCAGGTAACTGGGAGAACAACTGGCAAATAAGAAAACCTTCCCAGATTCCCTTCATTTACACAAAATCACATGGTAGCTAGGCTATATAAAATGTGTATACTGGGAATGTTTTTGACACTTTTGTATGTTTTATTTTGTCATGTTCTGATTTTCTGAGATTTTTATCTTTGCCATTTTTCATCTGTTTGTTTCCAATTACCAAGGAAATACTTGCATGTTTGTGTATTATGTGTTTGATAAGCAAGAGAGCTATATGGACGGATGGGGAGGCAGAGAGACAGAGGCAGAAAGAGATAAGATAGGGTGAAATTAGGGATTCGTATTCCCGAGAAATCATGCCCAGGGAAGGTGGTGGAATTTCTATTTTCCTCACTACTTACTGCCAGCATTGCTGTATTCCTACAGTTCTTGACACTCATTGGTACAAATGATAGATTAGATAAAAATGGATATTTATATAGATGACAGAAAAATAGATGATAGATTGATAGATTTATTTTTAACCATTTGGTAAAAATGAAGACATCTACCTTATAAAAGTAGACTACCTGGGAAAAAGGGGTTCATTTATGAGGAAAGATAAAATCAGACTGGTGGTGGTATTTACTGGAGTATACACAGATGCTGATTTACTGGAGTATACACAGATGCTGATTTACCGTGATGCTTACCTTAAATCTATATGTTACGATGCAGTGTTCCTTCGATAAAGTTTTAAAAATGAAAAAAAAAAAATGATGTGATGGAAGTAGTTATTTAGAACTTTGCCTGGTATGTAATACACAAATTCTTTAAATTGTCTTTTTTATTATAAAATGCAATGTGTTAACCACCACAGAGGCCCTGCTGTTCAGCCCCAGGCTGGTCCTAGGTAATAACTAGGCAAGTCAGAACTACAGGGGTCAGTCAGCTCCTTCTTGCGGGATCAGGCTTCCTATGACTTTCCCTGGAGACCTTCCCATCTACCTGGCCAAAGATACCTGTTCCACAACTCCCTCTCCTCAGAGGATCTTCTCAACATCTTTCCTTTCGTAGCTCTCGGATCCGCACGCCAGTTCTAAAGCAATTCCTCTCTTCTCTGGCACCTTCCATTTGATTCTTCATCTACTTTTTCACCAAAAATCTCTTGTACTTGTGTCACGACATGGTGATTAGACCTGATGCAAGTGGCAAACATTCTTCCAGCCTACACAGATTCTCTAGAGCAACATTACTCGTTGATTCTCTTCCCCATGGATTTATCTTCCATGAACATCAATTCAACAACTATGCAGTCAAGAGATGCAGAAGTATTTTACTTTTTACGACTAGGCATTCTAATGGAGGAAGGTTTTCGTTGCCAAAAATGAAGTTCAACCCTGTCTTTTCTTTATTAACTCAAAATAAGTAAGCATTTTGGCTAAGAACATTAAACAGATTAGCCTGACATTTATTTGCTATGCTTTTTATCTTGTTACATCTTTCATAAATTATTCCTTTACTGTTTTATTGGCTGATGTGCCTGTGTGCCCTAATATTTTTCTGAAATTCTGATGATAAGTGTAGCTACATCTTAAGCAAATTTGATTTTAAAACTCTGGTTTTTAATATTTTTTGCTCATTTATCACCCTTTTTCATATAAAGATCTGTTTCTCCTTTTTCCTCTGACCATGAGAAGGTTAGACTCAATTTTTTTATGGCCATTAACCCCCTTCCTTTTAATTCAGTGTAGTCATGAGTCTCCGCTTTAACCAGGGTTGACTTAACACGGCTTTTATTCTGGGTGAACACCCTGCTTCACCCAAATCATGAGTGCTCTTTGCTTCATGGAGCTCTATTGCTTCTCTTTCCAGAGCCAATTAGATTTTAGCTAATCTCTTGCCCCTTTAATTCTCCTTGATAGTTTTCAGAATAATATGTGCAAACTGCTAATGCATTATTACTCCCACTTCCTGGTGTATCCAGTCATGGATAAGGTCATGGAATTGTCTGTCTCTGGCTAATAACAAATTCACTGTTCTCAATTGTGTCTAATAACAAAATATTCCTTGCCTTAGGGCAGTAATACACTGTTACCTCTATTTTTTTTTTTTTTTTTTAAAGAAAGGTGCAGGAATGAAAGGCAGGAATGAAGATCAGTAGGCAGGTAGATGGGAAGAGAGAGGAGCAAGAAGCATTTATATTTTATTTTTATTTAGTTTTCACACTGGTTGTTTCCACCTGGACTCTGGACTCAAATCCAGGAATACGTGGCTTGCTCCTTCAGAGGTGATTGACCTAACCTCTGCTCCACCAGGGTCACCACCTCTATCATTTAACTACAACTCTCTTAATGGACTGTCTAAAGTTACACGCTTACCTTTAACATATGTGTATATATGTGTTAGGTATACTTCCCCATAGACTTTATATTTTGTACCTCTCAGCCTCAGAATTGGGGACCTTATCCTATTGCTTTACATGCTAGAAGTCTTTGTAGGAATATCTGCTCTTGAGGAATCCTTGATGCCTTCCTCTCAACAGAGGTGAAGTGACCTATGATACCTAGCTGGCCCTGGATTGGCTTTCATGTATATGATTTGAAATGAACATACTATAAAGATTTCCTGAACTCTAGTTCCTTTTCAGGGCAAGTAACCAAACATGCTCCCAATATGGAAAGGTTAGTGAAAAAAGGCAGGATCTGAGGGTTTCTAGACAAGTCAGTGGGTCCACCACATTCTCTAAATGTTAGAAACTTCATTGCATTAAGCTAGACCAGTATAGAAAAATCAAGGTCATAGCATAATGTTTCACAAAATGTTTTTTTTTACAAAGATATAAAGGAAAGACATTAAGAAAATACTTTAAAATTTACCAGATTATTTACCATAAATTCTTGGTTAAAATATTAACTGTAGAGCTATTTCTCATGGCCATTGTTTTCACTACTAGGTGACCACTTCATAACAACTAATAGGAGATATTTTTATCTGACTAATAAAGAATAGTTTGTCTTTCTACTGAGTGTACATGCATTTGTGTGTGTATGAGAGAGAGGAAGAACAAGTTCATTTAACTTGTTAAGTCTAATTATGTAACTGTGACACATATTCTATATGTAGATAGAAAGCTTAGAAATTTTTGTAAAGCTAGTTCTAGAAAATAATTAATTTTGCAATGAACTTTCTATACTAACTTAATCTGTAGATTCAGAGAAGTTTTCATACTCTAACTTTCTGTCCATTATGAGGTTTTCACTTAATTAATTCCATTTTATTTGACTAATTCCATTTTATTTCACTATAAGACAAAGTAAACTTCCTGGAAAAAAAGATGATTAAGGCAAATATGCAAAACATACAATTTAAGTCTGCCTTCTTCATATTCAATCAAAGGGCATGCACTACTTGAAGTTTCATATATGCTAGCACCTATTAACTTATCAAATGAAGAAAACTAGAGTTTAAAAACAAAGTCATTTCTTCCATATGTTTTCCTATTTTAAAGAATTCCCAGAGTTTATAATCCTGGGTAGCATTATAATATAGTTGACTCTGTTTTTACAGTATAGATTGATGGCTTAAAAATCCATTTCATTCAAAATTTACATAAAATAAAAATACAAATAATTATGAAATGTTATTTCAATTATTGAAAATTAATCTGCACACCTAGGATATCAGAAATTGTTTGCTATTGTATAACCAGCAAATTCTACACTGGGTCTAAAATGACATACAGAGTCCCTTTCACATTGTTTCTATTGCATTTTTACACATCAAAATAACAAAGGAGGAAAAAAAGCTCTAAACTTTTTATTGTTATGTATAGTGTTGATATAGTTTTCATAATTGAAAAAGTAGATTAGAAAGCATTCATTATAATAGTGAAAAGAATAAATGATTTGTAGCATGAAAGACAAAAAAGATGGATTAATACGTTTTGAGTTCCATTTGAGTTCTTTAAGCAGAATGAAAAAGCACATCACTGTCCCTTCAGCTTACAAGTTAGATTTCTTCTATCTTGAGAGGAGTCAAATTTGTTTTTCTTTCAGTTGATAGCTAGTTAGGGGTGGAAAGCTTTTACGCTGATGATTTAAGGAACCACTAAAATGTCTGTGCAAGTCCACAGAGAATCATAATGGACTTTAGTAGTAAAAAGCATGAATGATGTTTCTGTAACTTTGATATACTATATTTACTTGGTTGGGTTATATAACATTACAAAAAGAGAGCAGTGGGAACCTGAAACTCTGGATTTCAGTTTAGCCTTTGTTCCTCACTAGAGATATGATCTAAAGTAGTTTATTTCATTATTCTCCAATAGTTTTCCTCTGCATAATATGATAATAATAATAATAATAGTCTTTCATGTAGATTATTGTGAGATAAAAATAGATGTACATGAAAGTATAATTATAAATTGATTTTAATTTATTTAAAAACTATTTATCTAATGCAGCTTGATCTTATACCAGTATAACAAATTTCACCTCTGAAGGCAATTGTGGTGTTTTCCTTATTTGATACAGATACATCCACAAGGAAAATTTGTTACAATTCGTACCACATTAGTGTCAACAGAGGTGAACAATTATATGAATATGTCAAGACATAGAGTTTGAAGGATGTGAATGTTTAAGAGTTCTTATCAGGCACAGAGAATTGTGTATATTTCCTAAATCCTAAAATTAAAATACAGAATAGATGGGATTTAAATTCCCCAAAACATCTCTGCACTGTTGCATACTATGTGAGGTGCTTGGGAGTCTCTAGTATTACCATGTGTTCATTTTGGCCATGATGTTTCATCCTGAAACAAATGTAGGTTAAATTTCCGTTGTAACCATTTTTAAGACAAAGCGCTAAACAACTTGTTATAAGATTCTATGAAAGAAGGCTTAAAGCTTTTGGTTTATGTTTTTCAAAGACTGATTGATTTTTATATTAAGGAAATTATGTTGCTTTATGTGGTTCAGATGCCTTCTGTGATTCTTAGTTTAAAGTTTACCTTATTTTAAAATACTTCCTTTTTCAGTATTGATTTCTGGGATCATGGAGTAAGAAAAGAGAAGCAAGTCTACATCCTGAGACAGGAAATAAATAATACACAAACAAAACGAGAAATATTCTGATCTATTCTTTGGACTGTTCCATAACAGTGGGTTCCTACACAGTTTAGATCATATATAAGCTCACGGAACTCATGTTCATTTAAATACACTTATTTTCAGGATAAATATGCATAATATCACTGGTATATAAAATGACTCAATGTATTTGGAATTTATGTAGAATGTGTATGTGTTTATTCTACTAAATATGTAATGAAAGGTCACATTCTTTGATGGTGAAGGTTAGTCACATACTTATTTAGAGAAGGAAGATCACATGTGTGCTAGCCATGGAGAAATCACTGAGAGCATGTAACAATTATCCTACTATGCAACAAAGCATAAATATAAAAGAATTCCCAATGTGAGAAAAGTTTGAATCATTCATAACATAATTCATTTGCTTCCCAACTTATATGAACTCCCTGGTCTACGGCAGAATCAGTTAATTAAAAAAAAATATGTCAGAGAGTGCATCGTAACCATTTTTCAGATTCTGTTTCAGATTCACAGTCACAAAAGTCTGCTTATATTTGATAGCTTATTTTCAGCAGAAAAAAAAGTATCAGTCATGCACTTTAAAATATATTATTTATGCAGACTATTTAAATACGCACATAAGAGCCAGTTGAGATAACTGAAATGTAAATTATATTTATATATGTATACATATACATACATAAAACATACATACATATATATGCTCATTTATATCATGATCAACTCCCCTGTTCAAAGAAGCAAAAATAATGACAAAATTCTGATTTAAAACAAGAGATAAAACTAGAGGAGTGTTTGCTCAACCATTAATTGTGAATCAATTTGTTTAATTTTCTCACAGTTGATTTTGTTTAATTAAATGACATTAGCTCACTTTGTAGTTAGACATCACTGCAAAAAGAAAAGAGCAAGACTTTGACATTCTTGTGTCTTCCCTATTTAAAGAGATATTTATTCAGAGTGTTCAGTTCACATTTCTATGTTGCATATTTTTGCTCTAACAATAATACATTTAAATTTTGGAATACAATAGCATATAAGAAAATAGAGATGTGCGCATTGCACCAATTCCTTTAGAAATTAGAGCTAACATAGCATGAGGAGAATGTAATTCAACTAGAGAAATGAAAATTTACATTTTTTATCTGTGAAAGAAACTGAACACTGATACTCTGAAAATCATTTGCATTAATAAAATCTGTCAAAATACATTGACTATATGCAACATTTAGACAAATGTCACTATTATCTCTTGCTCAGACATGGTATGAGGGCCATGTTCATCATGTCCTTTATTATATCATCCAAGCATATTTAAGACTACAAATGACTTTCAGCTACTTAAACACATAATCATGATATAATGTTTGTGGCTTTATAGCCTCAGCATAGGTCATGTAGATTCTTCTTTTCAACTTATTTTTATTCTTTTACATTAACTACTCTGACAGATTGCTACACCAAAGGTTTATGAAGCAAATAATCAGTGTATATTCAATTACCTTATAATTTTGCATTGAATGTTCAATATATATCCCATCCTGCCCTGTCTTGCACAGGGGCTGCTCTGTATTTTGGAAAAAAGACCTACAACTAAGATTTTTATGCTTGCCTTCATATTGCTTCTATTTAGGTGGGAACTATAGAAACATTTATTTAGTTTTATGTTTAAAGGAAAGGTACAACAGGAATGAAGGTGAGTAGAAGCAGGAAGGTAAGAAGAAAAAGGAGAAAGAAGTATTTTATCTTATTTTAGTTCAACTTGGTTGTTCCCCCTGACCTCAGGAAGCAAAGCCAGGACCTTGGATATATATGGACAGCACCCAGCCATTACTCGACCAGGGCACACCGTAAGTGTTTTAATACAAATACACCAATGAATCTGTTCAATATATTTTTTTAATTTTTCATAGTAACATGTTTTGTTTCTTTTGTTCAAATTACTATATTCATTTTAGGAGACTGAAATTGCATCTCTGTCTATGTGTCACACCACCCCCACCACTAGAGCTCCAGCGTCCTTCGCCACTTTGTCCCTCTATCCTTCCCTTCCTCCCCACTCCCATCAATCTGGGAGCCACCGTCTTTTTTCCCACGCATTTTTACTGGGGTTTATCTGTTAATGTGTTTCATTTCATTATGTTCACATATACATGGAGTCATCCTGTATTTATCTTTTTTTCTGATTAGTTTCACTTAACATGATCCCTTCCAGTTCCATCCAAATTGTTGTAAAGGGGATAATTTCTTTTCTTTTTTTTTTTTTTTTTTTTTTTGTTAGTAGCTGCATAGAATTTCATTGCATATACAGACCACAGCTTCTTTATCATCTGTTGATGGGCATTTAGGTTGTTTCCTTGTCTTGGCTATAGTGAACAGTGCTGCTATGAACATAAGGGTGCAGATATTTTTTTTCTGATTAGAGTCTTTATATCCTCTGGGTGTATGTCAAAGAGTGGGATTGTTGGGTCAAATGTTTCAGGAATCTCCATACTATTTTCCAAAGAGGTAACACCAATTTACATTCCCATGAACAGTATAGGAGGGATCCTTTTTCTTCACATCTCTTTCTACACCAGCTCTTTCCAGTCTTTTTGATACAGATCATTCTCACTGGTGTAAAGTGGTACCGTGTTACAGCTTTTATTTGTATTTCTCTGATGATGAGTGATGTAGAACATTTTTACAGGAATCTGTAGGCCATTTGCTGTCTTTGTATATAGATATCCATGCAGTTTTTTTGTTCAGTTTTTGAGTGAGTTATTTGCCTTTTTATTGCTTAGGTGTGTGAGATCTTTATATATTTTGGAGATTAAGCTCTTATCTGATGTATGCTGTAAGAATATCTTCTCCAATTCTGAGTTGTAATTTTTATTTTAGTGGTGGTTTCTTTTGCTCTGTAGAAGCTTTTCAGTTTGTTGTAGTCCTGAGTGCTTAGTTTTATCTTGGCCTCTTTTGCCATAGCTATTTTTTCCCCAATGATCTCTTTGAGGTTGAGGTCATGGAGGGCTTTTCTCACATTTTCTTCTAAATATTTTATGTCATGTCTTATGTACAGGTCTTTGATCCATCTTAACTTTTGTTTATGGCTGTAGTTAGCAATCTAGTTTTTTCGGTTTTTTTTGTTTTGTTTTGTTTTGTTTTTGCGGATGTCTCTCAATTTTCCAACACCATTTGTTAAATAGTCTTTCCTTACTCCACTGTATACTCTTGGCACCTTTGTCAGAGATTAACTGCCCATATAATGTGGTTTAATTTCTGGGCTCTCAGTATGATTCACTGATTGGTGTGTCTATTTTTGTTCCAGTTCTATGTTGTTTCAGTATGATCATTCTATCGTATAGCTTGATATCAGGGAGTATGATTCCTCCACTGTCTTTTTTTCTCTTAATAGAGCTTTGATCATTCAATGCCTTTTGTGATTATATACACTTCAGTATTGTTTGCTCTATTTCCTTGAAAAATGTGCCTAGGATATTGATGGGAATTACATTAAACTTATTGCTTTGGATATAATGACCATTTTTACTAAGTAAGTTCTTGTGTGCCAGAAGTAAATACATACATATTTAAGAAATTTAAAGAAAATATAATAATAAATTCCTGTACTGAGTGACACAATGTGTTTTTTGGCCCATGACTTTGGTTATTAGACCATATCATTTATTGAGCAGAAAAGACATTTCAGATAAAATCATATGCATGGGCACTTATGTCAGAAAGACTAGTGTAATCTTCTGGGAGCATGAACTAGTTTGATCTCATCTGACTTTCAGATACATTTATAGACAGATCAATGAAGCTAATAATAACACTACTGAATAACTACTATGTTTAAGAGTGTATTAGTCTGTTCAGGTTGCCATATCAAAATACCATAGGATATATGGTATATTTCTCACAGTTATGGTGGTTGGAAAGTTCAAGATCAAGCGGGTGGTAGATTTGGTTCCCAGTAAGATCACTTCTTGGTTTGTAAATTTTCTCTTCTGCTGATTTCTCATGTGGTCTTTCTTCAGTGTGCTTTTTAGAAGATATACATATCTGTGTGTGTGCATGTGCATAATATGTATATTTCTTGTAGGATAACCAACCCTATTGTATCAGTTCCCCATCATATGACCTCCTTTAACCCTAATTCCCTCCTCCTAAAAACCCTATTTCCAAGCACAGTCCCACTACAGTTTAAGCTTTAACATAGGAATTAGGTGGGTCAGACATTTCTGTTCATGTCACAGGGATTCTGTTAAAGTCCTTAGAGAAAGTTTTTCATTAAATTATCTTAAAGATCCTATGTGTTATACTATTAGTGTCCCTCTTTTAAGTTCTATTTTAATCATATGAAGTCAGGAGAATGGTGTTCAACTTGGGGAAAGAAGAGAAGAAATAGGATGAAAGAAGACAAAAAGGGAAGTAAACAGTCATAGGTATGAATAAAGCAGGATGAAACCCAGGAAAGTCTGAGGCCTCATGAACACTCAAAAGATGGAAATGAACATATGCATGGAACATAATACATGTTTTTTAATATGAAAGAACAGTTTCCATAAATCTTCACTTAATACATACATAGGAAAAGAGCCAGGCCTAGGCCTAGTATGAAGCACAGGAGCAGTCAGAGGAAACTGAAGCATTTCATTCAGACTGGCCACTTTGTTCATCTAACCTTCAGAGAACTGCTGATGCAGTCCTCCTATGCCTGTTCTGCAGCAGAAGCCACTCTGTAAAGCTCCCGAACTAATGGCCCAGAGAGCTGTGACCAAGGACTTCTCAGTGATCCTTCTCAGGATCCCATTTTATCAAGAGAGCGAATCACACTGGGCCAAGGAAAGAATGTGAGTAAAAAGAGCAACACACTAGAGAATTGGAAAGAAAAGTGCCACTCGAAATGAACCCA
This sequence comes from Solenodon paradoxus, assembly GCA_004363575.1. Taxonomy (NCBI): domain Eukaryota; kingdom Metazoa; phylum Chordata; class Mammalia; order Eulipotyphla; family Solenodontidae; genus Solenodon; species Solenodon paradoxus. Next base: position 478,098 of record RJWH01000375.1, read on the forward strand.
GTGAGTTAATAGCCTCCGATGAGTGAAACAATTCTATAGATTGTGTTGGCTTGATTGATCCTCAGTGCAGCTAGACAATTTGGTGCTGCCATTTGAAGCACAGGTAGTTAGCAGGGATGTGACTATTGACTTTGGACACCCTATTAATAGGCTCAGTTTATTAAATCACAATGAAATTGGTAGAGAAAAGTTTATTGGATTTGTTTTTTTAAACTTTTAAAACACCTCTAAATATTAAAGCATACAGACCTTCTTTCCATCCCTTAGTTTTCTTAGTCAGATTTAATTGAAAAAGACTGGAAATATTCTGATTTGATTGAAAAGTTTCATCTGATAAGTGACCACATTTTCTTTATTTGAAGCCCCAATTATAAATTATTATCCATACTGTTTGATTTGCATCCAAAGAATATGTGCCATTATCTCCATCTCCATTATAATCAGTGACTGCATTATCTTATGTCAAGAGTACTACAAAATAACCCACCTAGTCTTGTTCCCTCCATCCTACCAATCTTCCAATAATAATTTCACACAATGACTAAAGGAACTTTGAAAAGAGCAATGAGGTCATACTCCCTCCTGTCATGAATCCCTTCAATATTTTCATTTACCTATAGTATGAAAATTCAAATGCCTAAGTCTGCAAGGACAAGTATAATCTACTCTTGACTTTTGATTCTATTTTTTTCCACTCTCCCTAGGGAAAACATTGAGCATTCAGATACCACTCAACCAACATCTTCTTTGACATAGGCCCTTTGAATATATTTTCATGCTTTGTAAAACTCCCTGTACTATTAAATTCATGAACTTTCTAAGGATGCTAGAGTATTACCCACTTTATTACCCAGTTACTTCTTTTTTAATTGTAATGATCATTATATGCTTAAAAATGGCACAGAGAAGTATTTTAAACTAATACTTCTATTCAGTCTACTCAGAACTTCCTGGCCAGAGGCACTAATATGACTCCACTTAAATGAAAGAGCTTGGAAGTTGGCTGGTAACATCTGGGTCCTCTATCATCTGCAACTTCAACTTGTTCTGGAGACAAACACTTCATTATTGGAATGAGGGACTGTATTAACCAAATGGAGAGCCAATGGTGACTGAAATTTCTGTGAACTAAAATAGGTATTGTCTTCAAAATTACACTATAGATACAGAACAAGTTGCAGATATAGAAGATAATAATCTGCTTTCCTTCCATAACACATCATAGTGGTTTGTCCCTTTTTCTTTTAGAACATTTCACCTAACATATCACAATAATCCGTTTGGGCTGCAATATAAAACTGCTTAGGCAGCTTTGGCTCCACTTTAGAGAAAAAACAGCAGACAATATCTTCAATTTAAAAATCATTTGCATTTTATCACTGAAAGGGACAATGTAAGCTTTTAAAAATCTACTGTATATAAAACTACTCACCTTCAACAATACATTAACTTTAAAACATTATAATATATAAAGTAATATTTAAAATAGTACACAGAAAATCCAAATGCATACACTTTTGCCATATAATAATATTTCAGATGTTTAAAAAACTCGTCATTGGATATTTATATTGACTATTTTATTTCATTTTTTTAAAAAGTCAGCTAAAAATGGAAAGGAACATGTGAGTAAATACACTCCAACAGCTGTTTTACAAACGTAATTTGAATCTAAAAATAAACCAGACCAAAAAGAACCCTATTGACTTAGATATGAAGATTCAGAATAAAAGAAAAATGAGAAAATTATCTTCATAACAGAACTAACTAATCATACACACACACACACACACACACACACACACACGATGAACAGAGAAAGAAAAAAATTACCCTAATTTTAAAAATTTTTCATTTCCTTGAATTTAGACTTCACAGAATTCAAAATTTACAGACTGAAAGGTATATGACTGATCTTGGCTAAATCAGAATTTGAATTTCTTGAACCAAGGAATTTCCTTTGACTCTATATTTATAATGAATACATCTTATATATAGAAATATAAGCATAAACAATAATATTATACGTACCACTATAGACATATATATAAATACATTCTTAGACTATGTGGGGCAGAGAAGAAAATTCTACCACCTGTAAGAAATAAAAAAATGGCATTACTGCAGCAAGAATCTCCTGTTGTCCTATGGGAAAATAAGTCCAGGAGATTCAAACCTGGGAAAAGTGACCCTGTTCCTTGACTGTCAGAACTTTGCAATGGAGAAATCATATAAGCAGCAAAAGCAGAGGTTCTGGTGTATGGGGTACATAGGAGTGGTACATAGCCTTGCCATGGTGGATAAAAGAAAAAAACAAGAGACCAAGAAAGAAGGGGCATTTTCCCCCAAAGCCTTTCTATTGCTGTTTACCTCATGCTAAGATACTACATAAGCACCTCACCAGACACACCCTCCCCCAACGAAAATCCTAGAGCTACTCACACTTATTTTTTTTCAATGACAAAGGGTTATAGTTTTATAATGAGCATGAATGCAGAAATTTTGGAACTGTATTTTCTTGCCAAAAATACACTGGGATATGTAAATTCTGTGAGAGAAAATCAAGCTGTAATTTTTATACTCTAGGGAATTTTCTCATGATGGGGTCTCAGCATTGTGAGAGTGCACAAAGTAAGTTTGGACAATCAAGTCTATTGTGCCAGATGTGATTTCACTACAATTATTTAGAGATGTGTTTGAATTCTGTCACAGAAATTACCTAGCCCACACTCTTCTCTTACTTGTTTTGGCAGAATTGAAAGGGACTGGAAATAGGAAATGTTGCAGAATATTTTGAGTCATAGAGAAGCAGTTCTGATGTTGTAGATTTTGTGAAATTTCTTTTTCTTTTTTCTCATTTTTTAAAACAAGTTTGTGCCTTCTGACTACCTTTACCCACATCTCCCATGTTCTCACCACCTGCCATTAGTAACCACCAATCTGATGTTTGTGTGAGTTTGTGGGATTTTGTTTTTTGGATTCACTATAAAAAAGAGATCATAGTCATTGTTTTATTCTGTTTGACTATTTTTTTGCTTACTATAATGATCTTAAGGTCTATCTAGGCTATGTCAAATGACAAGATTTCCTTCATTTTGGCTAAATAATATATGTGTGTGTATACAGATTTCTGATCCATTCATTCATCAATCAACATTTAGCTTGTTTCCATGGGTTGGCTATATCATAAATATGCTACAATGAGCATGGGGTCCAAATATCTTTCCAATTTAGTGATTTTGTTCTCTTTGGACAAATACCTAGGAAAGGAAATTTTCTTATGTCTGGGTCAGTTTAAGAAGATATGGGTTTTCTCTAAACAAAAAGAGAAAAAGCCCAAGAAGAAGTCTATAACTAATAAAAAAATAGTACTATCATCATCATCACAAAAATAACAGGGAATCAAACTGAAACCCACAGATGAAGGCAAACACTTGAGTTCAGATAAATAGTCCTTGCATGTTTTTCAAAAAAGCAGCAAGAATTGCCATCAACTTACACCCAATCAATAGCTCGGTCATGCCCATGCTCTGGATTTTCTCTTTGTAGCACTTACCACGATTTGTGATAATGAATATGGATGATGTTTTGATGAATAATATGATCCTTCCGAACTTCTAAGAATGTGAGCAGCATGAATATTTTTCTACCTGCCTGGTACAGTGCACCTCCTCAGTATGCTTTTAAATAAAGTTGCTGAACAAAAGATTAGAAAATAATTCCATAAGTGAGAGAATTCTAATTATTTCACTGGAGTGAACATTAATTTATCTTAGATTTAGTTGCATAAATATGTATATATTCATCATTCATATATACATTTATGATAAGGGAAAATCCTGTGACAAATTTTGTTTCCAAGTGTCCATGGAAAGAAAAATATCATACAAGGAAACATACAGACTAATAGACTACAGTGGAGATCCTACAACAAGGTGAATGTTTCTGCTCTCTCTGGCTTCATGCTAGATCAAAGATACTAATTTATTAGGAATCATTTCCAATTCTCTCCTTTACACATCATTCACAGATGACTAAGATAGAGTAAGCTTGTTAGAAATTAAATTTCCACAGTCGAAAAATATTTTAGCCATGACTTTAGACAGTCCAGGGAAAAAAAAATGTCAATTTCAATTTTCTAAGTAAGAAAAATATCCCATGAAGAATAAAAGCAAGTTACTATAGACACTGAAGTCCAGAATATAGTTACTGATGAGATGACTTTACTAAAGATTTTCTATTTTCTGAATAAGCAAATGATGCCATATAATTCATATAAACTTCCCTTTTTCCTCATTTGTACTTACCAGTATACTAGTCCTTGGTTAGACTGCACTGTCAGTGCTGAAAAGCTCAGACTTCATTTTCTATGAGTGCTTGGGGTCATGTGGAAACTGAAATAGCTTGGAATTGTAGTGTTTCCCTCTCTGGCCCACAAAGAACTAATCAAGTAGCTGGATAAAGTAGAAAACCCATGTTATTAGTCATCAGCCGATCAAGGGGAAAGATCCAATTTATATAAATTATTAGCTGTATTAACCTTGTGTAGGTAAGTTAATTTTTCTGGTCTTTGCCATATTATATGACATAATATTAACTACCTTACCAGCATCCAATCTTATGGAGCAGTAAAGAGCATGAAGGATGTGTACATGCTGTGAAAAGTGTAAGGAACTATATATTATTTATTGTGTTTTATTTAATACAATGAGAGCAGCAACTGTAATAAAACTAGCATATATATAAAAACTCAGCCACAGATCAGAAAATTCAATAAACATTAACTCTTCTAGAATTGACCTTAATGAAGAATTAATGTTGATAAAGAAAAAAGGTTTTAATGTATGTTTTCAGTTTTTTAGTTTTTTGTTTAAAACACAAATACTAGCCAGACAATTCTAAAAAGTTGATCTTGTGTTAACATTATGAAAAGCAAACAACTTTCAAAAATCTACAATGAAACTCTTTCAACTCATTATATTCATGACAGCTGTTAAATCACTCAAATGTCAGCTACCTGAATGCATAAAGGTTATAAGAGAACCCCCCTTTGAATCCGCAAAAGTTCATTGACTGATTCTGAGTATCTACCACTTCTATCAATTAAGGGTAAACTGGAAACAATGGCCTACTGTTGGATAGAGGCAACTGGCATTGACATATGAGGGCCATAAAGTGGTTTCTATTATGCATTTGTGAAAAAAAGAAGTAACTTAGATGCTATGATTGGTACACTGAGCTAATAAAGGAAATGCTTTTTCCTCTGGCTTACTGTTTATCAAATGATACATGTGCTTTTGCAAGAGAAAAACATCCATTTTCTGAGTCTTACCTACTTCTCTACATGGCACCTATTGCTTATGGTGATTGAATATAAGTATCACAAAGCAGGCTGAAGACAAAAGCAGTGGGGAATTACATGTGAGCTCATCCAGAGATTTCAGTCAGAATTATTGGACAATAGGAAAATTTCTTTCCAATAAGGCATAACAATGACAATATGATGAGCTCATTCAAAACAAAAACAAAAACAAAAAGCTTTGTCAAATCTCAGGAAATGGAGATAATTTTGGAATGACATAAGTTGAAAATATTTACTCTAATAGATAATCACTCATGGCAAAACAGAGCGAGGGAGCTCTACTGTTGGACTCAATTTAGAGATTTTTTTTTTCACAAGAGCTACTTTGTGGTAATTACTACACGTAGATTTTTAGAGCCGTGACATTGTTAATGAGCCTTGTGTATACAGTACATATTTCTTTGTCATCTGGAAATAGAAAGTATTACTAGCCTTTAGGGACTGTAAAATTTAATCAAGCTTTAACTGATGTTTTAAGGCTTCATAAAATTTCCTTTAATCAAGATTTTACATGAAAATATTTCTAATAATAGATTTTTCTGCACTAGCATTTCCAAGTCAAAGACTACATAGGACAACATTGAGACAACTTGATGCCTTGATTTAAGGTATTCTTCCTAAATTGAGATAATTTTATTACTTAAGGAATGACTAATGATTTTTGGGAGTGAGTATGGGAGGAAATATTTATTTTTAACCTTTGCCTGTAATTTTTGTTAATGAACTATAAAATTGTGAATTGGGGAGAACTGAAAATGCAAATAGGACTTCATTTGGGAAGCAGGATCAGCACAAAAATACCACATACCAAAACAGATTTGAAATTAGAAAACACTCAGAACCATAAGCTCAAAAGCTCAAACCCAGGATAGCAAGCAGAATAATGTCTTCCCTCTTCTACTAAAGATGGACACAACCTAATTCCTGGGCTTCATGGATATATTACCTTTTATAGTTGCTTAAAATGTGATTAAGTTAAAGATCTTGAGACAGGGAAATGATCCTAGATTGTCAAGGTGGGCTCAGGTTCCTTAAAAGTCAGATTTGGCCATGAAAGAATACAGCCAGACTGACATAGCCTGAGAAAGGCTCTGCAGATCACTGATGTCTTTGGTGATGGATGACTGCAACCTTAAGTCAAAGAATGCAGCAGCCATCCCCAAGCTGGAAAAGTCAGAGGACGCAGATTCCCGTTACAGCTTCCATAGAAATGCCATCCTTCCAACACCTTGTTTAAGACTCATGTTAGACTTATGACCAACACAACTATACAATATTAAATTTTCATTAAGTTACTAAGTTTGGGCTAATTTCTTACAGCAGCCACAGGAAATGGATGCACTCAGTTAACTCAGTTACATAGGAAGTAGTCCTGTCAGTGTAAGTATGAGACCATGTCTAAACAGAATTATCAAATTGCAAGTCTGTAGAAACCTATTGGCTATTTAGTTGTTCAAGGAGTATAGCAAGCTATTCTGACTGACATAATAATTAAACCAACAATCTGGACAATTATGAAACACAGATCATCTGACTTGGCATGATGAATCTTACAACTAAATACATTAAAAGATCTTATGCAAAGATTCATTTCACTGTTCCATGGAAATTTAGTAATAATTAAGCTAAAACAGCCAAGCAGAATAGCATTCCTGATCAAGTGGAAATAACTTTGTACCTCTAATCCAAAGATTCCTATCCTTATCCTACTGATTTTATGAACCTTATAAACTTCAGAAAATCATTTAACTTTCTTAGCTTTGGACTTTTTTTTTTAACTGTGATATGAAATATTACCTGGAAGAATCAAAAGCTAAAAAGTGCATGAAAAGAAGCATGGTGGAGTGGAACATGGTGAAAAGATATTAATTATCATAGTATGAGGCATTTTATACGCATTTAGATTAACAAAGTCCTCTGTAGTCAGGAAATATTTTCCTCATGCTGCACCTTATTTACCTTTTAGTTTTGGAAATAGAAAGGTACATTCATTTTGGAAATATCTTCCAAAAATTGGAGAACATCTCATCATTTTTCTCATGTGTTCTCAGAAGGTGCTAGAAATCACTTGTTTAAATGTTGGAGATCCACCTGCTCAGATGCTTAAGCAAAGAAGAAATGATATTTGAGGGTCTTTTTAAGGAACAGCTGCTCTCTGATGTCTCTTATTTGTTTACTGGAGTATCACCCCAAAACTTAGACTAAATTCTGAAAATATATCCTACACAGGCACTCTACAGATTTTTCTGCCCAACAGTGTCTAACATTTAAGCAAGCAAATCCAAGCCTTTGTGTCTATATATTACATGAAAGTATAAAATTTGCAAGCTGAAGTCATCTTCACTCTAAGTGCACAGGTGACAAATGATTTTGCCACAAATCAGTGTTCTTGTTTAACTCAGAGGCAATGTTAATCGAAGTGTGCATACTGTAACCAACATGTGATTCATAGGGTCTCCTATGCAGATCATCATAGATTCCTGCATCCTACCAGAGACCAACTCATGTTCAATCAGGAAGGAAGCTGAAAGATTGCTGTTCTTTTTACTTATAAAAATCATTTCAAGTAATTGTGATGAATTCTATCTTTAGTCTCATGTATTCATGCAGCATTTTTCAGTACATCTTTGTATCAAGAACTTGGTCAAATAAAAGTGAATCAAAACTTAATTCCTACTGCATATAGACACTTCTAGTTCTTCACTTCCCTCTTTGTGACACTGACTTCCAAATCTATTTTTATAAGTTTAATTGCAACTTTAAAGTCTAGTCAGTGCATCAAATTTTATATTGATCATCTTCTCAAACCCAATGAATCTAAAATTATTTCATCATCTCATTCATATTTTAACAACTCAATGCCTTTCTTTTAAAAATATTTTATTATTTATATATTCATTCATTCATTCATTCATGCATGCATTTAATTTAGAGGAAGGAAGAAATCAACAATGAAGACAAGCAAGCAGGTAAGCAGTAGGCAGAGAGAGAGGAAAGAAGCATTTATCTATCCGTTTAGTTGTTCATGTTGGTTGTTCCCCCTTGTCCTGGGCCACAAATCCAGGTCCTTGGGCTCTGATGTGGTCTTTGCCATCTGGAGTCATGGACTTAACTGCTGAGTCATCAGGGTGCATCAACTCAATGTCCTTCTGACTTTTATTTTTTTATTGATGGTAGGATAATGCATATGAAATTGTCACACTGAATGGCTGTCATACTACTCTCAAAAATAATGTTGCATGGATATTAATTTTTGGTTCATTCATATCAACCTCTTCCTCTGAGAGATTTTATATTTGCCTCTCTCCTAAATATTATTTTGGAGACGGGAATCAATTTGACAATCCTTGTTTTAAGGGTACTGATATGACATAGATAAGACAAATCTTGAACCACATTCTCCCTGGTCACATGTTGATCATATAGTGGGTATTGGGGATGATATAGATATGGGCAAGGAAAAAGGGTTTCATTTCTCTTATTATAAAACTAAATATGTTATAAAAAAAGTTATTGTTTTCAACTTCTGGAGACACATGAGCTAGTAGAATATAGTAATATTTTTTAAATAAGAAAAAAAATAGAGGGGACACAGAAATCAAGAGTACTGATGAGTTTGAAATGTTTTAGAATGTTCTTAAAAGATCATGGTTTTAATATGATTATTCCTTCTCTTTTCTTTTGTTTCTTGGGGATTTTGAAGTTATGTTCTGAACATTAGCCATGAAAAGGTGCTACTATATATGAAGACTATAACAGTCCTGATTATAATAGTACTATTGTAACAAAATTTTAATTTTAGCTTAAAATCTAAAATCTAGGCATAACTGATTTTTCCCAGTAAAAGAGCAAGTTGTTGATCATAAAGAATAATACAATCAAGGGGAAGAAATGGGGGAATAAAATATGAAAAATTTAAAAGATATAAAGCATTGAAAGGGTGACAAGAAGAGGTAGAGAGATGAGATGAGAAAGGGAGAGAAAGAAGGGAGGGGAAGAAAGTTCCAGGTGTGAATTGTTATACTTCCACATTAGTATGTACTACATTTCAATTATCACCCAAAGTTTAATTTCCATCCACCATCAGAAAATAATCATCTTTACTGTTTTACCTACCTTATCTCTCTGTAACCTAGTTTTGCATAGTAATTGTCAACATTTTGTATTGTGCTTATATCATTGTTTGTTTATCCACCTCTGGTCCCAGGTCTTGAATCCAGGTCCTCAGTGTGCATATATAATTTAAAATTTCTTCAATTGTATGTTAATTATTCTATTTCCAACATCTCAAGTGCAACCTGACACACAGTAGGTGTTCACAAAGCTTTGCTTAATTGAATGAAACACATTTAATATTCTACTGGATAGCAGTACTGTAATTTTCTAATAGAAATATCCAGTCAAAGTTTTTACTGTATATTTCAGTGGTGAAACATTTCTAAACAACCACTGCATGCATTTCCACTTAGGATGTCAGTTCATCTGCTATCCAAGTCTTACACTTTTAAACTGCGCACACCTGGAATTAATTTAGACTTGTATTACCAGGACAATTTCAAACTCTTTTCTGTGGTATATTATAAGCAATTGACAAAATTACAGTCTGTTCTCAATACATGGCATTTCATGTAGTTTCTGAACAAGCTGACGATTTGGAAACTAAAATGCCCCAAGGACTGTTCCTCAGTGAAGTCAGCAAATGTCATGAGAACCCCATCTGCCCTATGTGCACTGATGTTAAAATCATCTGCCCTATGTGCACAGATGATAAGTGATTTTGCCAAAAATCAGTGCTCCTGTTGAACTCGGAGGCAACGTTTCTCTAAGTGTGCATATTGGAATCTACATGTAATTCAGTGTCTCCAATGCGAAACATGGATTCCTGCATCCTACCCAAGACCAGCTCATGTTCCATCAGGAAGGAAGCTGAAAGATTGCTATTCTTTTTATTTATAAAAACCATTCTAGTAATTGTGATGAATTCTAAATAATTCCAGATTTAGGAAAGGTCTAGCTATTAAAAAAAAGACAAAAAACAAAACTGAACCATTGCTGCAAACACATGGGTACCTCCTATGAAATAGACCCACCTGAGATAGGTCCTCCCACTGCCCAGTCAGACGATGACTTGATCTCTGCAACTGTGAGTCCTTTTGATAGTAGGCACTTAAGAGTCAAAAGCTGCAGCTATTGCTTTCCTTTATCATTAAGTAAATTCTAAGAGAAACTAACCTAGATACCAAATCATCTTTATTTTAGGATTGAGCTGTCATTTTTTAATTAGCTACAATATTTTTATTCTGTAGCAATTATTGCAATATCACTTTATAAAAGACACTGTAAAGAACATGCAATTGGGAAGACATACATAATTCTATGTTAACTTTTTTGTTGTTGGTGGCAGATACATCAAATCGACATGATTCATTTCAAAAAAACAGAGGATTTAAATTCTGGTTACTCTACGCCACATTAGTTATCTTCTATCATTTCTCTAGTGTTGTTTTCGTCAATTCTGCAATACCTATTTACATATGAGAAGATAAAAACTATTAAAATAAAAGAGATCTGGTCTTTTTCTTGCATTGCCCTCTGAAAATATTTCTGACTTAGATCACTTCAGTCAACCCTCCTTCCTTGTTCTTTAAGTTTGACCCAAAGTAGAAAACCATCTGTGAAGCCTAATAAGAGGGAAAGAAGGTAAGAGAAGGATGGTGGAAAAGAATAAGAACTGAAAAATACTTTTTGCCAATTGGGAAGGGCATGGCTAGATAGAGATGTTTTTGAGGATGCACATAAATGACAATTGGGAAAACTTAATAAGACTTTAAAGACATATCAGGATGATGCGTTTCATTCATTGTCTCCAAGAGTAAAGGAATTGAATATTTTGAAATGTCTGGACATTTTGACATTTTCTTTTAACTGCAGTTCTGCTCTGAGGTTTAAAGATGTGGGTCACAGCTTTATTCATTTCACAACCCCTTGGTAAAAACTGTGTGAGAAGAAAAGGAAGTGATGTGTGAAAAGCCTTCAGCGCTTTGCCATCCTGGAAGCACAAGTGAAAAACAACAATGCTAATGATTAAAGTGTGTTCCTGGATTATTTTTCCTTTCCCATTATCGTGTTTAAAGTATTCTTCTTCCATATTGTTCCCACATATCCTCATAAGAAGAAAGGTATAGGAGTGATGCTGCTGTTCTATTTTAAAATCCATTGGTTCCACTTCAGCGAGCATGACTGGCAAAGGAACACTGTGTGATTATCTTCTTCTTTCTGCCAGTGTGTGCGAATATTCTCTTGGGAATCATTCACCTATGACAGCCCATCCAGCCTCCCTTTAATCTCCCTTCTATTCATGACACCACATAACCAGTTTGTGGAAGCATAGACCTCAAATTTAATTTTGGGATGTGTGTGTGTGCGTGTGTGTGTGTGTGTGTGTGTGTGTTCACACTGAGGCATTGTTTTCACTTGTCTGTTTTAACCCTTGACTCTCTAATGAGAAATGTACTTATTTTGTCTTGATGTACAAGATCTGAACTTTCCTTAATAATCAAAACTTGTATTCAAAACATGCTGGGACAAATAAAATATACAATTACTGTTTTCCACATAACTTTTTTTTATACCTACCTTTAGGGCTCTCTTCTTTTGTAAAAGAAATATTCAATACATTTGCTACATGCACCTTAAAGTTTGTTAGATCATAAGAATTATTTAAACAAGATTTTCATAAGAGAAAGCAAAAAATAATAACAAATTATGAATCTAAGACCCAAACAAGTGACTTTTGAAAGGAGGGCTCAAAACCGTTTAGAAATATATCATTGCATATAATGACATCAAATACATATATCGCAATCATGTTACATTTATAATTGAAGATTCTTTATCTAATGCATTTATTTAATGATCATATTCTTCAGTTTTCTTTTTCATTTAAGTAATCTGAGACACTTATTAAAAACAAACAAACTTAGAAAAGTAAAGGAGAATGTCTGGAAGTACCACTCTCCACTTGATTTGTCTCAAATTATTTAGAGCCTTGTATAATTAGTTTTCTCCTAAATTCTTCATTTTCAATGAAACAAACTCCTTTGGATGTTCTTCATCTGATAATTGATTAATTGTGCTGTCCTTCTACAGGGACTGTATTAACACATGTCTTAATTTAGAGCTCACACAGTACCATCTCTGTATCTTCTTGAAAGTGACATCATGAGTATGAATAATATGTGTGATGGTAGTGCCTTTCCAGGGTTTTTCTCCAACAGTTTGGTCTCATTTGGGAGCTAGTTTTACTCTCTGTCAATGTGCTTATATCTGCCAGGAAGCATATTAAACACTGTCAGATTTTATCTTGGTTATGCAGACATATCTCCCCTTATCACACTGGCTATTTTCTGTCTTTGTAGTCGGGGAGAGCAAACTTGGACACCAGATTCCTGATTTTCTGAGTTACATGTGACACATGATGATTATTCTCTATGCTTCTATGTTATCCTTTACACACAGAAAACAATAGCATTCCCTATTAAGGAATCCTGAGAGAATGAATGAATAAAGTTGGGATACTTAAGGTAGAAATCAGAAAAAAAAAAAAAAAAAAAAAACTCAAAACAAACGATGGATGCAATTACTGCTAACATTACAGTTCATCCCTTTCATTTCATCAAACACCCATCTTTAATGGAGAGGGCTGTGGGTGTTTCATACGTATCCTGCTCTTATTATTCCTTGTATCAAAGCTGTAATTTTCTATGCTTAAGTCCTTATCTCTTTATGATAGTCCTTAATATTTTAAAAACAAGAATAATCTTCCACTATTACTGACAACTATCTGTGTTATTCCTCAAAAGTTGTAGTTTCCAAGAGGACAAAGTTAATCAAATTGGATTAGAACTTAAGGATCTAAACTTATTTAGATTTTGTTTTAATTTTGTCTATTATTGGTTGTGCTTGTCTCCTACCACAAAGCATTTTTTTGATTTCCACTCTGGTCAAAAATACTTTAAAATTGTCTTTTGTATTTTATTTCTGAGATATAATATACGTCACTTGCTCAACACTAAAACTCCTACTCATTTAAGTAAGTTTTTCTAGAAATGTCCTCTCTATCAAATCCTCTTCTCATTTATTCATAGACTCATACTATAAAACTATAAATAATTCTAGAAGTGGAGGAAGTTTCTAGAGAAATAAATTATCCCCACTATAATATTAATGAATATTCTGATACAGATTTAATTGTTATATATTTGAAGCTGGAAATGTTTTAACCAATTAGTTTTGGCCTTCTAAGAAGGAATTGGGATTTACTTCTGGTGTATACTTTTTCTTAGTTCTGGAAAGAACAAATAAAATTACCTATCCAGTTATTCAGATATTCAGATCTCTGGTACAGAACCTCCACGCTGAGGTAAGGCCAATGTTTTTAATGTGGCATTTTGATTTGTCAGTGGTCTGTTCAAATTTTAACTGCTATTACTGTTAAAATTAGATTGTGCTGTTCTTCTATGTCTTTATTTCATCTGAAAGTTTATCAAAGAACAGTATAATTTTCTGGGAGTAATATGAGGTCTATTAAGATGATTGAGTATGTCTTCATGTGTAGAGAGCCTTTGCTTGAGACCAAATGGTCAGAAAAATAACAAGGGTACCTGAAAGAAAAGTCACTATCATGGTCAGAACAAATCTAAGTCAAAGCCAAGATCAGGCCACTGGAGAGTGGTGTTATTTTAGTCCCAGATGCAGCTGATTCTGGATGCTCTGCCAATCAAGTGCAGTGACCATGCCCCAGGTAAAATAGCTGCATGCATGTTGTGATTTAATAGAGCCATAACAACATGGTCATAGCCTTTGAGGCCTGGCAGTTTTCTAAATGATGTACACACTGAGCTGGCCATATAATTTGTCTTCTAAGAGGAACACTCTGAAAGCAAAAATGGGTGCTATTAATTATTTCACCCTAACACCAGGTGTATCCCTATACCCAATTGGATTATTGTGGAGAGCGAAGCACTGCTTCCCTTACTCACTCAGAGAAGCCCTGCAAATTCAGCAGATACCTGCATTGTGAGGCCAGGTAGACCAGGGACAGTGACGCTGTTGATGCCTGCCCCTCATGTCCTGCAGAAGTCATTGTAAGGATGACTTAGCTAGAGGAGATAAAGGTCACCTAGGAAAAACCACTAGACATCCTGATCAGTTGTCAAATGGGGACTTATTTTCTAATCATCTCAAAATAGCAAGTAAGAGTGACCTGATTTTGTTTATCTGTGTTATTTCAATGATACAGGATTTAAGAGGGGCATACTGAAACCTGTATTTTCATTCCTGACAACATTCACTTTTCCCTTCTAACTGAACTCTTATTTTACTCACCCTGAAATTCTTTGTCCCTACTCTTATCCACTTATCTATATCGTATTTGTTCTTCTGACCTCTCCTCTAGAAAGCTTAGTGTATTAGAGAATGTGCATTACTATTTTCATAAGCAGTTATTTTACTTAGATTATTCCCTTACTCAGTTACTTATTAATTCATTACCTATTCTTGAACAATGTCTCTGATCAAAAAATTCAGTTAGTAATATGTATTCATAGCCATTAATAAGATGTCACCTTTCAAATATCAACAATTATACTTAAAATTGATATAATGATAAAAATTACATCATAATTTCTTCCTTTAAATATGCTCAGTGTCCCATATTATAGGTAAAGCTTGATATTGGATCAAAGCTTTCATATTACAGAACAATGTAGTAGGAGCAAAATACTAGAAACATGCTTAGCAAATTAACAAGTGTAGGTTGCTGTATGTTGATAAAATGCATGCCATAACTAATTGTTCTAAGCTTTAAACACTGGCTTTCTAAAATATGAAATCTAGATTGCACATTTTTAAATGCAAAGTTATATATTTAGTATCATTGCAAAATTAATTTGCAATTGTTTATTGTAATGAATATAAAGGAAGTAGATATTATATACAGAAAACATTTAAACCAACAAAAAAATAAAATAGGGTCTTTTAAATAAGTGTTTGTATAAATTTTTCTCCCCTGTGAATAGTTAACATTTAGTTAATCTTTAGGGTCCACAAGTCTCTGTAGTCTTGACTTTGTTCATTTGTACATATGAGCATGTTTTGTTTTAGCCTGAGTTCCCCAATGCATTGTTAATTCTGAATCAATTTGTTTCATCTGAATTTTATGATTGGAGGCATCAAAGTCTTGACAGCGTGAGCTTAATGAAATTCCCTATCTATAGAGACTCTGTGTCCAAGGCCCCATGGATATACTGGCTAGGGGATGAGGGTTTGGAACACGGGAAATTCTCGGGAGACTAACAAAGTGATAGTGGAAATGGAAACGCACACCTGATGCCATAGAAATCAGCAGGTTCCTCCAACAGGATTCTCATTTCTAGGAGTGAAATGTATATTCTGACTAATCTATACATCTTACTCTACCACGCAAAACCCTACATTCCATACAGAAATGTTACAATTTCTACAGTGGGCCCCCCAAAATGTAGAGTGATGGCAGTACAGTAACATTAATGACATTTGGTTGAGACTCGATTATACATCAACCCACTTATGGATTAATTAATTTTCACAATTACCTATTATCTTCTTTACATATTAACCTCCTGTACAGATGAGGGTGCTGAAGTAGTAAGTTACTCAAAGCCACACAAGAGCTCACGAGCCTTTCACTGGTTCTCACCCAAGAGATGGTCTCATTTCTGACAACTGTATCTCTGAGAGCCCTGAATTTTCGAGACAAAGTAGGGTTGATAGAGAGCAGTTCTGTTCTGAGTGACCTCAGATGAAAGCATCATGGTTCTGTCATGTGTAATAATCTAAGTAAAGGTCAGCACGTTTTTTTCTGTTAATGGGTCAGATAGTAGATATTTTAGTTTTTATAAGCTAGATGGTCTCTGTCCTAACTAGTCCATCTTGTTAACCTCTGGAAAAGCTGGTACAGACGTTATATAAACAAATGAACAATAAAACTTTATTAAAAAATCAGGCAATAGTCTGGATTGGGTCAGAAAGTCAAAAGTTTGTCAACCCCTGATCTAAACTCATATTTCACAGCATCTCGTTGATAGTTAAAATTTCCTTTATCCCCCCATATGTCTGGAACTCTCTGATCTTGAAATAAAGGTGCACATGAGCAGGGGCATTAATCTGAGGATCACTTTGCAAGATGCTCAGACACTTGTCAGCATTGGGTGGAAAAACGTGATTAAGATTCTTTAACCAAATTCAGTAACAGAACTTCTCCTTCCTTCCAGTAAAAATAAAGCAATGGAATAAGAATAGTGTGTCTAAAGCCTTAGCAATAAATGAAGTTTCCTTCGTGACTAGTGAATTATAGACAGATAGATAAAAAGGTAGATAGACCTTTCCATGACAGTGATTTTGCATTTCTTCAGAGTCAAGAAAGGAATGTAATATGTGTGTATGTGTTTAAAATGTTTGAATTGTATCAAAAGAGTTCATATTTTATCATTTATATTTCAAGTGTGTGTTTGAGTGGCATAACCCTGGCATATACTCATACTCAATGATGTTAGAAGATGAGAACATAATTTTTGAAATATTTATCATTCAATTCATTCTGTACTCCCTGTTTTAGTTATAGTTTTCACACAGGTGGTCTTTCCCAGGTTCTAATCTAATCGTTCTATTAGGGCCTGTCACTTATTATGTAATATCCAATATACAAACTTGTAAAGGTTCAACAATGTTAATCCACAAAGAGCATTGTTTTTCAAAGAATCCAACTAATATCTCATGGCAACTATTTTGGGAACCCAAATACCTGCACACACGCACGCACACACACACACACACACACACACACACACACACACACACTGTACAGTCATACACATATGCAAGCACATGTACTTGGAGGTTTGTGACAAAGTCACTGAAGTCATTTCTAATGACAATATAATCTGCGTCTGTGATGGCACACTATTGTTTTAGTCATATGGATTGACATATCTATACTTAAGCACTCTTATATGATAATTATTATAAGACCCGGAATTAGAATCAAATCCTCTCAAATCTTTAGTTTTACTTCAAAGTAACTGCAATCAAGCAACATCCATCAATAATACAAAGAAAAATTGTTAGGAAAAAAATACAACAAAAAATTCTCATTGGAATATTGTTCATGTTTTTTTTAAAATGCTGTTTGTAATGATTCATGCATTGATTTAAAAATAGTTGAATTTCATCGAAGGCTGTACAAATTCAGTTAAGCACCTCTTTATAGTACAGCTATTATGAAATAACTGGCATGTTGGAAGCAAGAACATTGTAAAGGAGAGAGAACTGGCATGCAACAGACATTGATTATTTGACAAGAACTTTAGTGTATTATTTCTTTGTTCAAATTCCATTTCAAGCCATTTTAATTCTAAACATATTGTTATTTAATAACATACAAGATAATTATTTCTACTATAGTTTCATGTATTGAGAGAATCTATAAAACTTGGGATATATTTAAGAAGCAAATTATACAATAAAATATCAGACTTACCTAAAAGAATAACCTATAAAAAAAGAACACAAATACTTCCTTCTGGCGTTTTTTTAAAGAGTAAGTAGCTAACAATGTTTTGATTAACAGCAAGGTCAATGCTTTTGGCAGCAGAGTGGGCTGGAAAGAAGACCTTGATTTGGGGCACTTGAACATACTACAAAGGTTCTTAGATCTGTAAGTAAGGCAGGAGACAAGAGGATATATAAGGTTTGGAAACTTGTGTCAAGTTTGAGTTGTTATAATGAAACTTGAATTTCAATTGAACAATAATAATGGAAGCTCACTGTTTAGGAGTAAAATGTGCCATAAGATTACACTGCAATCTTCTTAAAAAGCTACATGACTCATGAACAGAAAATTAGGGAGATAGATAGATAGAGGATAGATATAGATATAGCTATAAATGAATAGAGATGCATGTTGAATCAAGAAACATATTTTGAGTGTTATAGAAGTCTATGGTAAAATTATCCTATTTTACCAAATGCAAAGAATAATATGCACCAGTCAAGAAAATATCATTCTAATATTGTGTTCATTTAGAAGAAATTTCAGACAGATGTTTTTTGCAAATTGATTGCAGCTAACACTAGTAAGCTATTTAGTTTTTCTTTTTCTCTCTTACTTTTTTAAGTAATACAAAACAAATGCTGCATAGAGTTACAAAAATATAAATAAATATATGTATGTCTGCATATATATGTATGTAGACACACATCTACCTTGCAGAACTTGGATTTGCACTTACACAACTGCAAGAGACAATTTATTAAAATTTATTAAAATATTCACGTACATTGATAAAATAAGACTGAAGGGCATATTTCTAGTCAAAAACTTCACCAAACATCTAAAGAAAAACCTAAAACACTTTTTAGATATCAATCATTTGAATTTATAATTCTTTTTTTTAGCTAGCTTATTCCAGTCCAGGGTCTCAGAAGGCTGGGACCTATCAGCAGGTCAGGACAGAAGACGGAAATGAACCTGGGACAGGTTTCCATTTAAGGGGATACTCGCACATACGCTTGCGCATGCACGCACACACACACACACACACACACATTCCAACTTGGGAAACGGAGACATCCCAGTGAAACTAACATGCACATTTCTGAGATGTTGGAAGAAATAAAAATACCTGGATGAATGTGCAAATATGGGGATAATGTGCAAACTAATTGTACACAGAGAGTAGCACTGTGCAGGAATGTTTTCCCACCTCAATAACATTATAATAAGATGATGTTGAATGAAACAATGTTGTCTGAGGACCTGCTCTTTGTGTGTGTGTGTATGTGCACACACACACACATGCATCTGATTTATTCTGCTTCTCTGGAAAAGTCCGACTAACACAGACATGGTATTAGGAATGATTCTAGAGGAAGAAAATCTTAAGGATGAGTTTTTTTTCTTGGTTCTGTAGTTTCTTAAACTGACTGTCTAGAGATTTAAAGACACCAATGACTCTTCTTTCCAGCCTTACAGTCAGCACTGGTAACCCACGGTATGACAAGGCAACAGAGATATGCAAATGTCACCATTAGATACTCTTAATCAAATACAAGAAACCAACATCTGGGTGATAGGTATAATACTTTCTGACATTTTTGTTAAATACATGATTATGAGATTGGCTGGTTGCACTTCATGCTACTGGATATCTTCATGTATTTGGGCTTCCATAGTTAGCTTATAAACAACAGAAATTTACTTCTCACTGTTCTGTAAGTCCAAGCTCAGGGTGCCAGTGTGGTCTGGCGATGGCCCTGATCTGGGCTGCAGACTTCCTGCTATACCCTCCATGACAGAAGAAGCAGTGAACCTCTGTGGGCTGTTTAATAAGGGCACTAGACCCACACGAGGGCCATATATATATTCATGACCTATGAACCTGTCAAGGGCCCTGCTGACATATATTTACTTTCGGATGCAATATACAGGGAGATCCAAACTTTCAGAACTTCCACTGTACAAGGTAGAGAATAAAACGAGTTAATAAAACAAATTCAGGGATTAGAATTCTCAGCTCAAGTGTCATGTAAATAACCTGGAAGCTTCTAGAATGCCCTGAAAGAGACCCTTATCTCTAGGATGTAGCAACAGGGCTGTGATTGCTAAAAAACCTGCCCAGAATCTCATCCAGCGAGTGACGCTATTATAATGAACATGGAATTCTCAGCCACATAAAGAGTATATTGATTGTGGAGGAAGGGGCTTCTGAAAGTTGGAATGCAGATGGGTGGGAAGACACTACTGAATCTGGACACATTGAGACCCTATATTCTGATGTGTTTTTTTTGCCAACAAAGCAGCCTTGCCACCCCATCTGAGATTATCCTTGAACAGAAAAGAAATCTATAATAGCCTCACCTAATTCAGATGCTATGTCAGACACTTGATTTTTTACGACATATCTTCACTATCCCTCTTTGCTTCTTAGACTTATAACTAAATTCACTTCCCAGCAGATTCCTAAAGGTGAGATACAAAGTGTGACCCAGGAGGAGGTGTGCTACCCACTAAAGCAGCTACTTAATTTTTCCAATTCCTGAAGCTAGAAATTAAGGGAGTGCATGTATTAAGGATATGGGATAATGGTGGAGAAAAACATAAAGATGAATGAGGCTGAATTTATTAATATGGGCCAATGAAGCAGATATTATGCATTTAATTAACTCTGCAATATGGGAATTTGAAAGCATTCTAGGTTGTTTGACTGAAAGATGGGATAATACACGTTGCCCTCAGTAAGTGAATTTGATTCCAGCCCTGCCTTGGTTCACTGAGGATGAAGAGTTTAAAGGATTAGGGGATTCGATTGCTAAATGTTTCAGAGGACACATCTTTCAGGATGACTTGGGTGAAGCTTCAGCAGTCTCAAAGAGCTCTCTGATGGCTCTCCTCTTATAGGCCAGAATTTACAGTGGGGTTGACTGCTGTTGAACTCAGAACCTAATGCAATAGGAACAACTGGGTCTCACGATGAGAGGATTCACGTGGCAGCACTCAGTGGTCAAAAGCAAAGTGAGTGCAAATACTACAATGGGGAGCAGAGATAAAGGAGTCATCGGAATTAGTCTTGCTATGGAGACCTATAGCATTGGCTAGCTGCTTATCATCTTCCCAGAAGAGAAATATAAAAGAAGCTATTAAAATCTTATTTTATCTATATTAGCAGAAAATGTCTATCACCTCAACAATTCTAAGTTCACTGATGAAAATAAAGCCACATCCACTCTGTCATCTGCCAGACTTAAGACAATTGACAGATCCAGAACCCTTTATGCAAAAGGAAGGCCTGGTTCCCTTGAGGAAAAACTCCATTACACTTTAAAAAATATATATGATTCATCTTTCTCTAAAGCATCCTTAAAGGGACCTTTTACTAGGATGCCTCTTCATTGTAGAAAAGGAATAACCATACCTTTGGGGGACTACTGGACACTAAACAGACAAAATTCCATAGTATTCAAAAGTCACTGTGGTCCACCAGAGGGAGACTTACTGAGCGCAGATGACTATCTGGAACTTCAATTCATGTCCATCTCACAG
This sequence comes from Solenodon paradoxus, assembly GCA_004363575.1. NCBI lineage: Eukaryota > Metazoa > Chordata > Mammalia > Eulipotyphla > Solenodontidae > Solenodon > Solenodon paradoxus. Next base: position 499,598 of record RJWH01000375.1, read on the forward strand.
TGGGCTCAACAGATCCCCAAACTTACCCTGCGATTACTTCCCCAGTTCCAGAAAACATAAGTCCACAATTGTGTACATAAATACACACACATAGGTATACATTTATATGTATACATATGTATTGTAATAAATTGCTTAAATAAATCAATATGCCTCTTGATATATGTGTGTATATATATATATATATATATTTGTGTGTGTGTGTGTGTGTGTGTAGAGAGAGATGTGGTAGGCAGGTAGATAGCTGATGCATGGATGGATGAAGGTATAGATATATCCCGTTTGTTCAATTTCTCTAGAGAACCCTAAACAATAGAAAACCTATCAATCCAACCCAAGAAAATAACAGGGCATATGTAATCTCTTTTCCCTATAATTTTGACTGTATCCATCCCCTTCTCCTTCAAACCTGGAGAGAACCACTAAGACTATTTTGACAAAGATCATCTTGGTTCAGTAACTACCAAAGCCCAGTAGAGGTTTTTTATTTGCTATTAAATGATGAAAATTTTTGTCATTTTGTTAGATTTTTAAACTCATTTAGTTTTATTTAGTTTTTAAATCTATTCTCATTTCCATATATTAACTTAACAATGAATAGTGTTGAGAAGAAACCACTCAGAGTTCTAGATGTGTTTGTTATAAATCTGTTATATTTACCCTTAGACTTGGTAAGCACAATGATATTTTTAAATATATTCTAATGTCTTGCTCTGTCTTCAATTTTGTTTATGAAGTAATATTAACGGGTATTTTAGTAAATCCACAATATCTGAGAAAAGTACCAGCTTTACCTCTGGAAACTATGGATACTTTTGTGACTTATTTCTATTGAAAGTGAAGTAATATTTGTTATAAGCAATGCCACAATTTAGTCTTTTTTGAAAGGATATGTATTAATGTCTGCTCCTTTGAAATATAACAATGGTTGACATTAATGTCCATATAGTCATTCTGGGACCCTCATAAATTTCTACTTGAAATTTTTTTTATTTGAAGGTAAAGTAAGAGACCTCTCAATAAGTGGAGCTTCCAATAATGGGAACCATACAAATTTATGTTTCCATAGATGCTATTGCTGCTAATAAACATAAAGTGAAAATTAAAGTTTACTTAGAATAGTTCAGCTGACAATTGGAGATGGCATTTTTGTATCTGTCATTTACCTTAACCCTGAGAGATATATTATTTATAATGATTTGGTTTTATATGAACTTGCCTCAAAACCTCTCTGGAAAAAGCAGGGGCATAAATATATCTAGATATGTTTACACACATACATATAATGGTTTGAATTGGTCCCAATGTTATCATATCACTATTCTCACATCTAGAATCATCAAGCAGAGTTAATTAAACTTTAACTAGTTTCCGGGTGGTAAAGAAATCTTGCCAACTGTTGTTTCATTTACGTTAGAAACATATATTGCCTGAGAACCATGGGTTTTTGTTAAATATTACAAATGTGGAGTCATGTAGCTGGGAAAATATGTTGTTTTAATTTAATAATAGGTTAGATCTTACACCAGTTTTTGTTTAATCTATTCACAAATGCTATCAATCTTTTTTTAAAGAATTGGATAAATTCCATACTTTGTTAACAACTGAAAATGCAGAATTACAGAGAATCAAATGAAACTCGCATAAGTAATTCCTAGGTCCATATAAAGGTGAAAGTTTATTCTAAATAGAATTAAAGTCAGTTTCATTACTTTTTTAACCTCAAATTCTTTCTCATCACTTTCTCATCTCAAATTCAGACAACTGAAGACCATGGATCTCTTTAGTCAGAAACAGAGAACATCTTCTCAACAGACCTTTGTCAGAAACCTCACTGTGGTATCTAGTTTCTATCATGAGCAGAGAGGAGATAACAGTCACCTCTCAGACAGCAACAGAGTGATGTGCTACCCCTCCATTTGTTTTGGATTTCAAAACTCAGTCCTTATATTAAATCAATCATCAGAAACAAGTGAACCAAACCAAGATGAAATGATATCCCCAGGGAAATAATTTAATGATTATTCTCTCCCAAGACCATATAGAAGAAACGTAAGTGCAGAAGTAAGTTATGGTCATATCAGGAGATTTTCCAGCTTTAACATACTTGACTCAAAATTTTCTAAGACCTCCTTGTTCCCAGGGCTATGTCTGAAGAGTAATGCCATCTGTGTGGGATGTCTCAGGTCAACCTGGAACTACTTGGATCTCAGTTCATTCCTCCCTTTGAAGGCACTCTGACTGTCCACTCAGTTTTGGGGGTTCCCCAGACACTTCATGCAGCACCAGGACTAACACCTATGGAACTGGCCTAGGGTCACATGATTGCTAGGTCCTGATTCCTAGCAGGTGGTCCAGCAGGGAGATGGTTACTGCTTAATGACACTGCATGTAATTTTGCAAGGTCACTAGAAATTGGACATCAAAGACTGATCTAGTGTGACACAAAGTTTATATATAGATAGATGCCTCACAGAAAATATTTGCCTGGGACCCCATGCACCTTAGGAAAATCTGGCTGTTTCTATTTGAAGACCTTCTCTACCGTATCATTTAATATTCTTTAAAGTGATTTCCAAAAAGTAAATTCTATAAATACAGTAAAACTAATTTAAGTTTTGAATGAGCCAGCATTCAGTGCTTTGAGCCAGCACTGAAATCTTAAGACTCATATTACTCTTTAGGTTTTCAGAAACCTCTGATAACTTTACTCAGGAAACACCATCTTCTATATTAATCTATCAACTTTGCAAAATTCTTCCTACTATAGTTTTTCATTCATGTTTTTGAGTTTATTTTAAACTTTCTTCAGTCATGACACATACATAAATATATAAATGTATACACACAATGGCAAAATATTTTAATCTTTTTTTTTAAGAATAAACAAAATAAAAATAAATTTTTTTCCTGTAAAAGTATTTTAAAAGTAATTGACAAACTGTCAATTCAAGTTATGGGTCAAAATTTTTATGTAACAAAAATAGCAGCAAAGCATAAATGTGCTAACAGATAACTGACATAAACTGTTTTGTGAAAAATTAAATTTTTATAAGCTTGTAATACAATTTAAAAATTGTGTGTTTTTCTGAAGGTTGATGTGTATATATTTGGGTTCCAACTTTTATTTCTTTGGCCTTATAGAGAGTCTTACATAGCTTGCAAAACATATACTGAAGAATTTATTAATAACGTGTAAGCAAGATACATCAAATATTTCAGAACCACTATCCAAAGGTTTTTCATGTTTTTAGGGGAAGGGGAAGGGAGACAACCTGTTCATTTAAGGATAACAACCATTTTATAACATTTACACCTGCTGATGAATTCCTGTTTCTCCTTCAGTAAACAAAAATCCAGAATCGATGTGAAAACTAATGTGGTATGCCAACACTTTCATGACATTTATATATCTTGACCTCATGTCTTTAGCAAATAATGCCAAAAGTAGAGACATACTATATATTAATTTCATTAAAATAAGCAAGGATAATTAGAGCTAAGAGGGATTCAATGATATTCGAAAGCTTACCCAGGCCAATGAGTTGGGAAGAGAAATCAGGTCTCTTGGATTTCAATCCCTGTGTTCTAGTCACTAGTTAGTTCAACTCCTGTGAAAAACATCCATATACAATACACCAAGCATTATCCCCCTTCTATCAAGTGGTTGTCAAAAGAAACAGGCCATTACCTTTCCAACGTACTGAGGCTCGGAGCCCATGTATTCCTCCAGCACAAAAAATTGATTCCATACCCAGCCACGTTTAACTCGCTGGAAATGTGATTGCCGCCCTGGCAGGTGGATAACATTTTCTCTTGGTTCTGGAGCTAAAGTCTGTTGTGTCTGTGGCTGTAATGGTGTTAAGAGACCTCCATCAAATAGGACCCAGAGAAGCAGGGATAAACAGTTCCTTGTAAGCATTGGCAAAGATTTTTCTGCAGCAGAGTAATAAAAACTCCAGCACTTAATGTCGAATTACAGAATCCAGATTTGAGGTGTCTGAGGCCTCCACCATTTAGCTTTCTGTTTTTATTGCAGAAATAGTAATGCAGACATCAATCCTTTTGATGAAAAAGCTTCTGCTACATTATATTCCATCTAAAGAGACCTACAAAACAGATGAGCAAAAATACATTAAGTTGATAGCATAACATGAAGATAGGCATTAAAACTCATATCTGCCAATATTTAAAGAAACAAAGGTTTTGAAAGAATGATATTGGTAACGGTCATTGATATTTAATCTGTTAACTTGAATCAACTAACTTTTACAGACTTGAAAAAGTTATAGATATTGATTTACAAAAATACATGTCTTAAAGCAAGATAATTTAATGATAAAATTTTCCTTCAATGAAACTTTTAGAATTAAAAAAATATTGAAATAAAATGAAAGAAGTAATTTTTTATGAAAGGAAGCATTTTTAAATTTAATAATCATTTTAAGAAAAAAAATCACTATTTTTCTATGTGACCTAAATGAGAGTAGGGTTTATCAACCTTAAAACACTGTCAATTTGGATTGGATAACTTTCTGTTATTGGAGAACTGCTAGGTGCATTTAAAAATTATTGCCTATGGTATTTATATCCTTTTCCTCTGCTTCCATGGGAGTTGAAAAAATAGGCCAAGCTTGAGAACCACTGATTTAAAAGAAAACAATTTTTGAAAGCAAAATATTCTCTGTAGTTAAATAGAAAGAATCAGATCACTCAAAAAGAACAAGATAAATTACTAACTGTAAAATAAAGGAGTTTACTAATATCTAGAAACTTTGAATTTCTCCTTAAAACAAACTTCTTTTCCCATTAATTTATCGAGTTTTTACTGTCTACAATGTACAAGATCCACTATTATACAGTAGATGAGGAAAAAGACAAAATCCTTGCCCCTCAAATCATAAACAGAAAATAGTCAATTAGATAAGTGAGAGCAAATGTAGCAATGCTGTGAAAAATAGAAAATAGAATATTCTGATGATAAAACTTAAGTTAGAAAAATTGGATTTAGCACTAAGTTAAAGGAATAGAAGCAACACTATGTTTTATAAACAACATAAGAAAACTGTGGCTTGAACTAGAATGTCTTTACAAATTAGACGCCAGGATTACAATGCCCACCGAGTAAAAGGTTTCCAAGAGGCAAAATTACTGAAGGACAGAAATTCTATATAATGTTTCCAAAGCAGGAGTCCTACAATCAAAATCAATATATTTCATTATATGTTTATAAAACTTGGCTTTTTGTCAACTTGTCAGTTTCAAATCAGTTCAATGCTCATTTGGTTATATATAATAAAAAAAATAATGCATTTTTCACAAATATTCCATTTTAAAAATGGAATGTGTGAGTAATTCATGATGATTTAGATAAGACATGAGATGGAGAGTTCCCAAAAGTTATTCTCTGAAAGCATTCTACAAGGATGCTTCCCGCAAAAGAAGTAAGCCAGGTTCTTACATTTTTTTCTTCTCTGAAAGCTTGCATTTGTTGGATATTGACAAAAACATAAGGGGTATATATTTTATTTCATCTTTTCATTCTGCCAAAATGTTCATACGATGTTGACTTAGACCCGTTTTACCCATTATGGTAATCACTAGCTACAGGTGGTTATTTAGTTTAAGTTTGGCAATTTGAGCTTGAGATAAAATGCTCTACTTATAAAGAGTAGACTTTAGACTCAGTACCAAATTTAGAATGGAAAATATCTTATTAATTTCTATATTTATTACTTCTTGACATGATCATATTTTAGATCTATTAGTTAAATACATGCATACCATTGAAATTACACCTATATCTTTTTAATTTGTATTTTATCTGCCAGAAAATTGAAGATAGAGGTACAGTTCATATTTGTGGAGGGTATTATTTCTACTGAACAGCAAATATTTAAACAATAAAAGTTTAAATCACAAATGCGACATCTACTTAGGTAATATATTCTTAACATTCAAAATCAAATATCTAACTTGAACTGGTTTTATATAGCAATGTACCTGGGAGGTCAGAGAAAATCTGTGACTATTTTCAAGAAGCCCATGTATGCAAAACATGCATATTTTCTCAATTATTTTATCGATTTTAAATTGCTAACATTGACCTCCAAAGTGTTTGAATATCTTGAACTTGCTATATCACCTATGTTTCTTCCCAGACACATGCCAACCCTAATCCAGCCATATACCAAATAGCTGGGGATATAAATATGAATAGAAAAATTGTACGACAGAATGTAGACTTCCCAAGGCCTAAACTACCATACAGAATTAGGTGTATAATTTTTCCTTCCTGTTCTATGAAAATATTTACCAACACTTTTTGGGGATGTTTATGGTATCAAACCTACATTCTAGAAAGCATTGATACCCAAGTTCAGTACTCTAAAACATAAATCTTTTATACTTATATTAAAATTTTTGAGGACATCTGACTATATTCATCATCAGTGTCAAGCTAATCTTTTAACACTGTCTAAAATATGTGCTCTCATCTCATACTTGAGTAATCCTTTAGAAAATTTATATGAGTTAATTCTCTTGTCAATATTGGTGAGCAGTAAAGAATGTGACTATAGTAGAAATATTGCAACAGGGTTGAAATTAACTGGAACCACGGGAGTGTGCAGTGTGGAATACGATTCATACTTTCTCCTCCATTCATACTCTATTTTTTCTCTTATTTGATCTTGGCATAATGTTTTCTTCCACTATTTTGTGAATTTCTCCCTTTCTCTTTTTCTAAGTAGGCTGAATCTTGCTCACATCCTTGCCATCAAATTGCATTCTCCTCTTTTTTTCTAAAAATAAAATTTTATATTTACATGAATATATATTTAGTAGCAGTTTAATTTTGGTAAACTTTTCATTAGAATGAGGATGCTAGGGGCTGACTGCACAAGTTTGGGGGAATCAATATATAATCTAACTTTTTCAGTTAAAAAAATTTGCTATTCTACTATGAGGTCTGCGGAATCAGAGCTGGTTAGGAACTTACATATCATATTGCAGTAGAAACATCTATAATAAGAAACATACAATCTTCTCCATGCACACTGGGGATATGATGTACAGCATAGTGACTACAATTAACAAGACCATATTGTACAGTTAAAGGTTACTGAGCACATTTAAAATTTCAGATTTTTAAAAGACACTCATGAACTTGAAAGAGTCTGCATGATGTACCTCTGTATACACGGCTCTTGACACTTCCTCTCCTGACTTCAACCCCTTCACTGTATAAATATTATCAATAATAGTGAACAATGAACATAATCATGTAGTATATTCTGCTCTGTGAAGGAGGCGCCATCGTTACACCCATTTTACAGATCATACAGAGGAACAGAGAAGTAAATGTTGTAACATTCTACAAATGCGTACAGAGCAAGCAGGCCTGAACCTGGGAGTTCAGTCAATGGTATTCTGTTCTACACTGTCCTGATGTTAATGAAAACATGTGAAGACAAAAGCATTAAGGGTTTCAAGACCTGCAAGGAAAGAAGTAAGAGTGTAAGACCTAAGTTCCAAAATCTTTTTCCAAACCTAAGTGAAGACTTCAATATTGGGCAATTTAATTTTTCTTACACTTGCTAAGAGCATCTCTCAAAGTAGGGGGTTGACACTATAAGGTCAATAGAGTTCCACTGAATTTAGGAGAGACTCAGGACTCCCCACAGTCACCCACAAGGATAGAAAAAGAGACATAAGTTGAGGCAGAGGCAGGAAAAAATGTAATAATTTTGTAGGGACAACATGGCAACAGGATTGGATATTGGCTGAAAATTCATAAATAATGTAATACTCTAGCTGATTATTCAGCATAGCTGGATGACTTGAAGTAGGTGCTGAACAGAAGGAAGGTAAAGTAGCTCCCAGCTCCTGTTTCTTCATGGTTAGCTTGAACTGGAACGCTGAGAATGAGTACATTGTTTCCACTATTTAAATGTTCCTTAATACTGAGCATAAAATTATGCTGTGACTTCATTAAAAATTATTTCTCATATTTTTCTTGTTCTAAAGTTTGTCTTTTTATTGATATATTTTCATTTTAAAAAACTATACCAAGGCTGGAAAGTCTCCTCACATTCAGTTTTCAAGTAGATCTACACTGTCCTGATGTTAATGAAAACATGTGAAGACAAAAGCATTAAGAGTTTCAAGACCTGCAAGGAAAGAAGTAAGAGTACTCATGTCTGTGGAGCTCTCTGTGATGGAGTAAAATCCTCCTTTGTCTCATCATTTAATTAGAAAGTGGGAATGCATACATTTCCTAAGTCATGCTATTGCATTATGATTGCAAATTTCATTCTGTGACTGTAACATCACAGTCCTTTTGTGAACAGATAAACAGATATTCCTTCCAGTGCAGGATGTCACTCCCAGCAGATCTCAGCCTCTGGCTACAGCCAGGGAACTTTTAAAGTTTCTATCACAGCAAAACTAAAGCAAGGAGACTGAAGGCCTCTGCTTCTAAGTGAATGGAAATGATTCCCTAGGCATTCAAGATGACTATATTACAAGGAAACACTACACTGACCTATCAACATAGGTATACTTGCCCCAGCACCAATGGTGTTATTCTAAGAGCAAGAAGAGTAGACTTATTCTGAGGTGTCAGCACCCAACAGAAACACGAATCTTAAAGAAGATATATTGTCTACAAAAGACATCACCAGAGGTATGTTTCATTTCATATACTGGATTTAGGGCAAAATGTTTAAAAATTTATATTTGTCTGTTTTTCCTCAATTTTGGTGACACTAAAGTGACTTTCCAAAGACTTTCTAAATCTGATGAACTCTCACTGGAGCCAAAGATTCCTTTTAGGAGGAGGAAGATTTAAAAAAGCAAACAAAACAAACAAACAAACAAAAAACAACCACATTAAAAAGCAGGGGATACTTTGATGTGAAATACCCACTGACAGTAACAATTTTAAGTTACCTGTACATTTATCTCCAAAAGCTGAGAGATAATCAAAGGCTGTGTTGTATTTATTTATTTAAATTTGGTGTGTTTACTTTTAAGACTAATTCCTGAGAAAGGGTTTCTTCAAACAAATTATACTAAAAGTTTCTAACTTTTGTAAAACCCTTAGACTGACAGGTATGATAATTTTCATAAATGGGGTACAACCTGGTGGAATAGGGGTTGGGTGCTATCCATATACATCCCATGGTCCCAGGCTCACATCCTGGGGTTGGGGAAATAACCAAAATGTACAACTAAATAAAATAAAATGCTCTCCATCTCCTCTCTTCCCTCTTGCCTGCCAACTTACCTTCATTCCTGTCTGCATCTTTCCTTTAAAAAAAAAAGTCATAAATAGTCCTCTATTACGAATAACATTCTAAGGCTACCTGAATATTGAATGACTCTTTAAAGATAATTATGCCTTTGGCCTATGAAAAAATTTTTCAAGGGTGCTTCTTGAAGTATTATTTTAAAAATATTTATAGCCCACCTTCCCCTACTTCTTGTGAATAGTCTTTTAATTTGAAATAATACAAAGGGAGGTCATAGTTTTTATATTATAAAACAGTAAAAGAATTTGCATAATCCTAAATTTTTTTAAATGTCAACAATAAGCTCTCAGATAACTCTTTATCTTAAATATTTTAAAGTTATTGAATTTCATTGTTAAATTTTTCTACTTTGTATCACATACATATCATATACATGCATTATCATTAATAATTACTTAAAGAGTATGGATGGATTTAAAGGGAATTATGCTAAATGAAATAAGTCAAAAGTAAAAAGACAAATAATACCAGATGATCTCACTCATAGTTGGAATGTAGATAGACAAAACAAAGGAACAGACAAAACAAAACCAACCCCTGGAAACTTGCAATAGAACTGAGGTTACCAGTAGAACAGGGTTATCCCATTGGACAGGGAATCAAGTGGTGGTGAGGCCCACTGGCTACTGGTGAAGAACATTTGGTGATTTGGTAGAAGGTAGGCTGTGTTGACATATATCTGAAGAATGGAGAAACTGAATATGTTGGGAACTTATACACATGACTTTATTTTAATTTGGAAATCAAAATTACTGTAACAATATTAAGAATGTTTAAAACAATTAAAAATTAGAGTACAGGCAAGTGAAATAGTTTAAGAATTTGACTTCTAGAAAAATTATCTGAAGCTTTTTAACAGAAATACAGATATATAAAATAGTTAACTGCTTTTTGAAATGTTAAGCAACTTTTAAAATGTCTTAGGCTTGAGCAAATATCTCTACCATGCCTCTCTTGGTCTTAGTAAACACACACCAAAAGGAAAAGTTATCCTCTTTCTGGTACAGCAACACTTTAAACACAATTCTATTTTAAGAAATTAACACTGAGAAGAAAATATGGTCAGCCAATTTTCACTGCCTCTTACTACTAAATCAAGGATACCTGAAGGTTACGATTACTCCATGATTTTAGTTTGTAGAATTCATTGACCCTTGCTCTCTGATTTATCCAGAACCTATTGTCTTCTGCATTTTATTTTAGGAAGCTAGGCATTACCATTTATTTGAACTTAAATTAAAATGATGACAGTAATATGGTAATGTAATTGCAATGATAAAATAATAAATGTAAATTTGTGTAACCTCTTCAGAAATTAGTACAGAGATTCCTCAAACAAATCAAGATGGATGTTCCATTTGATCCAGCAATCCCACTCTTGGTCATATATCCAAATGATACAAAATCTCTAAGCAGAAAAAAATATTTGCAACCCTATGTTCATTACAGCACAGTTCACAATAGCTAAGACATGGAAACAAACTAAATGCCTCAAAACAGATGACTGGATAGAGAAGCTGTGATCTATATACTCAATGGAATTCTATGCAGCTACTAAAAATGAAATTGTGACCTTTGCAACAATCTGGATGGAATTGGAAAGGATCATTTTAAGTTAATAAAGAAAAAGAGAAATGCAGAATTATTTTGCTCACACATGGAATATAATGAAATGAAACAAATAAACAGATAAACCCCAGCAAAAACTCTCAGGATACAAGATGATGATTGCTGGCGCGGGGGTGGAAGCAGGGAGTCTTCAAATTGTCTGTATACATTTATAACAGAAACAAACAATTACAACGTCCAAACATATTGAATTAAAAAATATATATATTAATGTTTCTCTTTTCATTATGCTTGTTCACTTCTAGTGGTAGAATCAACCTATATGGCTGTCCTTCTGTTGAACCTAGATTTTTTTTAATGAAAAAAAAAACAAAACAAAACATGAAACAAACTAAAATTATACTGACATCTCCAGTAGACCAAGTAAAAGTTGTAGTGGAAATAAAAAGAAAGTCGACATAGAACATCTTTCTAATCAATCCCTCTCGTCCTTCCACATCTTCTTCCTTCTGTCTTCTCACCCCTCCCCTATTCTCTCCCAGAAGAAAGGTTTGAGTACACATTTACTTTCATGGTATGATTTTAAATGTATCAGTGCAGTGTTAGAACACCTTTGGTATGATTTCTGAAATGGCACATTATCTCTTTGGTAAATTTCCCCCAAATCAGAACCGCAGTTCAATCATGAGAAAAGCATTAGCTAAATCCCAACTGAGGAGCATTCTATAAAATAGCTATCTAGTAATCCTCAAAACTATGTGTGTTATCCAAATTGAGGGAAATCTATGAGGTTGTCACAGCCAAGAGAAGCCTAAGGAAGCACAACAACTAAATATAATGGGTGGCATTCTCTAAAAGAACAAGGACCTCAGGTAAGCACTAAGAAAATATGAAGCAAAAGTGGACTTTAGCTAATAATAATGTATCGATAACAAATGTAACATACTTATGTAAGATGATAAAATTAGGTGTAAGTGGGTTCTAAATATACGTGAATTCTATGTTTAACATGTTCATAATAAAGTATTGTAAAATTAAAAAAAGAAAAAACATGGATTCAGTTATAATCCTTTTCAACAGAAGACGAAGTTAAAGGGAACTTCCAGAAAAAGAGTAGAGGGAATTTTAGGAAGAGAACTATATTCAGGCTCAGAGAATACTGGTTCATACTGGAGCAGAGGAAAGAATTTCAAGAGGTATAATACCAAAGAAAGGAAACAGGTCAAAGTTAATTACTTATATGGTATCTTTAAATGATAAAGGAAATTCACACTTCGTTGGAGATATTTTTAATGAATTAATTATTAGTATATGGAAAAACAAACAAAAACTGGCAATTATTCATTCCTTGGAAGCATACAAAATAATTGCCATAAATGAACTGAATCGTATCATTACATGATTGTATTCAAGGATGAGGATATAATTTTTGTAGTATTATGAGTTCCTCTATTTTAGGACATAAATCAACACACTTATGCAAATATTCACTAGAAATATGTGCTTAGCCAAGCTTCAGTGGACAACAGATTCTTAAGAAATTGAAACTACTCTTGCAAATTTAGAGATTGTGGTCAAGTAAATGAGACAGTATCAAAACACTTGCTGATAAATGACTGAGATAATTTCATCTAGCGATTTGAGTAATGACTCAAAAATATTACAGGCTGATTTCTACTAGACGCTAGAAAAATTTACATGGAGTAATGGGACAAGATTTATAGAAAAAATACCTTGTTTAGAGTCATGTTTAGAGATTACCTTTATAAGTGATGCAAATCATCAATATGAGGAATAATTCAAATGCTGAGATCCACAGAATCTCCATTTTGATTACCCTTACAATGCCTAGAAGAAGTACCCCCTGTGATGGAAACAGTTTGGATTTTTTTATTGTGTTCAAATTCTATATTGGCAAAATAAGCAGAAAGACTCCAGGTCTGAGAAACTGAAGAAAGCTTCAGGAAGTCAGTCATGAGGAACTAATAGGTTGTTTCTCAGTAAATCAACTCAGATTAAGATAGGATTAAATCCTAGTTCTAGCACAACAACAAATATTGTCTGGACCAATCTTAAACTTTATCACACCCCTGAGCAGTCTTCCTGAATTCTCAATCTTATGAAGCTATGAAGCTACTCAGGGCTAAAAGGGGTCGGCAGAGAGGAAAGGATAATGTGTGAATTCTGAAATCAAAACTAGATGGTAGGATGCAAAATCTCTGGGATGGCACAGTTAGGAGTTCAATAGGCACTCTCCAAAGCAAAACAGAAATTGGAGGGCTAAAAGGAAGAACTATTATAGTAGAAGAGACAAAAATGAGTACAGAATAAATAAAGTTCTCTAATTCCATCATTCTAATCAATACTGAGATTCCACAAGGCTTATAAGACGTTTTATTCCCTACAATTACCTCACATTCTTCTCCAAATTTCTTATGTGTGTGTCTCATTACCATGTGACTCTCCATAACTTTGAGAGAACTCTCTGTAAGGTTTTATGAATATTGCTATGATTCTTTATCTTCTGTATGCCACATTATATGTTCCTAATTGATGGAGCTCAACCTAGAAAACAAATTGATTTAAATTATAAATACTTAATAACTCGATCAATTTATTAAAATATCCCCAAATGTCATGACCATCTGACTTTCATTTACCACAGGGGACAAAAATGCTTTTACTTAGACTGATGCAATCACTATAGGAAACCATTGAAATGAAAAGACAAATAGAAATAGTAGGAAAAATAAACAGTAGAAATATAGAACAAACAAAACAAATGATGAAAGGGCAAAAATAAAGCCCTGTCAAGCCCTGTATAAGTCCCTCTAAAAATGAATGGACTGAACTCACCAATAAAAAAAAAAAAAATCAGAGTGAACTGACTGATTTAAAAAAGGGTTCATCTATATTGTGTGCTAAAAAAATAAATAAAATAACACATTAGATCTAAAGAAAAACATAAGTCCATGGTGAAAGACCACAGTAAAGTGTACCAAAGCAATAGTAAATAAGGAAAAACAGGAATTATAATATTAATATCAAACAAGATAGACTTTTATCCAGAAGAGTAATATGAGAAAAATATGGATACTATATAATGGTAAAGGGGTCAATTTATCAAAAGGTATAACTATCATTAACATTTATACACCTAATCTAGGAGTACCTAAAAATATAAAACACATGTCAACAGACCTAAAGGAGGATTCTGGTAGCAACACAATAATTAATATTAGGATACTTCCATACTCCACTTCATCAATAGATAGATCATGAGACAGAGCATAAACAAAGAAATAGTGGACCCAAACAACATACTAGATCACAGGGATTTAAGAAACACACAGTTTTCCACCCTAACAGAAAATTAATATACATTCTTCTCAAGGATAGACTATATAATGGGACACAAAAATTCTCAACAAATATAGGAAAATTGAGTATCTAAAATATCTTTTCTAATCATAAAATTGTGGAGCTAGATATGAACCAGAAAAAAAACTCTAAGAAATTCAAACATCTGGAGACTAAACAACATGCTTCAAATTACACTTGGTCAATGAGGAAATCAAAAGTGAAATAAAATATTACCTAGAATCAAATGAAGATGAAGAGAGTCACTATCAAAATATATGGGATGTAGCAAATCATTACTAGTAGTCCAGTGTAAAGTGATACAGGTCTACTTTAAGAATCCAGAAAAATCTTACATAAATTAAATAAAGGAACCTAACGCAACATAATAAAGGCCATATATGATGAAGTCATAGCTAACACATTCAGTGGTAAAAAATGAAAAGTTTTTCCCCTAAGATTTTGAAGAAGATATGAATGTTCCCTCTTACTTCTGCTGTTCCATGTAGTTCTAAAGTCTTAGCCAGAGAAACTAGAGAGGAAGAAGACATTAAAGAAATTCAAATAGGAAATGATGAAATAAAACTGTCTCTATTTGCTGATGATATTATGTGCTTAGAAAGCCCTAAAGAGTACACTAACAAAAACTAGAAATGATAAATGAATACAGTAAAGTAGGATATAAAATCAATAGAAAAAAAATTGGCATCATTTGAGCAATTTCTATATGCAAACAATAAAGAGCAAAGAGAAATTAAGAAAGTAATTCCATTCACAGTTGTATATAAAAGGATTAAAATACCTGAGAAAATTGTCTGGCTTATTACAAAACAAATGAAACTAGTTCACTCACTAAGCTCATACACAAAAATGTACTCAAAATACATGAGATTTGATTGTAAGACCGTAAACCATAACATGCATAGAAGAAAACATAGTCAATATGCTTCCTGTCATCAATGTTAGAGACATCTTTGGGGAAGTGACACAAACAGCAAAGGAAACAAAAGCAAAATTAGGCAAAGGGACTACATCAGACAAACAGCTTCTGTATAGTGAAAGAAAACCACCACAAAAGTGAAAAGACAACCTACTGAACTGATTGGGAGCAACTATTTTTGCATCCTATATCAGACAAGAGTTTAGTCTCCAAAATATGTAAAGAATGCATATACCTCAACAACAAAAAAAGCAAATAACCCACCAAAAATGAGTGACTGTTTTCTGAGAGACAATTTTCAGGAGCAGGAAGTGAGCCGGATTTGGCAACAGGCAAGCCCGATTTGGCAACAGGCAATCCCTCATAATCTGAAGAGTCTTTGAATGGAACCTTTCAGGATTTAAAGTCAAAAGTTATCTCTAAAGTCCCTGGTAATGAAATATCTGAGTCAGACTCTCTAATCAATAAGGCATGTGTTTAATTCTCTTTGTCAAATACGTGAAACTACTTAAATTTTGAAAGCCATGGAAGTATTAAGACATTATAAAGTCCAGGGAACTTCCTCCACCCTGTTCAACATTTATTCTTTGTAATTGAGATAGGAGTTTTCAAATAATGTCTCCTGATGGCTTTGAAAGGGTAGGTACCCTTTAATCTATAGTAGGAAACACACCACATCCTAGAGCGAGGACTGGACACAAATCTGCACTGACCTACATCATTAGAGGCTCTGAAGTAACGTCCCTAGTGTGACTTATGAATGTTCCCCATTCTCATGATTAATGAATACAGTATTTCAGCAGATGCTTGCTCTGACTGTCAGCACTTAGAGACAGCAGATGGGTCACAGAGAAGGAAAAACAAAAGCCATATTCCTGTGACAGCTTCCAGTCCTGGATCTTGATGTTGAAGATTTCAAGCACTTCTAACAACATTTCTTTTCCCTTTTGTTTCTATTTATTGTTCTTTCTTCTTCTTTTACCTCTCTTTCTCTCTTAGGAGTTGTCAGACCCTCAAAATAGGTGAAAAATACATTAATATTGAACTCTAGGAGATGAGGCTGATAGCTTTCCTTCTTACAGTTAACAATTGAGACAATGGAGGAAAAGGATCTTAACACCTGAGCAGTTGCTCTTCACACACATTTTCTCAAATGATAAATAAACTGTGCTGTCCTTGCTGGCCTGAACACCTAGCTGAATATTGACTTGGGCAGATGCTGAGCTTTTCTTTAATTTTATAAATTGCTTTGCATTTCCTCTCTATTGTCAGCACAATCTTTAATGCTTTTTATGCAGAGAATAGTTTATCACTTACTAAACAATTAATAAAATCCAGAAAGTAGATTGCTTTGCAGATTAAGAACTCTCAAGAAATCTGGGTAATTCTACCCTTTCAAAGTCACTGATTCTGAATTGAAGGTTCTGTATAGATAGTGAAAATAACAGTATTTCCATTTCTTATTTCATCAGAAGACTATTTTTCATTTATTTCACAGAGCATTATTTCAGATTGAACATTTCTCCAAACACACCATCAGTGACATTGAAGACATGTAATAATGGTACTTTGTAAGTAAAGGAAGTCACACCTGCTTTTCAAGTTAGGTTTTGGACAACAAACATAAATTTGTCAAGCTTTTTCACTTTGCATCACTCTGGCTTGGAAGAAAAATCAATAATTCATTTGCTAGGGTAGCATTCACTGAACCAATACAAAGAAATAGTCCCAAATGAGCCAACTTTAGGGGAATCACAATGGAATATTATGAAAGCATTTAATGGCTAACCTACAGCTGTATAGACTGAAACCAGTTACTCTAAAAACCTTGTAAGTCAATAAAGATACTTTTACATTGTACTGGTATAGCATACGATACAGATATTTTCTCTTTTTATAATGGAACATTATTTTATATACATATTTATTTTAAGATCATGAAATTGCTTCTCAGTCTATGGATATTACACACTACACCCACCACCAGACTTCTAGTGTTTTTCACCCCCACCTCCTACCCTTTGGCAGTTATCATCTTGCACCCTGTGAATTTTGCTGTGATTTATCTGCTTATTTCTTTTCCTTATTGTATACATATAAGTGAAACCATCCTGTATTTCTCTTTTTCTTTCTAACTTATTTCACTTAACATGATCCCCTCTAGTTCCCTCCGAATTGCTACAAATGACAAAATTTCTTTATTTTTTAACTTTTTAGCAGCTATATAGGCTTCTATTGAATATTAATGTCAAAGTTCTTTATTCATTCATCTGTTGATGGGAATTTATGTGGTTTCCATCACGTAGCTTAAAATAGATATTACCTGTGTTCATTGTAAATTATTTAGAAAAATACATTTTGAAAATTTGACTGTTAACAATTACCAGATTCTCTGTGCATATTTGGATTAGATCATAGAAAAAGTTATATCTCAAATGATTATGGATTAAGTGTAGGAAATATTTATTTCTATATTTTTATTCAGTCTCTGTGAAACATGTATTTGGAAAAGGATGTTGCTTTAATTAGAGTCAGATTAAATGAGGAATAATGGTGGAAATGAAGGAGAAAATAAAGTTAAAAGTTAGCTTTATTATTACTCAAGCTGCTCTGGAAAGACAAAATATCTTCAATGTCTTTATGGCAGAACATCAGACCTGACAGATGTAGACATATGTGTATTTGAAACATTGGCTGGCATTGTCCTCCCCTTATCCTCTAGAAGGGTCTTTATTTCCAAATGTTTGATCTTTATTAATCTAATATTGGGCAGAAATATATAAAGGTGTTTTAATTGGAGTTTTTAAATTATGACACAGTCTTCTCATTTTTCTGTTATATGCAAGGCATTTGGCTTTCATTTATTTTCCTTTTTTCAATTGTCTGTTATTGCTTTTTTCCATTTTTCAATAGGGTATGCTTTAATTTGCCAAGATTTTAATTTGCTACTATAGCAAAGCACCACAAATTTGGCATCTTGGTTAACATAAATGTAATGTCTCACATTCCTGGAGACTAGATATCTAAAACTAAGGTGTCAGCAGGGTTGATGCCTTCTGGAAATTTTGTTCCATGTTTCTGTCCTGGCTTCCAAGAGTCACAGGAGTTCTTCCACGCAGAGTTGACATTCCTCTGTACCTTTACATTGTCTTCCTTCTGTACATATCTGTCTCTGTGTCCACATTTCACTTTTCTTAAGATAAGGATATCAGCCATGTTGAATCAAGTCCTACCATAATAACCTCAGTTCAATTTAGTTACTTTTATGAAGACTCTATGTCCAGTAAGATCACATTCTAAGGTACTGTGGGACTTTAACAGATTCAAATCATCATTTAAGATTTTATATGTGTACATGTATATACATACATAATTGCATACTATATCTAAATTACATATCTATATCTAAATATTAATAAATTATTATTATCAAGTCATATATAATATAAAGGAGCTTTTTAGGTAAATTATAATGATGGGATAGAAATATTATTTTCAGATTAACAAAAATATTTTGATTAGTCTGCAAAATATTATGACAGTAGAAAAAATTTTAATTTGAGGCATGGGTCAAATTTATCTTTTTTTCCATTAAGATTTCTGGGTTTTATGTCTCTTCTGATGCTTTCATCTAGTATTTGAATTTCCTATTTATTCAAATATTTAGCCCTCTTGTAATTTATTTTGTCATACAGAATGTCATTGATTTATTTACTAAAATGTGTAATAATTTTATGCAATCTATTCAGAGTTAACATTTAGTTGACTACATCTTGGGTACTCTTCTAAAACTTTATGTTATCAATGCTTTTACAGTCCCTACTTTTTATCATCTATATTTTACAGATAAAGAAATTGAGACAAAGTTGGGTTCCACCAGCCTACCCCAAGATCTCCATATCTCAACAGGTGGTTGGGAAAAGAGCTTTCCATGATCCAGAAAAGGAGGCCCCTTTCACAGTGTGCAGTAAAATATAACATAGAGTCAGTAGATAAAATTTGTTGTACCTCTGTATCTCTTTCATACTGTTTCATGTGTGTCAAATAGTGACACCAGTTCCAAGTAGTATAAGTGGAATAATTATTGGTTATATGCATAGTAATAAAAATAAAATCCTGAAGGTAGATAATTGAAAATCTTGTAAATAGTCTGCTGACATTACTTGGGTAGCAGAGGAGACAATTTGGAGGGTTTCTCTTGTTTCTTTCCCCTTGATTTGGTCTTGTATTTTCCTGGCTGCTTCCACTGAGCCCCAGGCAGCTGCCAGTCAAATCCAAGTGCATGAAATTTGTCAAAACTAACCTCTAAGTATATGCTAAAGAACCACATTTTACTCTTTTTAAAATAAATCTACTTTAGAGAGTCAAGACTTGAATCATTTAATAGAAAATCCATGTAATGATCCTCAATCTCATGTGAGATCTCAACAGAAAGAGAAATTGCCTCTGTAAAATGAAGAAACATTATACTTAAAAACCCTCTAATATGTAACAATAATTCACAAGAAATTCATAATTATAAAAACGAGATATGAAATCAAGGGAATAAGAGTACTCATCTTAACTAGTGATGTACACATATTATGACCTGTTTTCCACTTGGATATAAAAAAAGATATGAATGAAGATTGCTATCACTCTGCTTTTTGTGAGTAGCAAATGGAATTAGAAACAGAGCTGTGTATCTCTACAGCAGCAGGAATATAAGATGTGTTACAAACATGAAATGAGATAGTCTGGAGTAATCAGAAGCAATGCACTAGATATGCATGTGACAACATGACTAGATCTCAAAGAAGTCATGTTGAGTGAAAAAAGCATGGGACAGAAAAATATCTGCAATATAGAAACCAAGAATAAACAGAATGACATCAATATTTTTTATGATGCTCTCT
The DNA here is from genome assembly GCA_004363575.1 of Solenodon paradoxus. NCBI lineage: Eukaryota > Metazoa > Chordata > Mammalia > Eulipotyphla > Solenodontidae > Solenodon > Solenodon paradoxus. The sequence goes on from RJWH01000375.1 coordinate 519,676, forward strand.
AAGGCAAAACATGGAAAGAAAGAGGATTAGAAGGATATGTATAACATATTCTTGAATAACTTTCTAGAATGTAGAAGCATAAAACAGGACCGAAAATCAAAACACCACAGAGAGGCTTTTTCACTGAACAATGACACTAGTGAACCATGACCTGAAGTATATTATTAACTCAGTTTTGTACACCTGGTGTCTAAGTAGCCAGAAACTCATCATGTGGACAACTCAAGCCTGGAGTCCAACACTTAATATGAAATGATGTTATTGCCAAAATAATGTCATTCTGAGTGATAACATAGATGACAAATGATGACAGACTGTAGAAACCTTCTCTGTAATAATATGTCTTATGTCACATTAGGCTCAATAAATTTGGAAGGGATTTGGAGCATTGATTAATGTTTTCATCAGTAACTCCCTTAAGAAAGAGGAGTGTTTTATACACTGGTACTATATTAATTTTAAAAGTATAAACACATCACTAACTTGAGATCATTATTTTTAGATTTTAGTATGTATACTTCGAACCAAGTTTAAAAACTTTACCTATTAGCAGAATACTTTGAATTAAATACTTGATAAAAAGAAGCATCATTAAAAAATGTGGGAAATTATTTCCTACTTGGCTAGGAACTGATGATTATACTCACTATTGTTTATGTTATTTGAATTGGAGGGAGAATTTGAATTGGACTGGAAAATTTTGTAAGCACCTCTTGTGTCTCTGCACATCTTGCAAATTAAGCAGAATTTCCTTTTGTTTTGGATCTATTTTTTCAAAAATAGGAGAGAGATGGAGTCTTTCGCTGCTGGAAAAGGCAGATCTACTTACAGTCTTGGGTGATGGCAATATTATCTACAGAGCAAAAGTCAAGTATTCCTACTGCCCATTATAAATAATTCTAGTTTCCTAAGCTCAGGGGTTCTCTCCTGTAATTCAACTCACTGTACATGCAGGTGTCACTTGGCCCTTCTCACTTCCCCATATGGGATTCAAGGTTCAGAGCACAGGCACAAGAAAATACTGACATACTGGTTACCCTGTCGCTGTGAGTAATGAGGTACATTGTCTCTGACCTATGAGTTTTGTGCTGTCTACCAGCTTCCTTGGAATTTTAGCAGGCTAACTCGTTAGCTTGCAGGCAGGGTGAAATCTCACGTAGCTCGTACAAGTAACAAGAAAAGAAAACATGGGAAAGACACTGAACTCTGAATTTTGAAGTCTCTGCCTATATTACAAACAAATATATCTCATTTACTGAAGATGGAAGAGATTCCTCAGATTATCAGAGGTTTGTAACCATGAATTCATCACAGAGAGTTGAAATAGCTATTAAACTAGGCTAACCATATTTCCTTGAGACAAAAATGGGACAGGGTAATGTACTGGTGACTAAAGGGAGAGGAGGAGGAAGAAAAATCCAAGCAGGAACAGAGCAGTCAGACTAGCTACAAGTACTATTCGATGCCAATCAGTGATCATATAGTACCCACATGTGGTCCAGTGGAACTTGATGCTAACAGCCAGGACCAGTGCAAGAATTCTGGCACCTTAAGAGGAAATAAAAATTGGCGTCCCTATAAAGCCTGTTCTAAATGTCATGCCTAAAACACCTGCTGCTTTAACCACCCCAGTGTGGGAAGTTCCCCTGATAACCCCAGAGTGCCAGAGATAACTACGACAGTACTTGCCTGTGGCTCGACCATGCTACAGTATACCACTACCTTTGAAGAAACAGGTGGGATTGGGGGTGGAAATCCCTTTCCCACAGCCCCTTTTTTCCCATAGGGTATGGGACCAGCAGTAGTGGTCATGGCCACCTCAGTGGAGCTGTCCAGGGCCACCAATATCATGGGATCAAAGGGGCAGTTAGTCTTGGGCCCCCGCATCCAACTGGGCCTGTGTCATAGCAGCCACCCATTTTGCTCTGTGTTAAAGATGGTCCTAGTTTATTAAGAATGGGACAAAACTGACATTTATATCAAAATGATGGATGGCAAGGAAATACGAAAGAAGGTACTGTCTTGTTTAAAACAGTAATGTATAGTCAGCCTAAGTATAACACATGATTTCAGTATTTCAAAATGTTCCCTAAATCACATTTGTGTTATTTTCTTGAATCCTGGTGGGGGAGGGTGAAAGCTGGAAGAGGAGGATAGTACTTACTCATTTCCCTTTTCCTGCATTTATTTTCAAGTAATACCCCTGTGGACGTAGACTCATGGTATAACTAAATGTGTTGTCACTAATACAATTACTTTCTAAGACAATAGGAGTGCTCTGACAAAATAAGAGCACTAACAAGATAGAGCTATCAAAAAGAGAGCTACCTTTAAAAGTCACCCTTCATTCTACAATAAATGAGATATAAAAAAGGTTAGGGAAGAGGAATATGAATCATATGTAGCTACTGCCTCATTTTTCCGGAGACCAACCCTTTAGGCTATGCTCATAAATCCAGGAACATTCTCTATACTTTGCTGAATAATTCAATTTGAGTTTCACTATGTATTTTGTGCTCTTGGTTACAAGTGAATTTTTCATTTACATAATCACATTCAGCCCACTTGAATATTCCCTGTGCAGTTGCACTTTTATATAATATACTTGTTCACCATCTGTCCTCAATTTTGGTCAAGAGATACTTCATATTTTTCAACACTTTGCATGGTAATTGTGCCACCCCAAAAGCCATTTTTGTTAATATACATCTTGCTTATATGCACTGTTAATAATACATTTTCAGTTCCTTCTGGATGAAAGATGGGCTGTCTTTGGAAACTTTATATCCACCTATCAGAGACAATGAGAAAGTTCTTACAAGTCATCAAATGTATTTGAAACTGCATGTATATACACACAATACAACAATATAATAGTTGTCAGTAGGAGCTGTTAGAAATATATGACTATGTAAATATGCATGTAAGTATCTAGATTATATATACTTCAATTCCAGGATTGATTTTATTTGTCTATGCATCCATCCTGCCAGCCATCTATGTATCAAGATATCTATGTGTCTATCTATGTATCATCTATGTATTTATCTATGACTATCTGGAAAAATACAGATAAGAATAAAGATGATCAGGTAGGCAGGTAGGAAGAGAGAGGAAGAAGAAAGATTCATTCACTTTATTTTCATTTAGTTGTTCATCTTGACCCCATTCTCAAGCCTGAACCCAGGTCCATCAGATGTATGAGGACTATGCCCAGCAGACTTGACCACTAAGCCACCAGGATGCTCCAGATTCATTTTAAGTTATAAAGAGGTGTAAAAATAATTTACTTTTACTCATTATTTCAAAATATTTTAGATCATTCCTTATAAGATTTTAAGTATTAATATAATTAGAAGTCATTCAAGATGCACGCCTTAAACCTGTATGTTAGGATGCAATGTTTTTTTCAGTACAGTTAAAAATAAATGAATAAACTGTGGTATATAAAAAGACCAACTCATTTGAATTACTTTGCATGACTTTTTCTAATAGATACTCCAATATGAGAATTTCATTATATTTGGGAGGTTTTGCTTTCAAGAATAAGGGTTTAGTTTTCAAATTCAGAAGGAAAGAATATTTTTTGTTGTTTGTTCTTTTTGATGTAGTTGTATGTGTATATCCTGTACACACACTCACACCATTCTCTTCATTACATTTAGCAGTTTTTAATATTCTTACAATACATACAAAGCTACAGATTCAGTTGTTTTCTAGTTGTATAATAATATGTCATCAACAGAACCATTAACTTAAAAAAATTCAATAGTTATCTAAATCTTACTCTTAACCTTACTAGGATTTGCAATCTAGATTAATTATTTGATCAATCATGTTCTTTATTTCCTTGAACCACATGATTACATTTGAAAAGCCTTTCCAATTCTAAAATGATCCTTATCTCCAAGATCAGCATAGCTAGATCAAAATACTGTAAAAGAAATTAGCCAAGTTTTTTATTAATGATGTCATGAGAGTATATACCTTAGTGGTCAAAGCAAAGTTTTTATTAAATTTTAAAATCAAATTAAATCAAGTTCTAAATTTGATCACCCACTCTAGATTTCTGACTATGTAACTTCATGCAAGTTCTTTACTATTTCTTAATAAATTTCTCTAAATATCCAAAGGGACAATTTAGTGTAACTTTTTACCACATAGTATTGTATGAGAGAATATTTGCAGAGATAAGCACAGTTTAGGGCAGATAACTTCTAATAAAGCTTGTAGTAGTGGTTATTTTCATATATAATTAGATTATGACCAAAGAAGCAGTTATTAAAATAGATATAACTTGTCATTTCCTCTGAGATCACGTAGGGGATCTTTCTAGTTTTAATCTCTCACTACTCTTTTTTTTTCCCCAAGGGAACGAGAAGTTTCTGATTTTAAAGAACAAATATCCAACTAACTGTACTACTGTTTGATTTTCAGAAACAGCTTCCAGCAAAAATCTCCTCTTTGCTTAGTATTTGTTATATAAAGTATTATATATCGTCTCAAGAATACATCAATAAAAGCAAGAACATATGCACAAACATGCAAATCTAAGCTCCAATATAATGATCATTCTGTCTCTGTTTCTATTAACTGACACATGTACATTTGAGCAAGTTTAGAAATGCAACAAAAAGACATAAATCTAGACATCACTTATAAGTTTACTATCCAGAGTAAACTGAACGTAACATTTTATAAATCACACTATTTCTAGATATTTTTTACATTGTGTCATTTAAAAAATAATAATTTCTGATATATTTAAGTCTGGTTTAAGTTGGGCACTATCTCTTATTTTTGAAGGAGGCAGAATTTGATAAAAATGTATGACCTAGATTTTTATGGATTTTAAAAATTAAAGGGATATTTTCTTTTTTATAGCTCAGTCAATGGAGTAACTAGGAGATAAAAAAAATACTATCTGTGTCTACGCATATTAAAACTTGTGAAAAAAAAGAAAAGACAAAGAAAACTTAGAAGCCCTAACTCTGAATCTGATTTTTCTTTTATTACTGTTACTCAAAGTGCCAGAGGCAGTTATGGACAGCATGGTGGAAGGTTCATTAGGCAAGTCTCTTTGGACCATTAGCCTGTATGACCTTGAGGCCATGCCTAGCCTGCTTTGGCTCTCTTCTGTTTGACTGGGATGCTATGTGGGATATCAACTGGCTTTAGCCAATCAGAGGCCTATGAGGACATATTGAGGGATGGAGGGGGAATTTCTGGTCAGATCAATTCTGACATTTCTTCCTTCCTAACACAGACTCAGGTGGCATGTCTGACAACTGGCTCTAGTTTCCACAAGGAAGACCACCTGGTTCCAGCATCCACTGGGTGGCCCAGCCCCAAGACCTTAGAAATAAAGCACATCCTCCTTCGTCCCTGCAGACAATAGTCAGAGAAGCTTTTTGTTAGACTTCTTCCCTACACTCGATTGTCTTTTCAGTTATTCTACTTCTTGTTATCAAATCCCTATTTTGAATTAACTTTGCCTTTATTTTTTATCCTGATAAAATATGAATGATATAGTGTTAATTAAAATCTTCTTCGTGCTATTCCTATGTAATAGATAAATACATAACTTTCTATAAGATCATCTAATGATATAAAAGCATATCTGTAGTATTTACCCAAGTAATACACTATCTTGTCTTTGATTTTGTTTTAGAGCTCTGGACAACTGTTTATATCTATAGACCATGTCTAAACATAGAAAAATCATAGGGAATTGGATTTCTAAAGAAAGGAACAGTAATTGTTTTCATCAGTTAAGCAGTCTGTCTACTTCATTTTGAATGAAACACACACACATATAGGTAACAATTTACAAAGAATGTTATACATTCTGATATTTGGGGTTTTTAATGTTTATTTGTAGTAAAGGTTGTTCTTTTTTGTAGTGGTACTCAATTATTGGTGAGGGGGCTCAATATAGAACACCTCAAGACTGTGGAGATCCGGCTCAGGCATGAAGACTACTTTGAACTGGAACGAAATGGCTAATCTGGAGAAGCAGCTTTGACCTTTCCCCTAACTTTCTTGTTCTTTAATCACCACTCCCTTAAGCCTCTCCCCCACCCTAAGAAAAATAATCATTGTTCCCTAATTACCAAAAATATCATCATTTGGGACTATCTTCTGTCCAAATCTAAGAAACTAATCTTTGCTCTCAGGGTAAAGATAAGACCATGCTCTCTGCCACTTGGGTGTCACCTGGAGACTCCATCTGCTACTCCCAACCCATTTGAGGCTGTTTTGATTATTTCAACCAGCTCAAGAATCACCTGAAAAGGGAAAAGGGAATTCTTCCCTTCTGAACCCCACATTGGAAAGAGCAGTGCTGGGGTTTCTGTATACAGGAGTTTAGTGTATACATAGGAGTCTACTTGAGGACCTGTTATATCAAGTTTCTTCACATTAACTCACACAAGAAAAAAATCCAGAATATTAATAAATTGCATACCATCTCTCTTTCTTAAGGAGAGAAATAAAGTAAAAATATAAAATCACCTCTCATTTGAAAATAAGAAATAAAATGATTTCCGAGGAAACCACCCAGTGGATTTGAAAACATAAAAGATTTTGAAGCACATCCTATTTGTTGCAGCAACTGTTAATCTCTGGAGAACAATCTTGAGGCTAACAATCCAGGAACAAAGAGGCTTAAAGTTTACATCTTGGTTTCAGTCAGTAAATCCCTGGGTAATCTACATTATTTTTTAACCACCCAGATAAACACTTTTATTTACATAGATGCTATTTGATAGCACTCAAATACTATCAAATCTCAATGCTCTTGATAATATTGACAACATGACTTTCAGTTATCTCCTAGGGCCATCTTTTACACACAGGCTTTGTAGTTCTGCGCCTTCTCAGCTATGTTTATGGTTTACTGTTTAGTTCCTTGGATGGTTTAATTTTAGAAATTGTCATCTATACTTATTTTTTCGAACATTCACATAGCTGCAAAACATATATTTCTACTTAGTTTAAAAATGTACGCAATAATACGATCAGAATCTCTTTTTATAAGATTAGTAAATTAAAAAGTTGCTACATAGCAGTCAATTGCTTCATGGCACCACTTTATTTTCACTGGGTTGCACTTTTGATGGTATCTTCCATTCATAAAATAAAATAATTCTATCCATCAATATTGGCTATAGTATTAGGATAATTCATGTTCAACTATTTGACCCATTAGAAATGAGTCATTTTGATATCAGGGCCAGCACCATTTGCTTTTACTGAGATTGTAACCTTGAAATATGACTGAGATAGGCAGAATTTTGATTGCTAATCCTAGCTGGGGAGCTTAGGCTAAACCATGCATCAAAGAGATTTTGTAAATGTAAATTCTTAAACTGTTAACACTAAAATAGGAAGATTACTCTAGACTATTTGGTAGAGGCCAATCGAGTGAGCCCTTAGAAGCAGAACTTCCTTTCCTGTTAGATCAGAAAAAAGATCTGAGAGACTGGTCAAGGGGTAAATTAGAGAGATTCACATCATCCAACCATGACATACTATTGTTGACATGAAGATGAAAGGGGTATTCCTTCAAAGCAATAGAGGCATCGGTCCTACAGCTGTAAGGAACCAAATTACCTCGGCAATCAGTGAGTTTAGGAAAAGAATTCATGCCTGAGAAAAGAAGAGCAGCCCTGGCCCATACATTGATTCCAGTCCAGTGAGGCCTTGAGCGTACTGCTGTTCTTCACAACCATGAGATAACAAATGAATGCTGTTTTAAGCGACTACATTTTCAGCAATGTTACAGCAACAGGAGATAACTAACACAGCAGCTGATATCATCTTCATTCAGCTCAGATTAGTTTTTGTCTGTTTTTGCTTTGTTTTCTTGTATTTTAGCTATGAGTGAGATCATCTGGTATGTGTCTTTCTCATGACTTATTTCACTTAGCATAATTCCCTCTAGTTTCATCTATATTGTCATAAATGACAGAATGTCATCTTTTAGGACTGTATAATATTTCACCACATCTTTTTTATACTTCTACCTGTAGATAAGCACATAGGGTGATGCAATTTCTTGGCTATTGTAAATAATACTGCAGTTAACATGGAGGTGCATATATCTCTGAGTTAGTTGTAACATGCATTTTTTGATACTAGTAGGTTTTTCTAATATTACTAAGATTCATTTGTTATCATTTGGGAAGGGAGAAAGTCAAAAAATAAATGAACATAGGAGCAATCTGCTATGGTGGAGTGAGAGATTGGGGTTCAAGGTCTGATTCTATAGGCCTGTCCCTGCCATGACTCTGCGTGTGAATTAACTCAAATTAGCATCTCTGGGCCATTGTGTCATCACCAGCACTTAATAAAAGATCACCTAATTTTCAGGTTAATATTAAGCTGCTAAAATTCTATGAAATATTTATTGAACTTCTTATATAAACTAAATCATTTTCTAATAGATTTAAAGCATATGATGTCTATGATATACAGCAAATCTCCACATAGTTTTAGTTGAAATGACCTAAACAAAGACATTAAAAATGCTCTCTAAATGACAGTGTAAAATCAAGTTCTTCAGGCTCAAAAGACTGGTCTATTCTCTAAGAATATCATTACAATATGTTATAAACCCTTGAGAGCTTTCAATCTTGGATTCATTCATTAACTTGATCTCTACAACCACCACCTCTCTACCAGTGCCAGCATCTTTGTGACTATGGCCTAGACTACTTACTACAAACCACTTCACAAAGAATATATTATAAGGACTTCCTAATGCAAAAGCTTTTAATAACGAACATTCAGAATTGACTTCAAAGCCTAAAAATACACTTTATACATGTATATGTACTTTTCAAAAATAAAAGAACACAAATTTTTTATTAAAATGTCTTCCTTATTCTTATTCTCTAGAATACTAAAGATTCTAGAATCTCACCATTCTACTTCCAAACAGCATTTTCTCTTTCTATAACTTATACACAAACTTTCATCTACTTAATAGTAATCCTTTCCTCTTTTCTCCAACGTGTTCTACATCGTTATCTCAGCATATGTCATCTGCAGCTTCTTTAAGGAGTGTAGTACTCTCATCACCTTGTTGAGCTTCTTACTATAATAAGGAGTGGATTTATATTTGGTGTTTGGGGAAAACTGTGTGTGAAGATTTAGCAAGTTACAATTGGGCGTATAAACTTGAGTGTTAACAGTGAGATTGGTGAGGAGAGGAACAACCTGAGAATGAGAAAACAGCAACAAGATGGCCATTTCACTTCTTCATGTATATCTTTGGGGTTCTAATCAAGACTATAAGCACAGAGAGAATGTCAAGATCATATGTATTAGAAACAGAACTGGTTGTCAGGAGGAAGGCAAATACTACATTTTGTTCAATTTCAAATTCCCCTGTCTTCTTGGTATAAAGTTGTGAGCATTTGGGCATTGAAAATCTGCCTCTAAAATATCCAATATTGCTAAAGAATAGTATCATCTTGCATATTGCTAAATCCTGTATTTCTTAACTTGCATTAAGAGGTCTTGATCTTGAATGTATAGATTAGAGGTTCCTATAACAGTACTTTATTTCTTCACAGCCAAAAGGACTATCAATCTCTACAAGATATAATGCCTTGGTTATCTTCTTTTATTCACTCACACAAAGTAGAACCAATATTTATGGGAGAAAACTGTAAATGTGTTATACATTCAAATTTTAAAATGGCTATAGCTTCAAACTCATATCAGTGTTCCTAGGTTGCTCAGAAGTTATATATTTTCGTGGTTCAACATTGGTATTATCCTCAACATAAAAGGAGGCTAATAAAAATTCCATTAAAGGGGAGACCAATTTGCATTTGAACAGAAAACTCCATTTCACAAAGATAAAGGTTGTTTTTGTGAAAGCAAAACTAAATTATAACAAACTTGCCTTGCTGCCCCTTATCGATTATATTTGTACCCCTAGGAAATCAAAGGGAAAAATCTCAGATACTTTATTTCCTTCAGCTTTGTATGAAACTGAATCATCACTTTCTTTTCTGGTAATGAAATTCCCAGTGCTACTGTTTTCTTATAGACCCAAATTCTCAAAGGTTAAACATCACTTTTTTGAGTATCATCATATTGCGTTGGGCTATGTAAACACAAAGTTATATTTTTTCCTTGACAGCATGATTGAAAACTAAACAAAATACCATGACAGAAAAAAAACGTATATTCAGGGCAATTTAAATTCACCCTGCACTCTTTAATACATGGGCATGTGACTAAACCAAAGAAAAAGGGTCCAAAATTATATATCTGTGGTTCAAGTATGTTGCATACGAGAAAACTTACATTTGAGGTTCTTAAAGCAATTAGTTAAGTACACAGGAAAACACATAAGCAAGCAAGAAATAAACCACTCTAATAAACTGTTATGTGTTGACATATTTTATGGAAAATATTAAAAAATATTTGCATGGATGTTATATGATTTATTGACTCAATGAATTAACAAATTTGTTCTTTTATATACAGAAGTCTGGAGAAATATATGTAAAAGAAATAAAATTATGAAAGGTAGTCAAGTGCAATGGTTTTTATACATTGTTTTACTTTTCTTTCATCGGATTAATTGTCTAATGATATTAACAATAATTTTGACTCTATACAAGGATCTATATCCAATGACCTGGAATGGATTTTTTCCTACTCCTTAAATCCATTCCTTTGATCATACCATTTCTATATCTCTAATACACAATTTTTTAATTTACTTCAATAATACATAGTCATTAGCTTATTTTTTCCAGACAATACCAAAAGTGACAACAGAAGAAAAAGTGAATAATAGAAAACTTTCTAAATATCTAAATTTTAAATTTTAATTAACTATATAGCAAAATCATTATAGTAATTACATTTTTGAAGTGATACCACACAATGACAAAATACCATGTCAAAATATGGGTTTTGCATTTCACTTACTCTCTACCTTAGATTAAGACTTTCTATCTACATTAGGCCTCTCCCAAAATTGTTTTCCATTTATGAATGGAACAAAATTTCTATTGAGATATCTCAGGTTTAAGATATGTATAAGGCATACAGATGACTGATTTGTCTTTACCTTATTTAAACACTTCTGTACTTCTGATTACTGCCTCCTCAAGCGAGGAGATTGGAAGTCACCACTTTGTCCTGACAATAGGTAAAAAGATGATCATACTAAAGAATCAACAATTCTTGGATCCATAATTAAGGGAGAACCAAAGGGTAAGCAGCTACCCTCAAGACTTTAGACTCGAGAGAGAGGAGAATAGAGTGATTCTGACATACCAGAGGTGGGACTTATGAGCAGAAATCTCCCTAAGAAACAGTGCCAGATCAGAAAACCAGAACTGTAATTGAGAACTGATGTGACTTTGTGTGGACATGTCTGAGAGCTGAAAACTCCACATAATATTGTGAGATTTATCTCCACGAGCTCCAATAGGTTCCCATAAAACAAAACAAAACAAAACAAAAAAAGTCCCATAAGGCTTCCAGCAGGAGTATGGAGAAAATAAGTCCAGATCACCCAATTAATCATTCTTAACAAGAATGCTTTCAGGAGAAACTCCTTAGCCAAAGGCAAATGTACTTGAATATTGTCAGAGTCTAACTGACCTACGACAGGGGAGTACTCAACTCAAGCTGGTTCTATACTTTCCTATTGACGAAGGTAAAGAGTCAACCCCATTCCACTCTAGCCATAAAGCCCCAACAAAGGGGATAAGCAAAACCAAGAAACACTTGTGAAGTTCACAGTACAGAAGCACAAACTCACTAAATAACTGAGACTAAATCATTGGACTATAAACGTTCCACTTTCTCTCCACACAACTCATCACCACATTGCTATCAACTGTTCCCTTTACAGCAATTTCATTTACCTACTATATCATATCTGGGTATCAAGGAAAAACAAATTACAAGTCATATTAAAAGGTAAAAATACAATTTGAAAGAGAGCAAGTATTGGAACCTAACATGGCAAAGATGTTCACACGATCTGATTGGAAATTTAAAACCACAATTAGTACACTGACTCTTAGTTGAGAGTAAGCAAGAATAGAAACTCTGTAAACAGAGAGTGGAAATTCTAAGAAACAAAAAATTAAACACGAGATAAAACAACAATACTGTAACAGATATGAAGGATAACTTACATGGGTTCAATAGTAAACTGAATGTAGCTGAGGCAAGAATGACTGAGAAGCTCTGTCAATGGAATCCTCTAACTGAAAGTCGACGAGAACAAGGATGGTGTGGGGGAGTAAGAAGAAAGATTATTCCAGGACTGTGGGAAAACTATAAAAGTTATAACATGTACATAAAGGGATGCCAGAAAGAGAAGAATCAGAATCAATATTTGAAATAATAATGACTGAAGATTTTTCCAAATTAATGTCAGATACCCAAGGACAGATTCATAAAGCTCAGAAAACTTGTTAAATAAACAAGACAAAAGACAAACACAAAAATCTACATCTCCACATTTTATGTGCATATTATACAAAATCAAAGATAAATAAAATATGCTGAAAGAAATCAGAGAAGAGCACCTTATCTATTGAGGAACGAAGATGAAAATTAGATCAGCCTTCTTAGAAACTATGCAAGCAAAAAACACATGAAATAAAATATTTAATGTGTTGAGAAAAAAAATCAACAACCTGGAATTCTATTCTCTGTGAAATTATTCTTTGAAAAGTGAAGGAAAAATACAGATTTTCTCAAATTAATAATAAATTTTAGGAGGCTGCTGCCAGTAGACCCTATTTGCAAGATATACCAAAGCAACTTATTTGGAGAGGAGGAAAAATGTTATAAAGTCAGATCTGCATCACGTAATAAAGAATTTTAAAGACAGAATAGGTATAGGTTAAAGTTTAAAACATTTTCTTATCCTTAATGATCTAATTCTAATAGATTTTTTTTCAAAATAATTGTATCGACAATATATTCAATGAGAGCAATGACACAGACAGGAGCACTTAGAAATATTGGTTTAATTGCTATAATATAACTATAAATATTGCTATAATTAAGTTATATAATAAACAGCTTCAATTAATTATAAATAATTTACATCTAGAGATTAGTTCAGCAACAGCAGGAAAATACACAACCATCCCAATCATATATGGAACATAGACCAAGATAGACCACATTTTGGGCTATGAAACACACCTTAGCAAATTCAAAAGAGTAGAAATAATACAATATTAACATTAAGACAGCAATGAATTAAATTAGAATAACACTGGCATGCACTGGAGGAGCAAAGTTAGGTGAGGTTCCCATATATCCCAAGGTCCCAGCATCCCAGATCAGTGAAAACAACCAGGATGAACAACTAAATAAAGTGCTTCTTTCTCCTGTTTCTTCCTGCCTGTCTACTCACCTTCATTTTTGCCAGAAGCTTTCCTTAAAAAAAAACAAAAAAACTAGAAAATCCCAAGGTAAGTGGCAATGCAACAATCCACTGATCAAATAAAAAATCAGAAGATTTTTTTTTAAACTGAATAAAAATGAAACACAAATTTTCAAAATTTGTGCACTATAATGAAACAGTGCTTAGAGTGAAGTGTATGGCATTGAATGCAACTATTTTCAAAGAATCTCCAATCAGTTATCTATATTTTTGCCTTAGGAAACTAGAAAAATAACAGTCAATAAATCTAAATTGTGTAGTTGAGAAGAAATAAAATATAGGGAAGAAATCAATGAATTGAAATCAGAAATCAATAGAGAAAAATCAATGAAACCAAAAACTGGTTCTTTGAAAAAATATCAAACGAATCAATGTCAGGTTAAATCATAAGAAAAAAGAAAGATGATACCAATTGCCAATTCAGAAATCAAAGAGAATCTATTATTATATATCCTTTGAACATTAAAATGATAATAAAGACATAATAAGAATAACTTTATGCCACATTTTGATAATCTAGATGAAACTAAACAATTATAATAAAGATACAATTTATCAAAATTATACAGGAGAAGATATAAAACCTAAAGAGGCTTATATATATATAATAGCTATTGAGTCAATAATAAATCACCTTCCAAAAAAATACATCAGGCATGTGGATTCTACTAAATATTTAAGGAAAAGATTGTACTAATTCTCTCAATTTTCTTACAGAGGAAAAAAGTGCATTAAATATTTCCTAATATATTCAATAAAGTCAATATTACATTATATGTCACGAAGAGAATACAGATTATGACAGTGAGATTCCACTACACAGCTCTTAGAATGAACCACCTGAAATATGACAACCCCAAGTTCTGATAAGCTTGTAGAATAACTGGACCTCTCATTCATTGTTGGAAGAATGCAAAATGGTACAGCCTCTTTGCATGACAATTTGTCAGTTTATAAAAAATATAAACATACTCTTATTAACATATCATTTAGCAATTGTATTCTTTGGTATTTACCCGAAGGAGATGAAAACTTGTATCCACACAAAGACCTGCACATGGATGCCTATAAAAGCTTTGTTTATAATTTGCTAAATTTAGAAGCAATCAAGATGTCATTCAACAGACGAAGGAATATATTGTAGTATACACAGACAATAGAATGCTAATCAACACTAAAAAGAAATAAGCTATAATGTCAGGAAAAGACATGAAGGAATATTAAATGCACATTAATAAATGAAAGAAACCAATCTTCAGGCTACTTATTCTATGATTCCAACCATATACAATTCTAGAAAAGTTGAAATAATGGAGAGAGTAAAACAGATCAGGTGTTGCCAGAGGTTGGAAGGTGAGTAATGGATGAATAGGTGGAACACAGAGGAACTTCTGGGTAGTGAAAATCTTATATGATGCCATCATGCTGGATACATGTCATTACACATTTGTCCAAGCTCATAGGTCCCACAACACCAAGAGTGAACCATGGGTGATGGTCTAGTTTCCTAATTTGCAAAAGCATACCACCCTGGTTGGGGTTGCTGATACTGAAGGAGGCTATGCAAGTGTGGACTTGGGGTGCAAGAAAATCTCTGTGCTTTCTATTTAATTTTGATGTTAACCTAAAACTGCTCTAAAAAAATAAAATGTTAATTAAAAAAAGAAAATACGAAAAGAAAAAAGATGCCTTGCTTTTGTTTCCTGCTCTGTGCTATTAAATTTTCATGCAGTAAATTAATCCTCATTTAACCAGGTGAATAAGGTACTATTACACTAATTTAAAGATGAGAAAACAGATATTTTAAAAAGTCTTCATAATGCAGACAAGGCCATTCCTGTAATAAATGGCAGAATCAGTTTTATCCCATCTTTCTCTAAAGCAAATCTGAAATGTTAAACCATGATTTCTTTTCATTAATTCCTTAAATGGCTTTTCATTTTGGTAATAATTTTACCATCACCTTAACTTACTTAGGTCTATACATACCTTTGCTATCTCATTACACTTTTTCTCCTTTTATGATTCCTTTCTTCATGGTTTTCATATTTTACTGATTAACACTGGAGGAAAAGCACAATTTGATTTTCTTTGGTCTCCTGGAATGTTTTCTTGAAAAACAGATTCTGTCTTTTTCATTGTTATGTTGCTTTCCTTCTTTGTTTTCTAGTTAGTTAGTTAGTTTCCCCTTTATATTGGCTATTTAAAACTCATCTTCCCAGGTATTCTCTTTCCCTGAGTATAGTTCTAGTAAGTCTGTTCTTTACTTGCAGAAGGTGTAGAGAAATCCTTTTTTTAATTTAGCAATTCCCTCCTTATCATTTTAGACCCTTTGTGACTATTCCCCTCAGAACAGGTACCTGAGATATTTATTTTGCTCCTCAGTTAAGAAGGTAATTAAGATGTAATACTGTTTAACAATATTATTACTGCATTCTTTCCTGTCCAACTTAAAATTAAAAGAAAATGTAAACAAAAAGAGCATTTAAGAGGGTTTTTTTGTGTTTCTGTATGAGATATATATCTCTCCTTGCTTCCAGATGTATGGCCAAAGTTTTTAAAATTCAGATGTAGTAAAGATTTGAGTTTTGCTCTAGCTCTATACTTTTTGTTTGTCTTTGATTTTTATTCCCTTCCTAGTCACCAGCCAACACTGTACTGGGTTTCTCAGTTCCAAAGTAGTGAGTGGATCACCTTCAACTTTACTTCATTTCTATTAACACCATCTGCAGGGAAACACTCAGTACTTTTCTGGCCTGGACCTAAGGATCCTATTTATTTATAATAACAGGAGTTCCAAGTAAGCCATCCAAGTCTCACCTCTTTTTCCACCTTGGTTCACCTCCATTCTCAGCACAAGAACATCAGTGAGGTTGGTTTGATGTTCTTCTCACTCTCTGCCAAACTACAAGCCCCTCTGAAGGAAAAGCCCTCCCTTGACTTTTTGTATCTTCTTGGAATTTATTCCAAAATTATACTGTGTCTGGATAACACCTCTTGAATTTGGGGTGAGACGTTGCACCTTTCCAGTTTCCGTTTTTATTGCACTTAAAAAACAAAAAACAAACTTGTTCATTTAAGTTCATTTTGAAGAAATTAATTTTTCAAACTGCTTTTATATGATTACGTTTCTCAAATTCGCGTGAATGTTTAATGTCAGGCAGACCAGTGATTTTAATACAGCGTAGATAGAATTAAAGCTTGCATAGGCCTAAGCAGATAAAAGTCAACATGTATTGATATACATTAACATAATGACTTTCATTCTCCAAAGACTCCATGTTGCTCCTTGGTGGGGCACTTAGGGAAATGTGTTCTGCCGTTCAGGTGGCAGGGACACACGATTACATTAAAGACAACCTGGTGCCATCAGCTCGTTAAGTGGCTCTTCTGTCCTGCAGAGACATAAAAACGAATGTGCTCAACTGTGCACTTCACTTTCTACTATTAGGTGTTATGAGGCACTAGAAAAGCTACCTGCTGCATCTCTTCTTTCTTTGGTTTCAGATCAAAAGAATGGCAGAAATTCTATACCCTATACCACCCATGAGGGCCAGGTGCACATTTCTCAAGGAAGCGCAAAATGTGCCGAAATCATCAGAGTACCTTGGATATGAATAACACACATACCTTTTGACTAAAATATTAAAAACAATATCATCAAGAAAAGCTTGTTTTGGTGCACCCTGGTGACCTAGTGGTTTAGTTCATCTGGGCGTAGTCCGCATACAGCCCAAGGTCACCAGTTTGTGAGCTGGGATCAAGGGAACAAGCAGGATGAACAACTAAATACAATAAAATCTTCCTTCTCTCTGCCTGCCTGTCTGCCTGTTCACTTTCATTTCTGCCGGTACCTCTCCTTTTTCAAAAAAAAAAAAAGTTTGTTGTATTATACAAACTTCATGTTCTTTGCTGAGTATGTATTGTATATAGTTGATACAGTTCCAGGATGTGTTGCTCACAAAGTAGGCAATGATTCTATTAGCAAATGCAGTGGTAGGGTCTCTCATTCCTCCAGCCTCACCCACACCTCTCCCTCCTAGCCACTTATTGAAGTGACAGTCACATTCAGAAAACTGGTGACAGGCACTGTGAAAAACCAAAATATTAGTTGCCAAGTTCTTAAGAAAATGACCAATGCCTGTCATTATCCCCACTTTCATATACAAAAGGCTGTTAAACAGGTGCACTAATGCTTCGTACACATTGATTCATTCCAGTGTTTCAAGCTGTGCCACAGGCAAAGCAAGATTCAATCAAACAAATGATGAACAAAAGGACAAGTGTTGAAAGAAGGATTTGTGGCTAATTTACTGAAAAGGATAACAATCCTCAAAATATCTGTATGTGGGTAGGGGTATTGCATACTCATCCATTCTCCATAGATATTCTTTCTAAACTGATCAAAAACAACTGCCTTGTGCTTTTTCAAATTAGTACATGTAAAGGGAAAACACAAAGAAATAAGATGTGAGAAATAAATGAAAATTGTGACAAAGGAATAATTCCATGGAAAAGCGTCTATCAGGAGAAAGAGTATTAGATACAAGAATCTAAAGAAAACAATGCATGCTGAACCACAGAACATTAGCCAACATCACATCCCCACTGAACCTAAAGGTTGAGCAATATTCATGTCTTTAGAAATTTCCATGTTCTCTAAAACTTCTCATTTCTTCACACACTTTCAGAATACATGATTATACAAAGGAATATCAAAAGTGATAAAATGTATGTCATCTAAAGTTGATGTTTTATGTTGTGGAGTGAATGCCCTTATCTTCCAGTTGCATAAAAGGTAGCAGTATGTATGCATGCCTGGAAGTAGCTTTAACTGAGATATTATGAATGTAATACAGCAGTCATAGATAGATAGATAATGAACACATGTGCATATATATATATATATGCTTAAATATTGATTCTAGCAGATTTAGCTATGGAGTGACATTTTCTGACTTTAAAAAGGACTAATAGAATGACCTCACATTACCATTTTGTATGTACAATATGCTATCCCTCCTGGGACATTTTATGAAAGCTATAGGTTGTGACCTACTGTTCATTACACTTAGCTTCTGAGGTGCCAGAGATTGATGAGGAGCCAGAGTGTATTATCGCTCTTCAGTGGACCTTTGCATTTATTAGTCACACGCCTGATGCTAATGGGATCTGCTCTTTTGTTGGATTGATGTTCAGGGTTAGATGGGCAGATGAGCTCCTGATCTTGACCAGAAATGATTTGCCCAGTGCCAATTAGAAAAGGAAAAGGGTAAGGTGGAGGTTGAACTAGCAGTTAATAGGAATAAAAGATGTTGAGGATGCATGCTAAAACAATAAAATAATGTACTCTGTTCTTAAATTGATACATTTACATAGTAAAAAGACATTTATTATTGTCAATGAAGCAAAATCCTAAAGAATGGGTCCCACTAGTTAGGGTTTGTTTTTACCATTCATGGGATATATTTGTTCTGTTACAGATATTTTATACATTAAAATATCTGCTATTTTTCACATATTGAAACATGTCATACAATCGCTTTTGCACGACATTTCCTGTGAATATATATGTCCCCCTATAGGTACACTTTTATGCAAACATGCATTTCATATAATAAAAGATACATAATAGAAATGGAAACGAGCAGTGTTTATCTATAATTATGTTTCTTCTCCCAAGATACTCTCTGACTGAAAATTTTCCCGCACTTCTCTCTCACTGAGAATCACATTCCTTGAAGTTTATTGGAGTCATTAATATTCACAAACTGGAAAAAAGCCATTTAAGCTGCTTTTCGCCATTTTTCCAAGCAAGTTTCTAAGTAACTCTTCTGAATATGTGCTGTTTACCCTGTGTAAAGGTAGATTTTAAGACACATGAGACACATTTTGTCCTCAAGTCATTAGTATCTTTTAGAAAGAATAACTTATACACAAATGACTAGAATAGGAGCTGCTAAGTGACAAGTGGTAAAAAAAAAAGTTTAAATTACAAAATCTACTTGAGAATTAATCCCTTCCAACTTGGAGGAAGAAAACCTTTGTATTGAAAAAGTTGTAGAACAGTAGTGAATGACTCTTGGCACTTTGTGGAGGGCAGGGTGTGTTGACACAGGTTTGAGGAAAGAGGAATTTGCATCTATGAGGAACCCACACAATGTGTTTGTATTAATTTGTAAAACAAGGTTACCTCAATAAAATACTTGAAATAAAAAAAAAAAAAAGAAGAAGCGAATCCTGACTGAGTAGGTTGGAGATGTGGCTGGAGAGTGTCCAGGGAAGACTTACTAAGGAGCGCGAGGCTTGAAGTACATAAGCCTTATCTCCACATGCCTGCCCTACACACCCCTGCTCCCCCTCCTCCAAACCTCTGTGAGCTCCCTTCATTCTCAGAGCTAGTATCTCCCATAGGGGTGTTCACTCCACTTTAAGCTTCAGGGAATGTCTGAACTGGAAGAATCCTTGAGATCATCTTGCTCAAGTGTCTTCAGAGTTTCCAGGTGTTTTCGTAGCGAAAGCTAAAACTCTCAAGTCAACTTAACTGAAGTAAAATAATACTAACATTACTACTACTACTACTACTACTACTACTACTACTAAATTATGGACTCATAAAACAGTTGTATGAAAGATAGGTCAGATATACATGTATGGCAAAGCTGAAAGAGAGGATATAAGGTATCCTCTCAGTGTATCATTGAGAAGTGGTTAGATTTCCGAGTGCAAGACAGGTTCAAATGTATTAGAAGTGGATTGCAGCAAGTTATGGAACATCTCTGAGCCTCCTATCTTCATCTCTGAAATGAACATAACAAACTCACCTTCACAGAATTGCTTTGTAGTTGACATGATACCAAGTGTGTAAATAGCTCAGAAGAATGGTTCACTTACAGAATTCTACAAATAATACTCCAAAATGTGATGCTTGCGGTTAATATTATCATCTTTTAGAAGGGAGGACAATCCTAGCAAATATAAAACTTGGGCAAAGCTTTGAACTAAATTATAACTCAATGGCTTCAATTTGAAGCTACTTGAAAGTGATAGTTGGGGAATAAAATGGCAACAAGAGCTGATTGAAATGAAAACGCGAAGGTTTTTAAATGTTAGGATAAAGCTATTGTGTAATTCTTTTATATGTCTGCGCTTGGCTTTTAGCCCATGCCCAGTGTTTTTCATTTCTCAAGAAGTATTTTTTCAGTTGTCTTTGTTGAATTGAAATTAAATTTTTGGGTAGTTATTGAACACTGGCGAGCAGATGAATGATGTAATCTGAGCTATGCTTTAGTGATAGTGCTATTCAGCAGCCATGTGCAGGATAATTTAAAGAAAAGTAGAACATTATTTTATCATAATCAAGATTGTAAATTTAAACTCTGTCAACACAGTTGCAGATACCTTGTGGAAACTTTCAAAGAAAAACCTGAAGATTTCACTAAAATAAGTTGTATGATAAATGCAAGGGACAAGAGTTCAAATGATCTTGAATTTAAATTTGCAGTTCAAGGTGCCCGGGGTGGAAGAAGAAAAGTATATTAAATGTGAGATATGATGAATTACTCTATTATATGAAGATACTACATTTTGCCATTTGGATGACATCAAGAAAAAGTGAGAGTTGCATATTTTGAAAGCATGAACTGAAAGGTAAAAGAGAAAAGATTATGAGGAAGAAAACTTTAGTAGAACCTGGACTCAGAGTTCATGGGAAAGTTTCATAAAATGCTCATAGAAAGCATCCCAGACACAAGAATAAAACAAAAGTCTTACGTTAGAACCAGAAATATTAAGTCAAGAACAGGAAAAACTCTGAAGAGACAATGAAAGAAGGCACTTGCAGAGGAAGCTGAACTTCATTGGAAATTCTGACCTAATAGTGACTTTTTTCTCTGTTTTTCAGTGAAAGAATAGAGGTGATGTTAGATTGCGAGATGGGACAAACCCTGGAAGCAGAATCAATAGACGTCAATTATTCCTTAAAGAGATTTCCACATGTTAAGCAAAGAAGCAGGGTGACATAAAAAATTAAAAAAAAAAAAAAAAAAAAAAGGTTAATTGATTTTTTCATTAAAGGAAAAATTGGTTTAGAATCAAATATCCGGGAAGAAAAAGAAAGAAGACAAATTAGTTAGGTTCTAGTTCCTGATCCCACCAGAACCTCTGAGGCTTAGTAGATTCATGTATAAATATAAGATGAATCCCTACAACATTTGGCTGTAAATATTTTAATCAATATATATGAGTTAAAATAATTTATTGAGGAATAATTCATATATGATACAATTTATTTATATAGATTCATGTTTTGACAGCTGTAAACTCACTGGTAATCACCTCTACAACTAAATACACACATTTCCATCACCCAGTGGTCTGCCTTATCCTCATCATACCTGTCCTTAACAGCTGGTAACCACTGACTAGATTCTGTCACCATGGGTAAGGTTTATCTCTTCTAAGTGACATATATAGTATCGTTAAGTATATGTCAACTTACTTCTGGTTTATCTCAATATAATGTTTTAAATTTTTTCACATCATTGAGTGTGTGAGTCCTTAATTCCTAATGATTGTTGAATTAATTTCAGCATAAGGGTACCATCTATTCAACGTATCCATTTTATCTAATTTATCTGTGATATATTGATGGACTAGGGGCTGTCCAGTTTTTATTAATAAAGTTACTGTAAAAATCTTACACAACTCTCTGTGTAGATCTATGTGTAAGAGGTAGTTTTATACAAAAGTTCAAAACAATCATGCTCTTAGAGAACTAGAAAAACATGATTTCAAGTCCAGTATTGCCCACTCTGTGCTAATGGAAAATTCATTTTTCAATGTATTAGAGTCTCCTACATTTTCACAATGTTTCCTCACTAATTAGTTTTTTAGGTGGGTTCTATAAACATTTAAGTACATGGCTGTGACAAGTCATGATCTGACTTAATAGCTGACAGGACAGGATAGACTGGTTTTAGCTACTAGTCAGCTACCTCTCATAAGTTGATACCAAGATATATCACAGAGTTTTAGAATTTGAATAGCAACATTTCTCTCCTGAGTGATTAAATGCTCTATTCCTCCTATTCTAGGTCACCTGCTTCCTTGGTGAGAGAGGAAGTTCCTGAACTGGCTGTTTTCTCTCATCCTTGCACTCACTTCCAGGAGCCAAATCTCATTTGCAAGGAAGTATTTCCAAGGCAGTGTGTGGGAGTATTTTTCCATCTGCTTCATGTACCAAAATAAGTACCCTCCAATTTTCTAGACCCAAGGAAAGAAAAATTCGCCTAGTAGGAAAAAAAAGAAAAAAAGAAAGAAATGAATCCACTTACTAATTCCTCTCAATTTACAGAAGTGTTTATTGTATGGAGAGAGTCCTGCTTAAATATTTGATCTGACCCTATATAAAGAAATAAGTCATAAACATTTTTTGATTTAAGATGCTTTGTATAGAGAAATCAAACAAACAACTGCATCAAATCAAACAAAAATGTTTAGACTCTAAGACTAAATTAGTGACTACTAAATAGGAAGATGGAAAGGCGGGTGGTAGGGTAATTGCACAAAAGGGTTAATTATATAGTGAAGGATAGGACTTTTATTGTGAACTTAAAGTAGGATTTATAGATATTGATTTATAATGCTGCACACCTGAAATATACATATTTTATAGTGCAATGTGGCTTTGATAAAAGTTACTTAAAAATTTAATACTGTAAATTTCACATCCTTTGCCAGTTCTCTAGTAGATGAGGGGAGCTTGGGTTATTTTAAAAGGCACTGTAAACTGCCCCTGTTGACATGATTTACAAGGTATAAAGAGAATGTAAGGCTACTAAAATATGACATTCTCTTGGTGAGCATCTACAAAATCTTTATAGGGTATATCTTCAAGACTTCTCTTCCTTTTCTATACTGCCTTTGAGAGAGAGAGAGAGAGAGAGAGAGAGAGAGAGAGAGAGAGAGAGAGAGAGAGAGAATGAGAAGAGGGAGGAGAAGGGCAAATAAAGGAAAGGTCCTGATTAAGTGCCACAATCTCATTGGATTATTGTGCTGAAACTCTCACTATTCAAGGAACATGTCCACTTGAGTGGAAGCAGAGAATGAAATGTGGGGAAAAAGAAGAGGAAGGTAAAGGAAGATTTGGAGGGAGATGATAAAATGTAACAAAGTGGAAGAGAGAAACAAAAACGTGGGGAAAAGACCTTCAAATGGGGAATTAAGGTTAGGAACTAGGGTACAGTTATGAGATGACTGCTCTTGAGTTTACATGAGATTTCTTTTCCATCAGATGTCTGGAACACTTACATAAACATCTGCAATGAAGGTTTTCTTTTTAGATTCTTAGTTTTATTTCCCTTTGGTTAATCTCAGACTCCAGTGACACCTCTCTGATACATGGCAGTCTTGTACATGAGGTACTGTGCAGAAACAGAAGAGAAAAAATAACAAACTCATTGAGGACAACAGGAGGGAGGCAGCTCACACTATTTTCGGTCAATACCAGCTAAAAAGTCCCAGGCTATTACCAGGTCAAGAAAGAAATGTTCCAATGGGCAGTTGATATGTGTCAGATACAAGCAAAACAAAAAAAGTGGGGTCAGATCCAGGCAAGAAGACCCTTTTACCTTAAACACTTCCAGAGAAAGAGCCAGTCAAAGAAGGGAGAGAGTGCCAGTCTCTCTCTAGGTTACTTAGAGTTTCATCCAAGTTGGATATGCAACTCAGGTGCAGAATTTCTTCCAGCTATGAATTACATCAAATTCCAAGGAGTCACTGATTCTGTTGCAAATCTCTGTGTTTTGCTCAGGGGCTTTAGTTTGAATCAAACACATTTTATTTTCAATTATCACATATTTCATTCTCAAAGCAAATATTCCTTCCTGAAATTATTTTATGTCATTTTAGAAAGTGATAAAACTCTGCAATGATTTTATTCATTTGAATACTGTAATTAATGATCACCTCAATCACATCCATTGAAATTTAACATGAAGTGTTAGAGAGTCATGACACATAATATAAGATTATTTTACTCATTCTTAAGAAAGGAGTAAAATGGAATTTGCTATTTCTTATTTCTGAAGGGGTTTCTCTATTGTAACTATTATCTTGTAGCTAGAAGGTATCAGCATCTTCAAAAGAATTTCATTGAATATCTTTGATCATTTAACTTGGCAAGCTTGTCTTTCGAGTATGTTTTAGTCAAAGTAAAGAGAGTGATCATTAGTGAAATCTCATATTCATCCATCAATTTCAAGTTGTAGCTCATACATTGCCCTCAGTTCAGTTCAGAAATTTATGGAAAAAGATGTAGTAGCTGTGACATTTTAAAAACTAGCTAAAATAAAATGCAGCCTATGAGGGAGCATTAATAAGACATAGACTCTTATTTGTAATTCAGTGCAAAGTACAGATTTTAGTTACAAATTTTAACCTAGTTTTAAATGGCATTATTGACTTTCAACCTTTAACTTTTAAACTTTGAATAAACTAATAAATTCCTTTCCAGACAATGCTAATTTCTGCATATGACTTTATTTATAATTTATCCTGAACACAACAGAGGCAATTTGATCTGAATTAATAAAAGTTACATTGTTTATATTATAGAGGGTTGTGTTAATCTGTTTGACTAATAGAAACTGGGTGGTTTAAACAATCATTTCATTTTCTCTTATAATTCTAGGGATTTATAAATTTAAGATCAAGGCTGATGGTAACAGATACTATTTCTTAATTCATAAACACCTGTCTTCTGACAACATCCTCACAGGAATTAGTGAGCTATCTCATGTCTCTTCTTTAAGGGTAGTAAAACTATTTATTGGTGATCTAATCACTTCTCAAAAACTCCAACTTCAAATGTTATCACCTGAAAGATTATGATTTCACCATGTGATTTTCTTTTTTTTTAGAGGAAGGCACTGGATCCAGGGTTTATACGTAAATACACACACATGTACAACTAAATGTATATCCTTGTCAGAAAAAAAGAGCCTGCCAGTCTATTTAACTAATCAGTCTATTTAATTAAATATAAAACATTGTTAATTATCTAAGTAGATAACTTCATTTTAGACCATTCTTTTCTAGAGGTAAGTTTGCCAAAGAGATTTGAAATGGAAGCATGTCTGCAGATGAGGAACAATCACTATTTTAGAGTTATGCAATAGGATTATTTTCATATGGAATAATTAAAAAATAACCAAATATAAAAATAACATAAAGCATTAGCATTATCCAAGAGCCTTAAACTGATACTGCATTTGTACCATTGTGAGCACGACACTTATTTTCTATGAAGTCATAAAGCTGGCACGATTATTTGTCCTTGTGCACATTCAGATCTCATGAATCGGGAGACGACAGGACTCCTCTACACATCATTTACAACAGAGGGAAAGCAAGTGCCAGACAATCTAATTTAGTGGAAAAATAAAACTGAAAATGTTGAGCTATAGGCTATTAGCTAGGCTGACCATACATGCTGTTTTAAATGGGAATAGTATCTGTTTTTTTCATTTCTCCTGACTGTTCCATCATTTTAATATAAATGCTAATTTTGTCCTTTTGGTTTTTAATAAACCAGGGCTGTCTTTAATGTGGGGCAAAAGGGGCAGTTGAATTGCTCTGGGTCCAATCTGTTGAGGGAGCCCAAAATCAGCTGCCCCTTTTTTCCCATCTTAAAGATGGCCCTTGTTAGTGCTGACTGCCCAGGCTTATGAACACTGTTGCTGGTCCAGGCCCCCGTGAGGAAATGGGCTGGGGGAAGAGGATTTTCTACCCTTCTTGTGCCTTCTCTTCAAAGGGAACAGAATACTGCTATGTGAGCCTCAGGTAAGTACTGTGGTGGTTATCTCTGGCACTGTGAGGGTTATTGGGCATTTATGGCATGATATGGTTAAAGATGCATGTAGGCAGGAAATTTAGAGCAGGGCTGATAGGAGTGCCAAATTAGAGTTTTGCCTGAGGTGTCAAAATTCCTTTCATTGGTGCTGGCCATCTGTATGAAGTCCTGCCTGACCACATGTGGTTACTATGTGACAGGACAGGCATCAAATAGGTCATATAGGACTTACTTGTTGCTGGCCTGGCTACTCTGCTCCTGCTCAGATTACTCTGCTCCCCATCCCTTCCCCTTAGTCACTGGTGCATAATCATCCCAATGACCCATTCTGGTCTCCAGGAAATATGATGAGCCTATTTTTAGCTTGTATAACCCTGACTAATGATAAATGGGCATCCACTTCACTGGGCAGTACTCACTCAGAAAACCCCACATCTCTTCCCTCTTTGTGATAAAATATTTCCTAGGATGGGTGGGTGCAGTTGGGGGGATCAATCAGAATAACTGAGGAGGAGAGTATGATAGAAACTTTTGTCACTGTTGGAAAGTAAGTGAGTTGTGACAATGAGTGGGCTGTGACATTGACTGAAATAGATTCACTCAGGGAGACGAGTTAGATGTATCTTTGATCTTTTAATAAGCAGCTGGATAGAAAAAAAAAATTAAACAGTAAGAAAGAGGGGTAGGATAAAAGACAGTCTCTTCTCTTTTCTTCATACCGTATCCTGACTCTTCTGCCTGGAGGTTTAAATATTTTTATAACTACTTTCTTGGGAAACTGTCATCTTATAATAATTTTGTATGTATAGCGCTTCTAAAGATATGGATGCTTTATAAAGCTGCAATATAAATTTATTTCTCTCTATAATCCCTGCCACTTTCCTTGTCTCCACATAAAAGGTGAGAGATGTAACATTTCATTATTAATTACAGCAACAGCGAGCTGGCTGTCAGAAAGTCAAACCCAACACACTTCCTCCACCAACTGCTGAGCTTTCAGCCATTTACTCATTAAGCTTATGATGATGATGGAGTTTTTAAAACCTGCTGTTTGTAATGGACAGTGGGGCCTTAAAAATCTGTCATAAATTGCTCAATTGAGGAAATCAAATGGCTAAGCGAGTGATCCGCCTAAGAGCAAACAAATTGCACCATAAAATAGTGTCCTTAACTGAGCTTTCATTTTTACAAAGAATGTGAGGGCAACCTTGAGACTCTAAGTAGATGCAGTGGGATTGTTTAACTGAGAACAGTTACTCCCATTAAAGCGGCTGAGCACACAGGGAAAAAAATATAAAATAAAAAGCAAACCAAACAAAAACAAAGGAACAAAAGCACCCTAAAGTGCTTTCTGCTTTTGTTTTTTCAAAGATAAGGTTACTGGTGAGTAAAAATAAGATGAAATCCACTGTTAAGATGTATTTTCTAAGCCTTTTAACAACAGAACACTGAGATGAAAACTTAGTTCAAGGTGAATACAAATACAGTTAAAGATCTAAGTATGTGAAAGAATTTTTGCACACCCCTAGTAAGAGATTTTTTTAAATGAATATCACTTTTGGTAGTTTTCATTCATTCATTCATTCAAGAAATAATGAGTGTCTATGACGGGTCTGCTCTTTCTCTAAACACTAGGAAGCATAAAGATGAACTGAACAGAAAAACATGTTTCCCTAAAGGAGAGAAATAGTAGAAAAGCAACATGCATAATACATAAGTTAAAGAGTACACTGGAAAAGGTTAAAGGAGGAAAAATATGAAAACTCAGGAAGATTAAAAGGAATCAGGAGGGTAGGTGTGGAGAGAGAAGAGGCAGCTGCAGGCTCAACTGGAAGGTACGATGTGACCAGAAACATCAATACAGACCCTGGCAGGGAAAAGAGCTTCCCAATTGGAGTGATCACAATCAAGGACCCGATTAGTGGGGGAAAGCACAATTTCCCAGCTGTGTGCTTTTGTGAAGGAAGAGAGTAGCTGTGTTCTGTCCCCATATGAAATAATTCTATTACAGGACAGGACTCATCAAAGACAAATCTTATCATGCTATAGTAATCAATCCCACTAAATGCCTTTCAAAGTCATAGTACATTTGGCACCAAAATGTCTTTATGAATGAGGATTTGTGTGTGTGTCTATCAGCATATATGCTTATGCCAACCTTCATTCTATACATATGATATTCAGCCATAGATTAAAAAACTAATTTGTCCATTGACTATATGTCTTCTGCTTCACTTATATTAACAGAAGAAATATAAATCATTGAGGTATCACATTAATCCTTTATTTGGAGTTTTAAGACCCAAGAATCAACTTTACCTGACTAATGTGGCTAAAAGTTGGAGAGAAAAAAGAGCTTGGTGATAACATCATTGAGAAAACAAGCAAAATTGGGAGAAAACCTGGTGGCATCATTTAGGACCTAAAATATTGTTGAGAAAAAAATAAATATGGAATTTCATGCAAGGGCATTCGATGATCTAGTAGCGAATTACCAGATATGAACAATCACAAATGTATGAATCATTCAAAAATCTAAGCATTTGTTATCTTAATTGTGACTATCGTACTAAGAAAATTCCATTGTGATCTGCATAGCACCATTGCTAGTTCAAGAGTCTCTTACAGCTGAGAACTTGCTTTACAACTTTTCTAAGAAGCAGTCTTGACAGCAAACACAGAACACATGAATTCTGGGGATAATTTTCATATTTTGTACATTCATTGTTATTCAAGTTTTAGAAATAAGTTCTGTATGGTCCAGTGTGTGTGATTGTGAATGCAGTTATATATACCAAGCAGGCAGTAAAATATTGATAACATTTTCATTTAGGTCTTCATATAGGTCTTTTTGCTTCTCCTGAGTCTGATGTTTGTTCATTCACTCACAGTCTACTTTCCGCCACCCTCTCCCTCTCCGCTCTCCTCTGATCTCCCTCCCTCTCTTCCCCCACCACCGCCCCAGTCCCCTCTAGTCCCTTCTCCTCTCCTCTTTCTCTCCCCTCTGACAGAATAACTGCTAATGGCTTTAGGACATTTACTAAATATATTACTGTGTATTTTTCAGTGATTAGCGATGATTAGATTCAATGACTATTCTTTAAGTTTCCTTTAACATCTGCAATTTTAATTGTGGAAAATAACCATGCACATTCATGGATGTGTGTTCCTTTTATCTTGATTGAAAATTCGTATCAATTTCCTGGGAGCAATTGGCACATATTAAATCTTCAGCTAACTATTCTCTTTCCATTGTAATTGGTGGCATCTATTTTTAAAGTAGGTCTATTCCTGTGCAGTTATTTTATTTTGCTAATTTATTGAGAACCTATTGTCAAAAACAGGCACATGAGTGCTATAAATAAAGCAGTCTGATAATTGCTTAAATAAAACAGCACTGATGGACAGGCAATGAACTCTCATTAAGGTTAGGGTAGAGACATGTCTGCAATTTCTCTGAATAATCTTTTTTTTATTTTTCTTTATACACTACTGTGCATGCCATAAAACAATACTTTTTAAAGATACCAGCAATTTATTTAAACAAAAATAAAAGAAGCATGGTATTTGAAGTATATTTTATAAAGTTATACATTTAAATAAAAAATAGCAATGTGTGATGGTTAAAAATTATGTATAGGGAAGCAATGAGATTTCCATTGTAAAGTTAGAAATGTGTCACACATTCAAAGCTTGCTCTTTGTGGAAACTTTTACTTGCTATTTAAATTCAGCTTAACCTTCTCTGTCCTCTAAAACTAAAAATAGCAATTGAGTTCTATTTTTTTTTTTCCCATGCCCAATTTAAACAAAATAATTTAGTGTTTTAGCTTGACTTGGGAATTGTAAAGATTCAGGCTCTAAAGTTTGCTCATTTACAAATGGTCTGTATACCTCATTCGTAATGTGAAAATTTGGGGAAGAAGAATAAAATTATGAAAACTTTATATTTAATTTTATCATACAAAATATAAGGAGATTAGAACAATTATACCTACAATTCTGAAATATGGTAGATTTATGTAAGTGATTTTTAAAAACTGAGAATGGAAATTACTTATATATGATCCAGTTATCCCTCTGCTGGGCTTTTACCCTACCAACACAACACTAACTTGCAGAGATATATACACCCCCACTTTTACTGCAGCATTTTTTATAACAGCCAAGAGCTGGAAACAACCTAAGTGTCTATCAACAGATGAAGATGAGTGGATAAAAGAGATGGAGGTTGTATACACACAACAGAATACTACTAAGCAGTCAAAACGAAGGATCCCTGTCATTGGTAACAATATCATAAGACTAGAGAGAATTAGGCTTAGTGACATAAACAGAAAGAAAAATACAGGTATGCTATGATTTTAATCATAAGTTGTATATAGAGAAATTAAGCAAACAAATTCAAAAACACAAAAACACTTTTAGCTAATAAAATCAAATTAGTGGTGGCAAGAAAAGTTGACCAAGTTAGGTAGAGGGGATCTGTTGTATGGTGAAGGAATACTTGGGATGGTGGTGGTGAATTTAATGCATTAGATACAGATATTGATTTGACAACAATACACAGCTGAAATCTATGTATATGCAATGTTTCTTTCAATAAAATTAATTTTAAAATATTTTTACATCAGTGTATTCTTAGTTGCTTTTTCTTCTTAAAAAGAATCCCTAAAGTGGCTATGCTAAGATAATTAAATGGGAAAATTAAAATAAAATGAAAATAAATGTGTTCCTTTTATATTTAAGGAAAAGTCTTTAGTTCATTGTCTTGGTGTTCAAAGGAAAACTTTTTTAAATTAAGTTTAATTTTAACATATAAAATGCATGCTTGTAAGATCAAAGATATTTTGAGTGATTTTACAAGATGTTAATTTTAACCTCTTTCAGACAAAAGCTGCAATATTTTATTTCACTATCAATGTACACAACTCCAATGTGTGACATGAGAAACCTCATCTTAATTTCAATTATTACAAATATATCAGACACTTCCATGTACATGGAGAGAATAAAAAAGTGAAAATCCTATCAATTAAGAAGGGTTCATACTGATATCAACCATCAATTGAGTACTAGATAAAAGTGGTAATAAAATACTCTTTTATATTTTTCTCAAATACTTCATCCCTCCATTAAAATCATATTAATAATACTGGAGCAATTACATTGTAGTTTGTTAATTCAATCCATATGATTTCTATAGTTATGATAAACTTCATGTTTAAAAGCTTCATTCAGATCTGTATTCACCAGTTAAGACGCCATCCTTTGTAGGTGAATATTCACAGCACGAAGTCACTATCAGCTGGCAAAATTAGCATCATTAGTTAAGAAGAGCCACAGTGTTTCGGATGTAGGAGGCTTGCAGGAACCATGTGTGTTGGCAGAACTAGGTGATGAGGCATCTGCAGTAACTGTCTACATTATGCTTCCATTTAGCTGGTGTCATCACTCTGTCACTTTCATCCTTCCTTAATTTGCACGAAAAGAAAGCAAACCACAACACATCTTTAAATTCTGGAAATGGATGGTAAACTGTCAACTTCTCGTCTATAAAGTTGTTTATCTCAGGATTTTCCTTGGCACACAATTCCTCAATAGATGTAACCCTCCTTCCCCAATTCAAAGGAAATCCCATTGATCAATGGGGATTGCAGTGCTTATAAACATCAGAAGGAAGACAGCTTAATTCCGTAGATTAGCATTTGGCTCAAACCAGTGAAGGTTTCCTGAGAAATGACTATTTATATATTTAAAAGTATCCAACTTCTCCGTTTTCCTCGTATCAGCTTGAAATATAAGCCAAGGCCATGTGGCTGCATCTTAATCAGGTTTGAGCTTGAGAGCTATCTGTTGAAAGCCTGTCTCAGTTCATACATATGAGAGATTGTAATATTTTAACATTTCCTACTGCCAAGTTGCTAAGCAATAAAACTATCTTGGCACTTTCCTGCCAGTTCATCATGAAGAACTGCTTTAGAGTTGCTCAGACTCTTGATGAAACAAATGGAAGGCAGCTGCACCAAAAGGCCTTTCTGAAGCCTGTTGCCAAACAAATCCCTGGAACTTTCACCCCTTTGCATGGCTAACTGAGATGGCTTGAAGCTGAAAAATCCTGCATATGAAACTGCCTAGAAAATCAAGTCTTAAATACTAATGATTAAAATGATACAAATATCAGTTCATGATTCTAGCATAAGTTCTTGTCCCATTTTAGTTGTATCCAAGAAAAACATGTGTGATTATTTCTTAGCTAGTTATATTTTTCATTCTCCCAACTCTCCTACTTTTTATAAATACATATTTCTTTTAAAGATGTTCATGTATTTTTTTATTTTTTTATTTTTTTATTACACAGGGAAAGCCAGAAGGTGTGATATAAAGACACTTTCAAGCAAGAGAGATGTGCATTAAGTAAAAAGCTATAATTTCCCTTTCAATAGTTCCAGTCTTGTATTTTGATATGTTTTTTTTCCAGGTCTTCTTTATACATGTGCAAATGGGGTATGGCTACATATGTCTTTGAGTGTGAATATATAAATTACAAGATATATATGTATAGGAGATAAGAATTCTACTATACAACTTAATAGCAAAAATCAACACAATTCTTTATTACTGTTATTGTTTTGACTAAAATTGAGTCACCTATTGAGTCCCTAACAAGCTATTGTATGAACTAATTTCTTCCCTCTCATCTAAGTAGAGCAGAACTTTCCAAAAGTTTTGATTAAAGCAGAACATTTTGGGACTGGACTGGATCACAGAAGAAATGCTCTCCATTCAAACTTTTATCACTTCATGAACTAGCAGCTTACCTTCAATTCTGCATAGATCATGTTTTTTCCTGTTTTATTTTGCAGGTACTTTATCCTTGACCTGCCCACTGCACACTCCAGCACTGTCACCTAGTCAGCTCACTCACTTTTAGTGTCATCTTGAAGGTACAAAGCTTTCTGATGGGGATCTTCCTTATCAATAGTGATTAAATCAGATATTTTCTCCCAGTGGACAACAGAACAATATGTTGTTTCTCTTAACATTGTCACACTAGTTTTCCTGACTCTGCTTGCCTAGAGTTCTGTAGTCTCCATGAGAACATGACATTGTACTACACAGATATTTATTTCTTAATTAAACAGATGTTTAACTAGCTTTACTGAAGAGCATCGCATTATGACATAAAGTAGGTTTAACCTATACAGCATAGTAAATCAATGTCTGTATATAATACAGTTCACAACTATTTCACTTTTTCCTTCACTATACAACTACTTGCCTTTTATCTCATTTGACCCCACTCCCCTTCTCTTCCTATACCAACTTATTTGCTTTTGTAGCTAAAAGTTGATCATTGCTTGATAGTTAATATTTTAAAGTTTAGTTTTGTTTAATTTAGTTCTTTTGATATCTCTATATACCACATTTGAGTGATATCATAGTCTGTCTTTCAGCTTCTAACATATCTTGCTAAGCATAAGTCCCTCCAGGTCCACCCATGTTACTGTAAATGTCACGATAGCATCATTTTTTATAGCTAAGTAGTATTCCACTGTGTTTATATAACACATCTTCTTTAGACACTGATCTATCACTGGGTAGACAGCAGTGTGCTAGATGCTAAGAATAAAGTTGTGCATTCTCATTTCGTGACTTTCTTACTGACCTTACCTTTGAGAGTCATCTGAAAAAAATGCTATACTGATAATTACTTAATTAGAATGGTAGCAACATCTGTGAAGGCAACGTGTATTATGTCCATGTGAGTATATGGAACAAGTTAGTGTCTCCTCGAGAGGTGTGTGTTTAGGAATGTGCCAACAAAAAAAGTCATATTCAAGTTAAAACTGGAAGAGTAAACAGGACTTCATCAAGGGAGGTTAGATTCCTTAGCTCCTTTATGGAACTGAAAGTTATATTGAGTAAAGAGTTTAGTGAGCAATAGGTGATGACAGAGAGTAAGAAGGAGAGGTGATCTAAGGTTAGCTTGGTCACCAAGGTTTTTATATCATTAAATATTCTGATACTTTCTTTAAGAATACTGCGAAGTCATGAAATAATATTAAGAAAGACAGCAGTAATATGAGTAGATCTGTAACTAGCAAAGATAATGGTGAGTTTGGTCAAGATAATGCAAATAAAGGAAATATGATTTCAGAGGTAAAAAGAGAGGAATTAGTGATTGAATGTGAATGATCTGGGTCTAGAAAGATTAGGGTGAAAACTCTTTTTAAAAGCAACAACTAACATTCATACAGCACTTGTTAGTACCAATCATTATTTTAAATGTTTCACATTTATTAGTTCATTTAATCTTCACCACTATGTGAAGTGGTAGTGTTATTATTCAATATCACACATAGATTAGTGAAACAAAGACATGACTATCCCAAAAGTGACTATCCCATTGTTATCCCACAACTATTCCAAACTCACTGGAGCTGGTGTTCAAAATCTGGTAGTTTGAGAACGGTATTGATCATTTAAACAGTATTACTAGGTTTTGCAATGAGAAACAAAGGGATAACGGTGCCATAGACTGAAGCAGAGAACAGTGGAGGAGGGATTCTGGGTTAAAGTATAAAACTAGAATTTTGGACATGCTGAATTTGAGGTACTTTCTGAGATGTGCATAAGGAGAGATAATGATAGGTATGGCATTCTAAAACTGAATGTGGGCACAAGTTGTCATTTTGAAACTTATCAAAATACACACTATAATTAAAGTCTTACAATAAATGAGATAATCCAGGTTACAGTGTAGAGTAGAAGGGAAAGTCTTTGCTGAGTAAGGGAAGAAGGATGGTAGAAGACAAGAAGAAGGACTTGCCTGAGTAGGAAAACAATAAAAAATTAAAAAATTTAAAAAGGGAAAATAACTATCACAGAGCCAAAGAATGACCTTCATCAAAGGAGATAGTTAATTGGTATATTGTACATTCTCAGAATGTTGGCTGGCATTGATTGTTCACTGGGCAATACTTTAATATTTATATGTGCTTTTCTATAGTATTCTCAGTTTGCTTTTATTCATAAATAAGTCTGTATTTGTGATTTATGAAGTTGGTCCTTTAATCCACACTAGAAAAAAGTACATTTTTGAAAATAACAATTTTCTCTAGAAACATCCAGGCGTTTCTTTCTCCATCCACTAGTAGTTCAGAAATAACATTAATTTCTAAAATCTAAAAAACATAGATCCTGAAAATCATATTTAGTGGCTAACATCCCATATATTTCCAGAAAATTAGCAGATTTTAATTAATGCTAATCTTACCCAACTAATTTAAAAAGGACATTTGATTTCTACTACTGCTAGCTTATATCACTTTAATTAATGTACTGAAGATAAATGTGAAAAGTGAGTGTGCAATGTGTTTGATTTTTTATAAAGAGGCATATGCCCAATATACATTTTTAACCAATTATGAATCTCTACCTGTTTAGATAAATAAGGATTATATAAAATTTTCTCCAGACTGACAACTTTGCTATATACAGTGAAAGTGACAATCTGTCAACTACCTAGTGGAACCAATAGTCTGATATCATTCTGAATCCATATGCCAGAGACAGCTCATAACACCATCAAAATTAAATTTACATAGTTAAATATGTAGATTTAGAACCCAGTGTCAGGTAAATTTTATGGTGGATTTAGATAAACAGTTTGCAATGTTGTTTAAATTGAATTAGATTTACCAGACATAAGGAACCTAAGGTTGTCTGATAAAACCATGACCTAAGATTATAATTTCCTTCCTGAAAAAGTTTTTGAATTATATTCATCTCTCAAACAGCATTTAGATCAAATATAAAATGACCCAGAGGTGCATCTCAGTTATATTAATACATGCTCAATATAAAGACATATGTGAATACATGACTGATGATTAATTTTTGATGTAAATTAAAATGTCTTGAAATTTTATGAAAATTTGATCTGATTATTGAAATAACTTTGAAGATAAATTAAGCAAATTTTATAACCATAGAATATGATTTTTTAATATATTTCTGGAAAAACAGTGACAACTGAAAAATATCTTAATAACTTAGTCTATTTTCTCCTTAATAACAAATAAATATAAGTGATAGAAAAATGCTTTGCTTTTTTTTCCCTCCTTTTATCCACTCTCTCTGGTACCATCACTTTATTTCTTTATTAAAGGTTATTCCCAAAAGTTCAGAACAGTACTGAGGTTTTGTCTATATTTCTTCAAAATTCGTTGAATTTCTTCTTTATTTCAAATCCAAGAATCAATCGCAAATTGTTGGTTTTTTATTATAAACTTATGGGACCGATTCTCTTAATTCATATTCCTTGTTAGGGCAAAATGTCATCTTACCTTAGGCGAGTTATTAGCCTCAAAATTGTTTCTCATTCTTGTTCCCTAAAAATTATTTCTTTCAAATACATGCAGTGATATTTTAAAATATAAATCAGATTATGCCCTCTTCTGCTTGGCCTCCATTGCATCCCACCACACTCAAAACAAAATTCTGCAATTTGACGCACCCTAGTGGCCCAGTGAGTTAAACCAAGTGCAGTCCATTTATTTCCCAAGGTCCCTGGTTTAAGACTTGAGGCCCGGGAAACAACCAAGATGCACAACTGAGCAAAATTAATAGAGTGTTTCTTCCTCCCTCTTGTTTACCTGCTTACTTGCTTTCAGTCCTGTCTGCACCTTTCCTTTAAAAAAAATCTACACTGCATGGAGCCCTACAGGAATATAAGATCTGGCGTGTGCCTATATCTCTAAATTGAATTATTTTCTCTCTTCTCTGGCTGCTGCATCAAGTTTAGCTGACTTTCTCCCTGTTTTCACAAAGACTTTGCTCTACCTTCTACTAGGAAAACTCTCCTATCAGTTCACTATGACCTTTGTTGCAATACATTCCTCAAAAAATCTGTTAAATTCATCTTGCTCTAGTTTTCTTCAATACTTTTTATCAATACTTATTAAAATATTGTATCTATTATTCTCTCTCCTTCCTTCCCTCCCTTCCTTTCTTCTTTCTTTACTTTTTCATTTCTTTCTTTCTGTTGCTGGAATAAAAGTTCCTTGAAATCAGACTCTTTTATATGTGTGTGTGTGTGTGTGTGTGTGTGTGTGTGTGTATACATGCACACACACATAAATTTCTATAAATACCCCAACATGAATGAATGAGTGAATAAAAAAATGAACTAAAAAGTTCTGGTTGTCCTCGATATGGCTTTCTTTACTATTCTTCCCCAATCCAGTAAGTGGCAATCTTTTCACATTTTAAGTTTCTAATTTTGGACATTTGACAAAATGAAATATAAAATTAAAAACAGATATTACCTTATTCAAATGGTAATCACATTTATTCAAATTAGCTCAATTCAAATGGCAATAATTCAACTTTTCTTATATATATATATTGAGTGTCATTGAAATTACTGTTATTTGAGTTCTGAGAATTCGTATTTGTGTAACTTTAAAACACTATCAATTAAATAAACTTCATGTTCTTTAGATTCCAATTAAACTGTGGCAATTTTATAAAATGTAGCTGTATTTCCAGGTTAGAGCAGCTATATTTATATTATTGGGAGGAAGAGGCTCCTGAAACTAAATTAAAGCACAGAAATCCTTCATAATTTTACAGAAGGAGACAGTTATTTTACTCAACTGAAAATGTAAGGGATTCTCAGAATTTGCTGACTTAAATTCAGTTTTCTTTACCTTAATGTTAATTCAGTTGCCTTTTGCAAATGAAAATCAAAAAAAGCCTGCCAACTGTGATATCTATATGCAATTATGTAAAATTGATATTTATGTTTCTAAGTGTACATATACAATATATGAAATTAAATTCAGATTTATGCAAGGCCATACAAGTGGGTACTGAGCAATCTAGGATTATACCTCATGTCACCTTTTTCATGAGAGTTCAGATTTTTCCATTAGATTTTTCAAGTTATTCATGGAGGAGGTTCTCAATTACTTACTGAAATACTGAGGAGGATAATTCAACCTGCATTCACAAATTCACATGAACTCAAAACTCTAAAGTAGTTATTACCATCGTGAGGTTTTTGCCCATGATGTGTTGTTTTGCATCATACACTTTGATTTTCATATTTCTTAACCCACTTAGGTAGAGGTAGGAATGTAGACAAAGGAAGAGGGGAGGGGAATGGTGGCTAATCACAAAATGAATGTTGGAAAAGTTGTCAAGTACTTCCTTTCTAATATACTGCAAATAATAGCAAGGAACACTTCAATCAACACAATTTCAAGGGAACCACATAGCAGGGGTACAAAAGTATAAAATAAATACTTGGTGATATAATGAAATAACACATTGATGAAGGAATGAGACCTTATACTCACACATAAGAGAAAATTTAAGAGGTGAGACTGAAAGTATAAGCATTCCCAAAGCACAGCACAGTTCAGAAATTCAATCTGAATATATTTCAATTCAGCACCTTGATATAGTAATTGCTTACCATTTCCAACATATAAGACAAACACACACACCTCATATGATTTAAACATTTTAGCATGAAAATGTGCTTGAGTTATACAGTATACACTTTACCTTAATATGATTCTAGTGACTGGAAACAGTTGTAATGAAATGCTAAGTAAGCAATATATTTTGAAAGAATTCTGAAGATATTTATTAATGAAGTATGCATCAATGAATAACATCTTTTAAATACTCCTAGAGACTATTATAACAATGCTCCTGATTATGCTATATTTAAAATTTTAACACTGAATATATATGAAATACATATGAAGCATCTTATAAGTATTCAATGGGAAGTCCATATAATGCCTTAAAATGTTTTTTGAGAGTCATAAAAATATTCTTGTTACAGGTATCTTAATTTTATCAACTAGGATTATGTTTTCAATTTTTCATACAACTTAAGAATAGACTGAATAAAGATAAGTAGCTTATTAACACACAATGAATACATATTTTGTGTAATTTAACAAAATAAGACAAGGACATTATATGGTAACAAAAATGACTTTATAACTTTGTATTCTATGGTTCCCACTGTTATACCATTTTTCCCTAACTTTAAATTGTTAGTTATCAAATTGAGAGACATGGCATTGAATACTAATAACTAGAAAATAAATCATCTATAGGTGAGATAGAAATATGATTTTATTCAACTAAAATTTTAAATATTTAAAATATCCCCAAGTTAATGCTCCCTTTTAATATTTAATAGAGAGAAAAAAATATATGTATTTAAATTGGGAAGACAGGTGGTTCCGTTCATATAACAAAAGCGTGCTGGGATGTTCTTCCTCACACATCACATCATCTTTAGCTTGTATCAGTTTAAAACAGCAGCCTCTTGAGAAACTATGAATTTTCTATTTACACATCCACATAAACAAGTCCAGACCATATGAAATAGGGCTAGCTTAGACATAACCTTTAGGGAGTTCCAGGAAGAATGTTTGTTGTAAATGGAGATACACAGTAAATGTGCATAGATACAGTTTTACAATGTTACTTCTTTTAATGTATTTTTATGGAAACAACTTTGTGAATGCATCAGCTTCTCAGAAATTCATTAATGTGAAATGTAAGTAATATTTTATTCCCACACTCATTATTACTTGTTATTCCCATTCTTAAGCTTCATTTTACTTCCATAAGAGACTTGTCAGTCAAACTAAATACCAGGGCAATTTCCTTAGTAAACCAATGTCATTTGATGGCAATCATCAGTATCTCTTTATTTGAGAGAGAGAGAGAGAGAGAGAGAGAGAGAGAGAGAGAGAGAGAGAGAGAGAGAATAAGGAGGAGGAAGGGGAGGGTAGAAATTTTAAATTTATACTTGGCATTAATTATCAGAGACACTTGTAGCTTTTAAAGAACTCAAGAAAAGAAAAATAAAATATCTGGAGTAGCTGAAAGAAACTGAATTCATCTTTTTTGTTATCCAATGTTATTATGTAATAGGTCAAAATCTTATCAGGAATACGGGTTGGGACAGACAGAAATGTGCTTCAGTAGATCTTTTCTACCAGGGTGAGACCATGCTGTTTGCATAGTTAGAAAAATGGGGCTCCCCTCCAGGCAGACAAGTCATAAAAGGACCAGAGTTCTGAAGAGGCTCAACCTCAGAGCCTGTGGCTTGGTGATTGCTACACAGACGGAATGGTCAGCCTGCAGGTCCGCTCCGCAAGATGTCATTGTGCAGTGCACACACTGCACAACAAGAAACTAAAGAGGCTTCTTTGATTAGGAAATGAGATTTTAACAGCTTGCATAAATTTTTAATCTGTATTCAGTCTTCTGGAAAATAATCCATCTAGTTCCTAACTTGCTGTATGAATCTATACACATCCCGTTTAGTCCTGTAGAGGCCAAGGTACAGATAATTTAAAAGACTTTCCCACAGTCATATATCCTTAAAGATTCTTTTTAAACCTTTCAGATATCAAATACCTAGGGCTCCACAACACTCATGAACATGTTACTGTCACTAAACTAATGAGATGAATAAAAATAAATGTAAAATCCTGGGGCTCCTTTAAAAGGATAAAAGCATTAAGAGGTGTTGTTAAGTCAAGGAACTCACTTTGGTAAGTACCAGCTTTGAACATTATAGATGTGTGATAGGATTTAAAAAACAAAAAAGGCATAAAATTGAGAAACTAATCTGTGAGATTTAAAGATCTAACATTTTTAATCAGTCTCAAATCTTTTCTCCAAAGATAAATCATAAAAAAAACTATTAATCTTTGTTTTGTTTGCAATATTTCCACTAGCAATACTCTTGGTCTCCAAGTAGTGAATCAAGTAATTTCTGAATAAAAAGCTTATTAGGCCTGTAGGTCCTCATTTTCCTAATTGAAGAGAAAATTATTTTAAAAGCAATTTTCCCCTCAGAAGCAATTCCAAGTGTGAAGATTAAATATAAAGAGAACGATGATTCCACTAAGAAAACAGAGAATAAAAATAGCTTTTACAGGAATGTAACTAAAAGTAAATTCCACAAATATAATTACTTGCGGTTTATTGAAAATGTTAGCTTCATGAGACAACATGAAAATTGTTTCCAGTTCACATAGTATCAGCTGATAGTCTCAACTTTTGAAAAACGGCATTATATGAGAAGGTGGTTTGATAGGGCTTTGGCAGGGTTGGAAAAAATAGCAAGATTCCATTTGATCAGCACAGCTCCTTCCTCAGTAAGAGTGGCCAGTACTAGCTCCATTTCCATGTTTCCAATCCATACGATTACCACTCACAGATCGGGGTGGGCAAGCCTTTCCTTGCTCATTCTGGAATTCCCTTCTGGCCCCCACATACTCCTGGGGAGACTGGATCCCCAAAATCGGAACTGCACTTCCATGAATTACAGCTGGGCCCCAGAGAGAAGGAAGCACAAACATGTTTCCAGCCCCACTTCCTCTGCTTACTCCATCACGGAACAGCCCCAAACAGTATTATTTGCCAATTACTTACTATGAAACAATGTGCTGCATGCCGAGATACAATTTATTCTTAAAGGACTTCGGTTCTGGCTCTGTATTTCAGAACTGTGAATGAATGGTAGGCAGGTGAGGAGGAAATGGTTTGCTTAAAGCCAGGGTCAAACCAGAACTTCATTTTCACCTTTGCTTTTAATGTGTAGATGAATCACCTGAGGTTCTTGATAAAATGCAAACACTGAAGCAGAAGGACTGGGTTTGTCTTCCTCACAAGATCTCACGTTGTATACTTCTCCAGTCAGAGATTCACTTGGAGCAGTTACGATCTTTGCACATGGCTTGCTCCCCTGTCTGAGTGTATTACACATCCCCTGGTCTCTAAGATTCTATGAAATCTGAAGGTAGAGTTAAGTTTCATCAAATTTCCTCCTTTCTTAGATTTGAATTTAGTAACCATTTTCACCTTGATGGTATCACTTAAACTCTCTAAGCCTCTGTTAATGGGGAGTTACAGAGGAGGCATTACACACTACAGTTATGAATATCAAATTAGGAAAATCGAGTAAGTAGGAATACAGTGCCTGGCACTTGAGTGCCATGTGTATGTGTGTGTGTTACACATACACACACATTCATATATATATACCAAAAATTAAAATATTCAGAAATAGAGTTACTGATCTTCTTCAATACCTAGATTTTTAAGTGTGCATATTACTAGATGAAACACTGTCATGGATTTTGCCACTTAAATAACACAAATTTATAATTGCACAGTTTCTAGTGGTCAAGAGTTCAGTACATTTCAGCTGGGTTTTCTCATAAAGATGGCAGAAGGCTCATACTCCTCTGGGTGCTGCTAGGGGAGAATCCACTTCCATATGTCGTCAGACTGTGGCAAAATTATTTTACCCATGGTTGCAGGATTGGGGTCTCTGTTGTCCTGTCAGCTATTACCTGGTGACTGATTTCTGCTCCTAGAGGCAGCTATTGAACACATACCCCTCCATCTCAGGAATAAATAACCTGTCTCATCTTGAACCTCTATCACAGATCACATCTCTTTGAGTCCTCTTTTGCTTCCAACCAGAGAAAACTCTCTGATTCAAAGAGCTCATGTGATTAAATCCAGTCCTATTTTAAGGTCACTCTGCCATATACCATGAACAAATCACAGGAGTAAAATCCGTCATAGTCCCAGTCTCCAGAACCATGCAAGGAATATACCACAGCGGAAGGCAAACCTTGGAGACCAGATCAGATTACTGATAACTATAGAAAGCTGCTCTATTATCATTGGAGAGCTGAAAATGGTTAATATCTCAAGTAAAAGAAAAAAATACACAAAGTTCAATTTGATTCATACTACTACTAGGGAACATATATAAGTAGAAATTCAATGCTTTAAACAGATATAAAGATCTTTTCCACATGGTCCCATTCAATCATGATATAAAAGG
This sequence comes from Solenodon paradoxus, assembly GCA_004363575.1. Lineage (NCBI taxonomy): Eukaryota > Metazoa > Chordata > Mammalia > Eulipotyphla > Solenodontidae > Solenodon > Solenodon paradoxus. The sequence continues at coordinate 562,887 of RJWH01000375.1, forward strand.
ACAATAATTGAGACTATACATTAGACATTCTTATTTTTTTAATTTTAAAGGAAAGGTGCAGGCAGGAATGAAGGTGAGTAGAAAGGCAGGTAGGAAGAGAGATGCAGAATAAGCATTTCATTGATTTGTATTTAGTTGTTCATCCTGGTTGTTCCACCTGGCCCCAGGACGCGATCCCAAGTCTCTGTGACATGTGTGGACTGAGCTCTCGACCAGAGGCAGTGGACAAAACTGCTACTCCGACCAGGGCAGACCAACAATTGTTTTCTTAGAATGATATATTATTCTGTGCTGCTTTGGGGTAATCATCAAATCTAAGATATTTTAAAGTACTTAAACACCTCTAAAATATTTTTTTTACAAAGAAAATGATATTAAATGAGAAATATTATATAAGATCCATTCATCTAATTTTGAAAAAAAATCTCCCAAACAGTAGGAGGAAACAAAAGCCGCACTGATTTTAAAAAGATTTACAGACAGCAGCTGCATGCACTTGCTTTATGGACTAGAACAATTCTCTGCCGTCTAGAATTGGAGAATATGCAACGACTCATTCTGCCTTATAGGCATTTGAGCACTTTTCATCTAATAAAACCTATATGTCAGTGGGTAGCATGTCAAGGTCTCATTACTCTGCTTCTTTGGTGCTTGATGTGGATGGTTAAGTCCCTGCACAAATGTACCCCTTGGGGTTCCCTGAGGTGGAGCTGTGCAGGTTTGCATCTTTACTTACTGACAAGAAAGGGGAAAAAAGAGATAACATAAAATATTCTATTCCTGTTTTCACTTATGCATTCACAAAGAAGAATGAAAGTGAGATTTTGGGCATGACCTGAGAACTGTGCCTGAGCAGGCTGTTTCTCTGCTAAGTCTCATCAGAAGTTAGTTTCTAACTGTACTTAGTGGACCAGCATGCTCTATGTTTCTCCTAATCTTACCCTTACTTAGAGAGCCTCCATTTACTCAAAGGTCATGGGCCAGGGAACTGAACTTAAGTGGTTTGACTAATAGGAAGCTAAATTTAATTTGTACTTTGATGAGAAAAAAAAATGACAAAATAATTGACAGTTTCAAATACAATTTATATAACCTGATTTTTATCATTAAGCAATCTTTGCCAATACAGTCTTATTTAAGTTGGAAAACATAATAAATGTTAGGGAGTCCAGTTTTGACCTTTATGGTGTCACATCTATCCATGCTCAAGGAAGAAAATTAACCAAATGTTTCCTGTTTTTAAATCAAGAAAAAAAAAAATATCATATGTATTATCTAATGCAACCAAAGAAATAAAGGGATGAAAAATCACAGTATTTTACATATTGATAATAAGTAGCTGGTTAGGTTTTGCTAGTGTTTCAAAATTTGAAATCACTGGAAAAAAGTCAATAAGCAACTAGAGAATTAAGAAGTTTTAAAGTAAAATTATCATTGCACTTAATCTCACATTATCTTCTTAGCCTTTTTGACATTTTAATTGCTGTGCCATTTTTCACTAAGATGGCAGATGTTTTTTACATATGCATAATGCAGCCTGTGTTAATGTGTATTGATTAAAGTATAGATGGAGATGCCTGAATGCTGGAATTTTCCCCACTGTGACCCACGGAATGCCTCTCTCTTTTCCTTCCTTTTTATAAACAGGCAAAAAATCTCAAGTTTCAATTATGTCTCTATGCTAAATAAGCTCCGGTATTAATAGGTGAAAAAGACATCGTTTAACAAAAAGAAAAGCCTAGACAGCATCTGCCTTACATACTTGTCTTTCATTTCTACATGAAAATCAATAACTCCTTTGAGTCAAGTGATCTACTTGCTTTGAGAAATTTACGTCTCCGTGACAGGCAGTTTGTAAGGTCTGGTACACCTGGGTCACAGAAGTCCACGCAATTTGCATCTTGAGCAATTTCTCTTTTCCTTTTGGAAAGAAGCAAAGGAAGGAAGTTTGAACCTGGTCATAAAGGAGGGCTCTCATTATATCTCAGTCAAGAAGAGAAATTTTGTAGGTGTTCCTAGAGGAAAAGAGTATCATATAATGATAATATTGTCTCATAGATTCTCAGACCTGTGCATATGCCAGGGAATGAAAGAACATACAAGAAGGGATATTTGATGCATTTGACCTGATATGCACCAAATGAAATCGAAGTGCCATATCGAGGTCATTTGTGAAATACGATCTCAAAATTGACACAGAATTCATTTGCCAATAAATAGACTAGAAGTAAAGATACTGAGGTGACCCTCTTATAAACCGGAAAGAAAGATTCGTTTGTTCTCCACTTTAAAATCCACAGGTAAAATCCCCCCCAAAATTCAGATCATTGGATAAGAATATGTGGAATAGATTTGCTTTTTGTAGGTGCGAACATAGTTTAAAAATAAGTTGTAAGCAGGTGCACCTTTGTGGCTCAAGTAGGTGAGATGGCTGTGGTGTGGGTCAGGGATCCAGGTTCAAGACTCAGGGCTGGGGGGGAAATCAAAACTTAAAAAACAAAATCAAAATCTGTTTTCCTTTCTCTCTTTAAGATAATTAACTCATTAGTTTAAACCAATGACGTGATACAGAAGTGTTTTTGAAACAAAATTAAATGCATGGTTGCCCTGGTAGAGAAGTGGTTGGGTCTGCTGCTTACAGCGAGTGAGTGCAGGTCACATGCATCCCAGGAACCTGAGTTCACACCGCAGTTCCAGAGGGAACAACCGGTGTGAAAAACTAAACAAAAGTAAAATAAAATGCCTCCTCCTCTCTCTTCCTGTCTGACTGCTCACCTTCATTCCATCCTGCACCTCTCCTTAAAAAAATGTATATTAATATATATATATACATACATACAAAATGTATATATGTATGTATATATATAGAGAGAGAGAGAGAGAGAAAGTACAGTAGCATTTTCATTCCATCTTTACTATACCTATTTGAATCTCACCTACAATCAAATATGGATCTATTTGTATAGCATCAAAATAACTGACATGGATACTAAAATCTACCACATTTCAATATTTTCTCTCCAGAATACAGTTTATCATGAGATTCAAACATATTAATGTCCATTCATGAAAATTAATAGCTAGTTAAATAAAATATAGTATTATAACTCACTATATTATGTATAAACCCAGTATTTTGGATCTGACATATAAAAGAGTGAGACCAAAACTTTAAGATGGGTTCTGTATAATCATTACAAAGCTTTCTTCTTTGCAAGATTGGATGATTCCTGTTCTTAAAAGACTGCGTTATTTTAGGCACCTGTATTAACCTAGAATAGTTTGAGTTTGAATCTAATACCCCTGGTCTAAATTGTGGTTCCCAGAAGCAGCCCATCACATCTTGCAAAAGTTTCCTGGCATAGTATCGTCTCAGGTACCATTAAGAGAAGAAAATGTCTTTATTTCTTCCATGCATACTTCCATCGTTATCTTTGCATATAAAAGAGATAATAAAAGTACTGAGCTGGTATCACAAGTCAGATATCATGTTAAGTGACACATATATATGATTTGATTAGTTTCCGGAAAAATATTCTCAGGTTGCTACAGTCCTACTGCCTTTTATTAAAGCATCCATTCATGAAGATCTTGCATTCACATAATGAAAGTTAATTTTCCCACAGGAGCAAATGAAAATCTGAATGAGTTTGATTTTTCAGAAATATCAAGGTGATAATTCAGGTTTATTTAAAGCATTTCTAAAGCTAGTGTCTCCTGCACTGCACATGGTGGCTTGTTTTCCAACACTGGCCTTTATACACTCAATTTTAAGATCATCATTATAGGGAATCATTTTACATATTAAAATAAAAGGCACATAGCATATCTTTTATAGATGTTACGATACACTGAAATAATTGTTCGATTTATTTTCTAAAGATAAATTACATCAGTCACTGTTGCCATTTTTTCCCCCAGCCAGGGTCTGGAACTCCACCCTTTAGATTTTGCATGGCCTGAACATTAGCTGCTAAGTCACAGCAATATGCCAGCTTTTATTATTTAATGTTCTAATGCTTGATAAACAATAATAAAGACAGTTTCATAATGTTACGCCCTTGGTTTTGAAATTTTGTGACTCTTAATAGTTCTACCTGCAGTATTTAAAAAGAAACTTTGTTATTTAAAAACATGTTTACAATTATTTTGCTGACATTGGCTTTCCTAGGCTTGTAAATACACAGTTTTCCTAAAAAGACTCATAGGCTTCCTGGAGGAGATTTTATACAGGTGGTATATTTCAGGGAGAAAGGAAAGGAGGTATGTTATGTGTAAGAGACAAAACTGGCAACAGCTTAGCTAAGAGAAAAATAATTTATCAATGCAAACCAATCGAAAACAAGGTCAGATAGTGGACAAGAAGGGATATAGATAAAATATATGAGGAAAGGCATATAAAGATTAAAAAATACTGCTTCCCAACTCTTGTTTAATATGTTGTTAATTGATTACCCAACTACTTCCATGATGAAAATGACTAGTTTTCTGATAAAACTTAAGATAAAGCTATGCCTATGATTATACGTTTATGCTGAGAAAACCTCATTATTCTAATCAGGGTGTGATTTTCTTGAAAAATCATTTTTCCCATGCCACAGCATTTATTTCCCTCCAGACAGATTATTCAGAACCATATTATCTTCTTATCTCCTTTCTGATCTGTATTCATGGCCTAAATACTCCAGATGAATTTTCTCTTTGGCAGTTTTCTGTCTAACATAATCACTGCTGATAAACAGTACTGATATTTTTATCCACTAACTAAAAATTTTCATCATAATACATGTCTGTAGCGCATGCTTTTAGATATTGAATCCACTACATCAAAACCTCACCTAGGTTTTTATCGGCTAGACAAGTGGTTCCTCTATTTAGCTCAAATGCATAAACTTCATTACAGGCTACCTTTTGATGGCTATCAATGTGCTAGAGTCAACTTTATAATAAAGTAGCTTAAAAAGTTCATTAAAATATTAAAACTATTACTCCTTTCTGGAAAACACAGACCAATATATATGTCCATAGTCAAAAGACAGTAGTGAAATATGTATATGTACATGTGTATGTTTTTGACCTGTTAATGAAATGTATTAAGACACCACAAACAATAATAGAGGAAATAAGAATAAAATATTAGGTCAATGAAAATTTTAAAGTCCTCACATGTCTATTGCTCTTCCATCTAGCATATCCAAACAGGCACGTGTTCCAGAGAGTTCTACAGTTCCTCAGAGAATCCTCCAATAGTGTATCCATCATTTGGTATATATTATAAAGAGTGAAAGTGGGCTGAATCTGGTAGCAATTTTTCATTGAAAGCATTTGTTATAGAACAAGGTTGTGCCCTGGTGGCTTACTGGGTTAGTACACTGCGTTGAAATCAACACACATCCCAAGGTAACTGGTTCACGTTCTGGGGCCAGGGAACAACTAAGTGTGAAAAACTAAATGCAAATTTAAAAAATGCTTCCTCCTTTCTCATCCTGTCTGCCTGCCTACTTGTCTTCATTCCTGCCTGCATCTTTCCTTAAAAGGAAAAAGCTAAACAATTAACTCTCTACTTTGACCACATTAGATGTGCTTCTCAGGGCACACTGGTATTTTCTAGACTGGATATTTTCAGAAACTTCATTGCTATCCTGACATGGAGCATTCACATGAATGGTGTTTAGCAGGAAGAGACCAACTCAGTAAACTGTTTTTTCAGATAAGGAAAATACCCATGGGATTTGGCCTGACATTCAACACGTAAACCAAAATAAATAGACATATTCAATCCATAGTGGGAAAAATTGATGCTAGTGGATTCTTTACAAATGTGTTCAGAAAAGCTGTCCATGGCTTTGCAGCATGTCTCTGCTCAGCAATCCTGGAATGGACACACTCTGTGACCTTGTTCACATCCTGAGGCCTTCATAACACATCTCAAGGAAAAGCAGAAGAAATGTGCTTAGAGCTGAGTGTCACAGAAGCATCACTATATTCATGTTCTCTGTTCTCATCTATGTCTTTTTTCTCTAATACTGTATTTGTTCCCCAGGAGTTCATTAGCATTTACGTTGCAGAGTTTCCTTAAGTTTTTTGTGATACTCCATCTGCTCTGTGGTCTTAAAATGAAGGGGGCATACTTTAGATGATGCAATCATACTACAATAACAAGTCAACTTTGTAAGCTTAAATAATAAGACCCTTAAAATAGAATATGTGTTTTGTAAGCATTATCAAAAACAGATTGAAGCAAAGTCTGCTTTTGGTGTATTGGTTAACTGAAGCTGGAAATTAAATTTACAGTTGAGATTCCTGAAAGCTGAGATACTAGAAAAGTATATTTTCTACAACAAGCTTCTTGCAAACTGAATTATAGTTTCTTACTAATTAAAACATTTATACTTATAATTGCATGTGAACTGCTCCTACCAAATCACGTAAATTAATTATGAGTCATAGCTAACACAACTGAAGACTTCCTTCTCATTACATGGTTTTCACGTGTCGCATCCTCTCCGTCTTACCACAGGGCTATTCCTACACAGTCTCTCTGGTTGGTTCCTCTTTACACTGATGCTGACGTCATAATGGCATGTCTAAGGGCTCAGTCCTCAGTACTCTTATTTATTCTGTTTATATACACTTGATTGGATTTTTCATCTAGTGTCAGGACTTTAAATATCATGGTCTAATCATGTTGCTTTGCTCAATATGACACCTCTCAAATACATAGCTCATTCCCAGTTTGCAGTCCTGTCTTGTACATGCTAAGTAAATGATACAGGGGAATATGCATCAATTGCCTAATAAAATTTTACACATGGATATTAATATGCATCTCAAAATTGTTGTGTATAAAACTGAAATCTGCTTCATCCAAGGTATCCCCCAAAGAAAGAAAATATCGGGTTAAAAATTTTAAAGTCATTCCTAAACCCTCTATTTTATAATCTTCACCCATTTTAGTAGAATATCATTCAAAATATTCATAATTTGGATATTTCCATCTCTTTTATTGCTATTATTAATATGAGCTACCATTGTTTCTTGTTAGAATTATTGCTGCAACGCCCAAGATTAAGTAGAAAAATGAAAGGCCTCAGAGTTAAGAGATTTGATCCAGTATCAAGCTTATTAACAATTTCAAAGGTACAAGTGAAAAAAAAGAGGTATAGGTGAAGCAGGGAGAATTCTAGTATTCCTAGTGAGAGTCTATATGTCATTTGATTATCTCATCAAATGTGCTTGCTCTTAGAATTAATGTGATTTCTAATAAACTATGCGGATACTACATTTGGTCATTTAGATTATGGAATGTCTCCATTTCATACCTGGCAGGTATAAAATTCCCATTAAATGATCCAGAGAGCTGTGTCTCATAAATCTGCAGATTCCAGGTCTGTTAACCAAAAGCAGAAATACAGACAAAAACTTCCCAGAGTGAGCACTGTCCTAATGAAAACCAGTTCCTTTAATTGCCAGGAGCTCTGCTGTTGTGTTCAGTGTGAGTGCAGACTCCTCGCTGACATTTCATTCCCAAGAGCATTGCCTAGGTAAAGGGAATTAATTCATTGCAAACCTGCTGTGTAAACATTTATGTCTCACCTCATTACAATGTCTCTGCTTTCACTCCCCCTCCCACCTCTGCACACACACATTCTATCTCAACACACAGCTAACAGGATTGTTAAGAAAGTTGATCCAATCATGTCACTACTTTGCTTATCAGCCTGAAATGACTTGACATTTCTTTAAAAGAGGAAAGTCACATTCCTGACAATGACCCTAAAGTCCAACAAGACCAGTCCCTGATTCTTTTCTGCACTCATCCTCTGATACTTTCCCCTTCTTTTTTTCCTACTGCAGCAATGTTTGCCTCCTTCCAGGTCCCTGGATTTGTCAATAGTGGTTCTGCTCTTCTTCTCAAATGTACACAAAGAGGCTATTCCTTTACCTCCTTTAAGTCTTTGCTAAAATCTCACTTTCTCAGTTGGTGGACCTGTGAGGAGCCTATCAAAAATAGTATAAAAATACTATAATAGTCTACTCTCCACCCCACCACAAATACAAATACACACACACATACACACATTCTCTCTCTCTCTCTCTCTCTCTCTCTCCTCTCTCTCTCTCTCTCTCTCTCTCTCTCTCTCTCTCTCTCTCATTTTCTCTGCTTCCCCTGATTGTGTCTCACTTTTTTCCTTATCAGTAATTATTATTTTTTAAATTTTTAATGACTATTGCCTGTCTTTCTCTGGCAGAATGTATGTAAGAGGTACGTTCCAGAAAAGCAAGGAATTTTACTTCTTTATTCACTGATTTATCTCAAAGAAACCTGTCATATAGTAGATATGAAATAGTTTGAGTGAATATATGACGAGGCCAGGACTACTATGCTCATTTTAACTAGGTCATCCTTTGAATAGAGGCGAGTTTTTTCCTCATGACCATATCAAACTGCCTGACAGTTGATTGAAAGGATAAATTGTTATATAGATTAACTTTTATTAAAAAAAGACATTTTCTCTTTCTAAATCATTAGCAATCAAATTATGACCTTTTAAGCATTTTTCTAAAATGATTTAATGTAGCTCAATCAGAATAAATCTGAAGAATACTACATAAACATGCATTGTCTAGCTCTCATATTGCACAAATTTGCCAAATTATACAAAATATGTACGATATTTGTAAAATATCTAGAGAGAAAACTACATAGCAACACACTACTCTGTAATGATTAGAGATGGATTTTAACGACCTTTGTTCTGATGCATGATATTATGAATACACTTTAATTCAATATTGATATTTGAAAAATCTCTTACTTTTACAAATGATTGCTCTCTAGAGAGAACAGATTTTATAATTTTAAAAAGCAAAATAATTACAAGGTCTATTTGGATCAAATTAAGAAATCTTTTAAGCAATACTGCATAGTTATCTTAAGACTCAGAAGAAACTTGACTCGCAAACCTATGTTTTTATGAAAATATTTTGGGAAGAAAATAAGTGATTTTTCAACTGAGAATAATAAACTAGCCTAAAAATCATCATTCACCCTGTGTGGTCTTATATCTTTAATGGGTATGAAACATACATATGGATGAGAAAATAGAAACCTCAATTTGTTTAGATTAGACCCATTTCAATCAGCAGAAAATGCAAAAGGGAATGAATGTGGTTTGTGAGACAATGTGTTAGAATCTCTCCGTTATAGTCTAAGGGTCACATGAATGATTTTAAGCAGTAGAATATATAAATGCCAATCAAGTAAATTACTCACAGGGAGCCAATGCCTTGCTGAAAGAAAGATACCCCAGGGAGCTGGAATGACCTTACACTGCCAAACCAAAGCCAATTGAAAAGTTTAATGCCATGGACAGATTTTGACAGTGGTAATGGTACTGGTGTCCTTGGCTTGTTCCCACTCTGGGGAGTTATAACTTTAAAAGCTTTGATTTTTGTTTATCGTGACAAGTTCTTCAAATATATTGCTCTTTGGACGCAACGGCTCTGGCATGCCCCATTTCTCTTCTGTTGGTCTAGAATCAATCCTAAGAAAATAAAACATGGAAATATATCATTTAAATCTTTAATTCTACTTTGGAACATAATAAATACTACAGATTTAGAGCACTATAAGCAGGTAATGATATCATGATGAAAATGAGATTTTTCTCATCTGATACAGGTGTGGATATTTTCTTTCATGAAGTATTCTGTCAATGATTCCTCTGGGTCTGGTTTCATTAATGACATTAAAGTTCAGCTTTAAAAATCCATATTACACATCTAATAGCTTTTTTCTGGCACCCGAATATATATACCTGACCCAAAATATATTTGCCCCAAAGGGTGACATCATCCTTTTCTTTCTCAATCATATTGATTTTTTTTCAATGTCTCCCCAGAAGAAGGGATAGACTGCAATTGATCCTAAAGGTCATCACCTTCCTTCTAATACATATAAGCCCCAGGGATGTACATGAGCAAGGACAAGAAAATTCTTCCCACCTAAGGTAAAAATTTGAGGACTATAGAAGAGGGTGGTAGTGTACAAATATATAAACGATATCCTCGGTGAACTCAGCACAAATACCATCTTTGTTCCGGTTAAGTGTGAAAGTGTGACTCCTCCAATCTTTGTAGAATGAGGGTGTTGCTTTACTGTAAGGAGATAATATGCATATTTGTAGTCATGAATTAATTTTAAACGGATTTCAAAATTATATGATCGTTCTCTTTATGTACTGTCATTGTCTAACACCCCTGGTTTCCTCTGAACTGACTCCGAGTGTCTATTTTTCTCAAATTCTGTCTCATAGAACTCAATTCTCTGATTAATATTTGAAGGAAGTTGAGTTTAGTTTTTACTTTATTTAGTATACATTAGAGTGAAATAAAGACAGATATTTATGGTCATATTAATGCGTATTTGCCTCCTGTTCCCTTTTCATTTCATAAGCATATAAAGCAAATAAGTAAAATTTAACTTTTCTTTGTGTGTTTTTTACTTTCAACTTCTTTCCATTTCGGCTTTCCTAGCAGCCTTCAAATATGGACACATATTATTTGTGCTGCGCATGATTCAAGTACTGTTTTGAGTTATGTGGTACAATGTCTGATAAATGTCATATATAAAAATAAAGGGTCTAATACATTCCTTCAAAGAATAATCAAGGTAAGTAATGTGTGCATGGGGCATACACTGCACAAATAAATACCGCAAGGAGACAGCAGTCCTTGCTGTGAGGCACATATCGTCCCTGGTGACCTCCCATTGACAATAACGACGCTCCACTAGAGGAAGAAAAAGGATCCTTTCTCATGTCAGACAAGAAGAAAGTATTGCTGTTGGGAAGCATTTTCTTTCCTTTCTATCTATCCCTCTTTCTCCCACCCAATCTCTATTTCTCTCTAATTCACCTTCTTAGACTTGGTATCTTTTCCTTTCCTCCTGTTAATATCCAACTGCCTCCAACTTTTTGTCTGCTTTCCTGCTGCTTCTCCTTTTGTTTTTCCATCTCACTCTTTGCTCTGTCTATCACACTGCTTGTATCTACACACACACACACACCCCTTCACATTTTTTTCATTTCTACGAACCTGAGACAGAAAGAAAGAGATAGAGTAGGCATAATTTACACTTCATAAGTTGAACTCATACTATTCTGCTTTCCAGCATAATGAAATATCAATCACACTCACCTGCTTACCTCAGTAAGTCTTCCTTATGGTCAACAAGGCTTCTAAGTGTCTAAAAATAAGCAGTCTTATCCATTATGACAGTATGCATTAGATTTTCGGGGTGCTTTTTCAGTCAAATGGTTATGCAGTTCATTTGGACCTCTGACTTGAAAAACACTTTAGAGAATTATTTAACATAGTGACCTCGGCAAGTCTCAGAGTAAAGTCTGATTCTGGGAAAAATATCACATGAAACAATATTTTATATCTAGCATTCCTAAATCGAAATGCACCTGTGATAGGCATTCTGACGTCTGTGTTTATGTTATAGAGTGTAAGGAGAAAGGAGGAGAGATAAATGATTGTTTATATATTATAGACTAAACATAATATTAGTTGCATTATATATATTATTCTTTCTATTACGTGTCACAGGCTTATCCCTCTGAGTTTCTGTTGGTTTGTTTTAATCCTGAGTAAATTAGAATTTTAAGAAAGTGCATGAACTACTTGATGTTACAGAATAAGGTAGTAATATGTTTAGAATTCGACCCTAGAGCCATGGATACTGATACAGAAAATATATCATTCTCTACTCGCTAATAAGTCTCCTTCATCAGACCATCTTCAAAGCTTTCAAATTTCAATGAAAGTTTAATTTTTTATAGCACACATTATGGCTTATTTTAAAAGTAACTTATTGGAATACCCCACTAAACTTTTATTTGCCATCGCAAATTGATTACTAAGGTTATTAGTATCCTTTTCCAAACACTGACATAGACAGTGCAGTTCATTCTAAATGGATGAAGTGCATAGCTGAATGACATATTTACAAGGGCAGAAACACGAGGGCTCCCCCCAAAACAATAAAAACATTACTTGTCAGGTTTGGGAAATGATAACAGTCATTGCTGCTTTTCTTAAACATGTAAATTAAGGGTATTGATCTCCGAAAGAGATAACATGATCAAAAACTTTAGATTGTTTGGATTTTCTAAGAATGTAAGTTTTCAAGATTTTAATATATTTAATGATCAATTTACTACCCATATTTCATTTAAACTAACTTTGTTGAAAATCTAATGATTGAATTCTGTTAGACAAATTTAGTTCTTGATATTTTTCAAGTCTCACAACAAACCTAAGCAGTAGAGATAATTGACTCGTAGCAAATAAATTACTAAATTGAAAAATTACTAAATTGAAGCTAGTTTGGAGAGTTGAAAGGTGGTAAGTAAAATGAAATGCAATTATATGTAAATATATGTTGTATATAAATGTGTATATAAGTACACATGTGTCTATGTATATGTATACACACACACACATATACTTTTTTAATCCAGTACTTTCCACCAAGTCATCATTCTTCTCCCAGTCTACTTCTGGATGGACTTTTCTGCATTGAAAGAATATGTTTACTTTGACATTGTAATAATCCACCTTCTGGCAATAGAAATATGAATTCATTGTATCTGAGAAATAAGGCACATTTCTAGGGATAATGATAACCTTGATAATAAGATTTTCATTCTAATCTTCAATTAGATTGAACCATAAAATTAACATTTACTTATTTTATTCATTGTCATAGCTGCTTCTAATTAAAATTTTAATTAAACACCAGTTTAAGTTGCTAGAATTCGTCTCATATAAAAAGGTCTCTACATAACCTTTAAAATAGGTGATATCAAAGAACCACATACACTTTTATTACCAGTTTTAACAATTAAAACATCTTATTTACAAGCAAACTATTTAAGAATATCTAGACCAAGACTAGTATGATAACTTAGCATCCTTGACAGGGAATACGACCTTTATTTCTGTTCCTGACTACACACTGAACCAGACTTCCAAGTTTACAAGGAGCTCATTTTTTCTATACAACAGTATCTTTATCTCTAACTGAGATAATAACTCTGACCTACCATACAGCGATCTGTAATGATTAATTGCATAATGTCTGTTAAGTGCTTCTGGCTACTTAGAATAAATGTACTACATAGCTATTAAGCATTATTATTATAAGATGTTGCTTCAATGTGATATCAGTGACTGACTGCTCCATGATTATGAAGAAATTGCTTCCTCTGATATTATGAGTGTAATATGTATTGATAAAAATATATTCTTTACAATACATTTACACTTTCTGAATGAGCTAAAGCAAAGGGCAACATTCTATATATTCTTATTTACATATACAATAATGCTCTTTATCTGCCGGTACTTTTGGAAGTATTTCATATTTTCAATAATTCCATGTGTAATGTTATTTGTCTAATTTTTCTGTCAGGATTCTGGGGTAGTGACACAAGTAATCTTCTCAAAGTCACACAGCGAGTAAGAAGTAGAACCAGCACATAATACTTGAAAACTGATTTCAGACAACACATGCTTGACAACTGTTACACGGCATGTCACTTGCATTTACATTTATACTGTATTTATCTTTAAGCACAAGAAAGTGTAAATGTGGGGCTATACATCAACTGCTTATCTATCTCACTGAGGAGAAACTATATAGGATGATTCCAAGAACCACCAGAGACCAAAACTTAAGGAAGGATTGAGATATAAAGACTGCAAGAGTGGGAGTCAGATGCCTGTCAGTCTAAGCTTCCATTTCCAGCCCTCTGTTGACTTCCTATTAGGTGAAATATCTTAAGTTCAGTGTAATCTTGGATTAAGGTATCTCTCAAGTTTTAAATGCAGGAAAAATAGAGACGTGCAATATGAAATTATATTACAATGTCTAGGAAAGGAACAAATTATTTATTTTTATAGTTTTATTTTAGCTAATTTGTGCTACCACTAAAATACCATAACACAATGTGTTTAAAATGAATTCTCTCTAAAAGAAGATATTCACACATGAGGTAGTTTAATTCAGCATCTCAATATCAGTATCGAGGACCAGATTTTCCGTTTTCTCCTCCATATTCCTCATACATTGTCTTGACCATTTTTCTTTGAATTCTGTGATTTCATGAATGATTTTGTGAACAAATTTAAAATTCTCCTACAAGAAATAACAGGGATGTCTATTGGGTAAATGCTATACAGAGTTTATTATTATCCTCATATTTTACTGTATAAACTTCTTTTTTTTTCTTTCCCATTCTTGATATTCCTAAACAGAAAATAAATGTTTTTAAGTTCTATTCATTTGAAACATGTTGTAATACAAGTTTTGCGTTGTATAAAGACAGATTATTTTGATTAGTCTGTTAGGTTGTGTGGAACTGCAGTCAGTTGAAATTTCTCTTTATTTTATGATTCTGAGATGACCCACAAGTCTTCTGTCTTCAAGCTCAAGTGCAGACAGTCCTCAATATTCAATAATCAGAGCCAATGGCATTTATTCTGATGTATATATTCTTTCCTATCAGTGCTTTATCAAAGGCTAGAGCTGAACAAACACACACACACAAAAAAAAACAACAGATTTCTTCATTTCTAGATTCTTATCTAATATACTATTGAGATTTCTTTTTAATTTTCACAATTTTGGTGATATGTAGATACACATATACAAATATATTATATGCATATATTTACTTTATGCACACATATACACATGCATATGTATTACTTAGTACTGAAACGGACTTTAGGAAACCTGAACTCTTTACAATAGTTTCATCAAATCATTTGAAACATTACTTGATTTTCAAAGCATTGGTTAACACTCTTTCAATGAGATGACAAGACATTTTTGCACTACTTTCATTTTACTGAGAGACTGCTGTGTTCCATAGTTATTCATATAATTATCTAATTACTCTCACTAGGGTATAATAATAAAGACACAACTAACATTTACGTAATGTGTAATTTCATCAGTACTTTGATATATAGTACACCAATTTTTTGCAGTTAGTGGGTATCATATGATAAAGGACTTCAGATAAATAAATATGGAGAATTTTCGTTTAAATAAAATAGTCGAGCCTGTAAAAGTTAAAATGCCACTTGAAATGGATAGTTGGCTATGTTTCTCAAATATATTTGACAATAATCCTTTTTCATGTTGAACTCATTGTAGAACTAGTATTACAGGAAATACATTTGAGAAAGACTTGTGTCACAGTTTATGGCTCAAAAAATATTTTTAAATGTATTTTATTTAATTTTCACCAAGTATTTGAGACAGTTGGATCAACTGATATGACCCTCATTCTATAGCTGAGGAAGTGGAAGTTATAAATAGATTTCACTACAAATTCAAAACTAAAATTGGCTCAAATTTTAACTCAATCTGTGGTTTTCTTCATTACACTGTTCTGAGCTCACATGCATATCTCTGCTATTTTGTATTTCCTCCAGTGCATGGGAGAGCACCTTGTACCTTCCACATAGCTTTTTAAGAAGAGGAGGACAAAAATCTTTCTTAAATCATAATGTGCTTTAATAGTAAATGACTATTAGAGCAAGAAGGAGTATCACTGTACCTAATATTTTGTAGAAATGTTGATATAACAAAATATTGAATTAGTTCAAGATCCTAAGACATTAGAAAAACTTATCAAAACCAAAATTAAGTTCTTACTTCTTTTTCTATCAAAATTACAAGTGTAGTATTTAGGCAAAATCAGATGTAAATCATGAATTGGAAAATCTGTTCTGACATGGCTCCTGGGTAAAAAATGGGATGATTAATCCAGACCATAATGAATATAAATGGAGTTCTACCTGTTCTATTATATAAACCACAGTAATGAGTCAATACCATTTATCTTGAGGACAAGTAAAGATTGAGCCAAAGGATACTTAAACAGGCTCTATTAATGTGAATTTATAATTAACAAGAATTCCATATACTTGGTCATGAGTAATAAGAAATACTTAAAATATTTTAATATATTCATAACCATATATATATATATATATATATATATATATATACTTGGTGTCAAATCATTTACAAAACTAGAAGCTTTAATATCATAAATTGTATTATAATTTTTTTCAATTTGATGAATAGAAGACACTGGAATCAAAACTCTAATGGTGTTCTTTGGATTTTTTTATTAGTCTCCCGTCTCTCTATAAATATTATTGTTATAAATGGTCCATTTCTAATTACTCAGGGCTAAATTGAAAATTTTAACTAAATATCAATTGATTAAAAACACAGCTCAAGTAGATATTTTAGATAAAAGACAAAAAGCCTCCTCTTTGTGAATTATATAGAAAATAAACTGTTGCTTTTAGGATTTATAGAGCCTCTGATCACACTGGGTTTAACAGATTGTCAATGTTTTGTTACCCATCAATATGTGTTTGCATTAATTAGGAAAATTTAATGTAGTCAAATTTTCTTCCACACTAGTAGTGAACAGTTTATTCATGATCAAATGTAGAGAAAAAGAACCATATGCTTATAGTACAAAGAAAAATCTGGTAGCTTCTACGTCTATAAGGTTATTCTGTCAAATGATGGAGGTATTAAAAAATTCAGAATCAAAGAAAAATTTGACATAAAACTATTTGGAAAAACCAAGAACAGAACAAAATGTGCATATAATTCTTTGCCTAATTCCTTGCTTTGAATTTTTCTAAGTATCAGAAGAAAAAGTAAGTTTTATGACTAAAATTAAACAAAATGTGGCATGCTATTTTTTTAATGCAGTCAAGTATTTATAGTTTGAATGGGATACCACAGAAAAATGAACGTGTAGAGGTGGCATCTATATAGGTCAGATTGTATTGGGAAGTGAAAATGCCAGGGGGAGAATGAAGTCTAATTAGGCTGAGGAGAGATAAATCTGGATACCCCTGGAGGCTCATTTCCTTCACTCTTTCAGTGATTTAGCAAGCGACTGACTCAACTCATCTGAAATAGCTCACGTAAAACAGGATACCAGAGGCTGTGCTCAGGAGCTGTTCTCCCTTAAATCCACTGGCCCCTTCTTCAACCAGGAAGCACCAAAGTTTTTGCTCCCTCCCTCTCAAATTCTATCAACCATTACAGGTCTCTCTGCTTGAGCCTTTTCAGCTATATCAGGTCTTCTCAGGTATTCATGAATCTCTGAGAGATGGGGGATCATATGAGTCATGCTACTTCTCATATATTTCCCTCCCAAATTTATTTATATATATATGTATGTGTGTGTGTACGTGTAAATATAAATATATGTATATATATTAATATTAAAGGAAAGATTCAAAGCCATGTAAATTATTTCACTGTTTACTTCCCTTTTTTCCTTTAACATTTTTTAATGGAAGCCATATTGGTTTATAACATTATATACATTTTGGGTATACATCATTATAAATCAATGTCTATACACAATATAGTATGCTCAACACTAAAAGTTCAATTCTATTCTTAACATATATTCAACTTCTCTGATGTGATTTGCCCCCTCCCTTCTAGTAATCACTGACTCTTATAGTTTAAAAAATTGGTTTTTTTTTTAGTTTTTCTTTTGAAAATTTGTTTCAAGATACATTTTTTACTAATAAATAAATAGTATCTTAATGTGTTTTAGAAAAGCCAGTCTTATACTTGGAATAGCTATGTTCAAATAGTAATATTTATTATGTGACATTCTCTGTTCTTAAGGTTTTTCTTTTCTGTCTGTTTTCTTGACCTAAACAACTAGCAACTTATTGCTTGTCTTTGTATAATGGCATAAAACAGGGAATCTGACTTTCTAGTTTATTACTGTATCCCCCATACTTAGCATATTGCAGGCTCTGAAGAAATATTTATTAATCAATGTGCTTCTGTGAATCACATGGCTATAGTAGGGAAGACTCTACAAATCTCCAATTTGTGTATAATTTCTCTAGAATCTATAATTTAACATATAAATAACTGTGTTTATTTTGTTAATTATATTCATCATTTGAATGAGCTGAGATTTCACTGGAAAAATGAAAGAATGTCTCCCCTATGAAAACAACCCTGTGGACCATGGTACCTGAAAAACTTTGTGTCACAGGGAAGGAACTTATAAATCCCATACTTAAATTATGCAGCACATCAAGCATATATAGTATCAATCTAGATAGTTCCATGAATTTTGAATGTTCAACTATTTAAAGAAAATTCATATTCAAGCATAGGCTTTAAATGAGTTAGTTGTCTCTTGGATCTGTTTATAGCTTAGAAAATGATTAAAAATGACTGATTTCTGAATTTAGAAATTGATCACACACATTGCTGGATTACAGACTTTGTGACTGTAGAGTGACCTTGCAGAATGTTAAATCTCATTTTTCTGGCAGACTTCTATTAAGATCTCAAATCAGAACCCCAAATTAAAGAACTCTAGATGGTTACTTTCTCCCCACCAGTTTAAATGAGTAGTATCCATGAGAAAATAAACTCAATTGAATTATCGTAAACATCTAAGATATTACTAAATTATTCACATGGTCATAGAGTCTTTCTTGAGTTACTGACATATATCATTGTATAGAGAATAGCATTGATCTTCAAAATTAATTTTGCTCTGATAATTATTTTTTTTTTAGGAAATGTATTTTAAAATATATACCTATTTCTGATGTTCAAAACTTTTTTGTTATAAACAGAACTGCAGTGCAATGGACATCTTCACACATCTTTGCACTTTGACTCAGTTACTCAAATTTTTATCTGGAATTTCTGATTATATAGGTCTAATAACATATAAGAAATATTGTTGAGTTGTCATTCCCAAGGTTTGTATCAATTTATATTCTTAACACAGCACCCTTCACTCCAAATACAATAAACATTGGATATTTTTAATGTTTTTCACTTTTCAATATGGAGAGACTCTATGTTACATTGTGCATCTTTTGTATCAAAATGCTGGAAAATAGACATGTTAACATTATGAGTTTGGGATTAAAGGGACTTCTAATTTGTACATATATACTTTTAAATAGTGAATGTATCATATTTTAAAATAGTATAGTAAATTTATTTAAAAATTTCTTTAATATTTTAATTCTAAAAAGGGAGCTTTTCACAATATTTAAGTTTATGAGGACTCAAAGAAGTTTAAGTTTAAATTTAAATATACACGCTTGGACACTGAGTTCATCATTTAGAATATGAGGATGATTATAGCAATCATTTTAGGATTAATATTATTTTATAGGCCATGTCCTTGTGGCTCAGGCAGCTGAGATTTCAGTGGCAGTCAAGGACGTGGTTCAAGACTCAGACCTGGGATGAAAAACCAAAATGAAAAATGAAATAAAGATGTCCCTTATTCCTCGTCCTTCTTCAAATATTTCTTCTTCCTCTCCCTTCCTTCCTCTCTTAAAACACAACCACCACCACCAAAATGAAAGACTTACACAAAAATCTTATATATGTTGGACTTAGAGAAGTACCCAGCAAATAATAGGCAATCAATAAATAGTAATAAAGAGAAGACCTATAATGATGCAGCATCACAAACAAGTATTCATCGATAAAAAAGGGAATTCACCTCTTTATGTACTAAACATCTATTACTCATAGTTATTTCTTTCCAAGATAATGAATTTTAAGAAAGCAAAACTAATTTGAATGTGATTATTTTTGTTGTTATCAAATGTAGGTGAAAGACATATCATAAACTAGTCTTTGGAGTAGGTTAATTGCATTTGTCCAAAAATAAGAGACTGAGTACTATAAATAGAAAATACTTAAAGCTTTTTGGAGTTTTTCTTAAAAGTATTTAATTGAAATTAAATATACACTATGATATTTTACCCATTATCTCAAAGTTAGAAGATTTAAATTAAATGTTTCAGAAGTTAATTACTTTAATACAAATCTAAAATTCAAATTATAAGTGTAAAATGCAATAAATTAACTTTAAAAGATTGTTATTCAGTTAAAGATTTAATTAAAATGGTATTTTATGGTGCAGAACATCTATGTGCTAGAACATTTTTAAGAATTATTTCTCCCTCCCTTCATGTTAGTGATTCCACTGCATCACAAATGACAACAGTGTTTTAGAAATAAATAAGGATATCAGAAATAAATTCAAATTAATCTCACACTTAAATTAAGTGACTGAACCTATTTGTCCTCCAACTATTAATTGAGCATCCGCAAAGTCTTAGACTTCAGCAAATTAGGAAAATATTAAGAGTGGAAAAATTGTCATTGCTGTCTTAAAAATTAAGTAGCAATACTTCACCAAACAGAATAGACAAGGAAATATTAAGCAGAGTAATCAAGTAATATATGTCGAAGGGGAAATTCATGCTGTTGTCAGAGAAACTTTGGTTGTTGTATGGGAAGCTTGCCAAGTCTTCCAGGACAGAAGGACAATTGAGTATGGATTATACATTGGAAATTGGATCTTATTCACTCCCCTCATTTATTGACATTCTCAGAGATTTTCTCCCTACGCCAACACCTACTGTGAACATGGATGACATTTAGATGATGTAGGAAATAACCAAATCATCAATTCTTTACCTGCATTATCTGACTACTTTTTCGACCTAGGTCACCCTACAGTCACTCAAGTGCTTCTACAGTTATACCTTCAGAAAATGACCTCATTATCTTATTAGTAGAGAAAATTAGGTCTATACATTAAGGACTATCTGACCTTTTTTTTTCCTTCAGACATACAAATTCACCTAAATCTACAAAGGTTTTATTTTTTCCACTTTTATGATAGATTAATCATTTATTCTCCTATATAAGACAATCCTTTCACCAAAGTTTTCCACACTTCATGAAAAATTAAAATTCTTGAATTGTTACGACTTTAGAGCAGTGTCACGAATGAAAAAATCTATTTGCTAAATCTTGATTGTTAATTCTCTGCATAATCATCATAATTTTCATATCGCAATGTGTCTTCATCTCTCTGGGACAATATTTTATATTCTGTCTCCCAACCACCTATCTTGACTTCTTCTAGTCTTTTCTTAATCTTAACATCTTCCCTCTAACTTTAAACCCTTCCATTAATTTCATTGGAATTTAGTATGAAACCCAAACATACTTTTTTAATGAACCTGGACATTCAGTTACAATCTCCTATTTGTTCTCTATGTTCAAATATTCTGAATTTTTTTTCTTTAAATTTGTCAGAGCCTCTTCCTATGTGAGAGATTCGATTCAATAATTTTCCCTTGTTTAGTTTTTTTTTTTTTTTATTTTCCGAGATTTTATTACTTTTACTTTTCATCTTAAAATTTCCTTGCTTGACTTCCCAGACTCCTCAAGTCACTTCATGCCTTTAGAACATTTATTTTCTAGGTGATTTGATTAAGATCCTTCTCACTAAGTCTATAAGGGCAGCTTCAGTGCCACTATTGTTTTCCAGTGTGTAGCCTGGTACATATATTTCAGTCTCCGTATGTGCTCATCTGAAAGAATATATATTCAACACATTGGGATAAAAAGTATTGAAGATAATCATGAAGGGGAAGAACATGATTAAATTTTTGATTTTAGAAATTATACACAGCAGGAATGTAAGAGAAACTGGAATCATGAGAGTATTCTAAAAAACAGGGAACTTTTTTAGAGGCTAGTTTAATAATCTAAAATATTTCTGAGGATAGTAACTAAGTCAATAGCAGTTGGGTTAAAGAAGAGAATGAAAAACTGAGAAATATTTTTGGAATCAATGCAAGGCTTGTTTCTCACTGGCTGAATTTGACCAGAGAGAAAGGTAACCATACAAGCAAATGACTGGCCCTAGAAATGACAGTTAAATGTGGAAGAAAAGTAATCCTTGGTGGAGAAATCTTAGGTACATTTTAGAAAGGCTGAGTAATATGATATGGGCTAGAAGAACATGAAGATCAAAACAGTGTTTAAAGAGGGTGATGAATTGGGAGTCACTGGTACCTGCAGTAATACAGTGTCATGGCAGTGTGCTAAGAACACATAGACCAAGAACTGGACAGGATAGTCAAATCTTAGGAGAATGCAGGGATTTGAGCATAAGCAAATAAATAAGTATGATGACAAATATACAAATATAACAAGAAGAGGGTTGGGTAATGAAAAACAAGTAAAATGAGACATTTAGGAAGTGAATAGCGAATCAAGATGAGGACTACATAAAATATTGTTCATGATATTTGGTAATTAGGATTTCTTGCTGTAATAATCAAGTGTATCTTTATTGGAGTTATATGGGTAGAAATGAAGCTAATTGAATTTAAAAGTAAATGGGACATAAAGCACTAAAAGTTATAGAACAAGCTACTTTTTAATGTGTTTGGTTATAAAAGAAAAGAAAATAACATGGCGAAGGCTAAACCAGAAGGAAGGAGAAGTTGGCAGTTTATTTTTGTAAGCTTTAATGAAACACAAAAACTTCATTATTATATAGCATTTATTATATTTCATGCAAGTCACCAAGGACCTTTCCTGACTGCCATGGGAAAGAAAAGCCATTGTAATAGCACTATGGAGAATCAACAGGGAGAATCTCACACAAACCAAGAGGAAAAACAAAATCTGTTAAGCCAAGCAGAACTGGCTGAAGGTCAAGAGCGATGTTTAGCAGAATTAGAGAGAATGGCCCTGACACTACTTTTCTGTGAATCACTAGGGGTTTGATTTTATACTAGTTACTGAATATATCTTAACTCAATTTCTTCATGTGTAAAATGGCCGGTAATGCCTCCTCTTCGAATTGCAGGAAGCATTAAGTAAGACATGTCTACAACATGTAGCATGTAATTATTCCAAAGGGCTGATAAAATAATCATTCTTCTTGATGGAATCCTAAATAGGGGGGAATTGTGAGATTGATAAAATGTATCCTATGAATTTTGCAATAAAAATAGTTTTTCATTTCAAAAGTATACACTGTTTAACTGTCACTGATAAAAATATACAACATCCACTTTCCATTGGGCCAAATTTCAAGGCAGTTAATTTTAGAGTCATCAATATTTCATCTTTTCCTCAACAACTATAGCAAGACATTGTCCCCAGGTCTAAAATGTCGAGGTCTAAAATGTCCTTTCCTAGAAATTGAACAAATTTCTGGCCCAAAGGAAATGACGAGTGACTTTTTTTGATATATCTATAAGAGAAGTGGAATCAACTCAAGTTGTTTTTGTCTGATTGTTTCAGTAAGGCAACACTTTTATATATCCCTTTATTTATTTTGGCAGTTTGCTTTCATCCTGAGTAGGGAACCTGAGTCTTTGGTTTTACATGGGCCACACCCCAGCCACCGAATTCGCATCTAAGTCATCAGAATGTAGGAACTCAAGTTTCTACTTAAAGTGTAGTTTCCTTAGCACAATGCCTAGTATACAGTCTGTATTTAAGAAATGCGTTGAAGATTGTTTTTTTTTTTTTTTTTTTTTATTGACATTCAGTTTATTTACAGAGATTTACTTCTTCCTCCCTTCCTTTCTTTGTAAATAAAATATTCCATTTGTTCATCTGTAGAAAGGAACACAGCCCTCCCTCATTAGATATAGGTAATAACCTATATCAAGGCTGGTTACAACACTGCTTCTTATAGAAATGGCACACACGAGCTATTCACATGCAATCTGTATCCTAAGTTTAGAAGAAATAGCTGTACAGGACTGATCAAAGAAATATTTACCTTGACATTCACAGTATGTCTATTTTATGTTACGTGGATGACAATTCCTTACATTCCTTGTCTCAAGCATATTTAGGTGTATAAATAAGAGAATACTGAAGTTTATTCCATATAAGTCAAATGATGCTCCATGAGAAAATACAACGCTATCTGACAATGCAGTTAGATCTTTTACTGTATATGTAACAAAACATTTACTGATAAAATGTCACTGAAATCAGAAGTGAAGGAGGTGTAGGGGGATCAGTTCTATTTACATTCATTCCAAAAAGGAGATTTATATATATAGACAACTCTTTTGATATTCTAAGGCTCACAAAAGGAAGCACATGCTCTGATTTTCCCTGAGAATAGTACAAAATAATGCTGAGGAGCTTTATAGAAGTGAACAAGAAACCCTAGTCACATTGAACATATTCATGACTTCTAGAACATTTTGAGGAAACACACTCGAGTCATTCATTTGGTTCTAAATGCATCTGATAGAAATTGATTGGGGTGTCCCCTCATGGGAATCTTCTGCACTTCTGTGCCCTAACTAGGAGCTCTCCTGCACAGTTAAATGCCTGACATTAGGCATCTTAATTTTGTTTTGCATAAAACTTAGGCAAAGGTAGCATTGCCTCTTTCAAAGTCAATTTACGTACACATAAATGAGGAACGATTTAAAAGTTAGACCACTCTCATTCAGTGAACAAGATGAAGCAGAATTTAATAATTTTGTTTTGTCTACTTCCTTTCGATTTTATTTCCTATAGAAAAGCTCTGAAGTCAGTCTCTAAACACACAGTCCACCATTGCTAAACATTTGTAGATTTAATAAAAAAATATATATTTTTTAATCATTGTATGATAGCTATAGTAATCATTCTGCAGACACAGCCTATAGCTTTTTGTATAACTTCCACAGACACCTGGGAGTAAAAATATTATGTTTAACGACGCAGTTGAATGTGCGTCCTTCTAATTTGGCATGGGATAGAAATAAACATCTCTTAGGAAATGTAGTTAACACTATAGGAGGAATTAATGAAAAATATCCAACTCAGTACATTTTTTTAAAGAAAAACATTATAAATGCAGGTTTACAGGATGCTGTTAAAGCTCCAGAATTAAGTGCTCCAGAAAATGTCACTTATTTAAAATATAAACTTACAGGCCAAAATCAATTACTAGAAACTTCAAGATCAAAGAAAAAAAAGTCAGATACAAATGAATTAATAGAATCGCATCATCTTAGTTTTCACTTGCTATGTCAAGATTTTTTTTTCCCTTACATGTACTTTTTTAATGAAATACTGATGCTGCCAATAAGTGCATATGGCTTTCGATTCACTACTCTTATGAAAATACACAAACACAGGTGAGGTACCCAGGAAGCCATAGACCAATGTCTCACACCTTTGCAGATGGTGCTGAACCAACTGGCAGGTGATGAGGGTGGGGAGAGACACTTGTCATCTCAAATTCCAGAAACCAGTGCTTTCAACTCAGAACTTGAAAACATCTCACTCAGAAATCCCAGAGGGGTAAGAAGCTGCAACAAGAAATCAACCTAAGTCACACCTCTGTGCTGTAGCCCAGTCAGAAGAAAATCAAAAGCTTCCCTCTGTTTAATAAACAACTGAAAGTTTTCCTCTTGTGGTTCTCAGAGCTCTCAGCCTCCACTAGAACAGTGACCATTTTAATCATGATTCCTTTTAAACAGGTGAATGTTTGCAGAATATCTCAAGAGAGCTGCTTCCCTTCACTTTGAAGTCCATTTTGACCCCAGATGCATTAACCTGGGCTGCCTACATTTCTTCTTGTGCTGTCACAAAGATCTACTCCAGATAAAATAAAGAATCATGACCTTGAAAGAGAAAAAAAAAAAAATACAGGAAAATAAAAAAAAAAAAAAACACATTGAGCCACCCAGACCAGAATCCAGGCTCTGTCAAAGTGATTTCTTATTCCATTTTACTGAAGCAGAGACAGACTTTCTCACTCCTGAGTTCTTGTCTTACTGCTGAGGCCACCTGCTTGAATTGGTAAGTTGCTTAAACATGCTGTTCACTTTATCACTGTGGTTTAAAGGGATTGAGATCGTCTCCCAGTGAGATGTGAGTGGAACGGAGAATATTCAATCACTTCTAGGTGATGACTGTTTCTTGTTGACCTTTCTCCCTCCTTTAAGAGTGTTCTGAGATGGCCCTAGAACTGAATAGGCAGGACACTGAGTGTGGTAGGTACTAAGTTTATCACACTCTCTATACTCCATTCAAATTAGCATCAAAAATTGAGGGAAAAGAGGACCAATCATTGCTGCTACATTTGACAACCATCAACCACCTGCACCAACACTGTGCTGTATAACCTCACACATCTTCTGTAGTCTTCTGCCCATTAGCATTTTAAAAGGCTTCATGGTCGTAAATCCTCTCATTTTTGCAGCTATCCTCAATTCAACTCTCTCTGAAGGAAGACTGGCAAGCATTTATTTACATATTTTCCTTAGAGGAGACATGGGAGGCATGGCTTTCGTCAAAAAGTGTACTGTTCTATGTGGCATCGAGAGGCAATGCTAGTTTCAAATAATTCTCCTAATGTGCAGCTCTCCCCATTAAAACATAAACCATAATTGTAGAAAGCAATTTGCTCAGTAGCAGAGAACTAACAGGGTTTCTTATTGTGATTCCATAACAAGAGAGTATGGCACGGCACTGCTGAAAAGGCTCCCCAAACTCTTTTAATTTTGTTGAAATGTAATTTTCTTCTGTAAAACTGATGTGAAAAGTTGAAGTCGTTTCTATTACACTCAGAAGCAAGATGTATCTCCATTCCATCTAAATTAACATTTTCTGACTTCAATAAATGTAAACACTCTTTCATCCCTATATTCCCAAACATGAATAAATAAAAACTGGAACCTGTGAAACTGCTGACAAATGGTGAAAGAAGAGCCCCATCTCGGTCAAAAGTTGGTGTACTGAAACTTTGAATCAGCTTGGTCCTATTTTATACAATACTTCCCTTTCACTAACAACTGATTTTCATTCAATACAGATTTTACACCAACATGAAAGAAACATCGATGCATATTAATAATACATATATTTAAAATCAATACCAGTATTAATAGAATCCTTCCTATAGAACATGGTCAAAATCAATACTAGCATATAAATACATCAGCTACTAAGACATTATATACCATATGCTATTAAAGGAAAAATCCATAGTACCAATCAGAGAATTTAGTATTTCTTTATTTATTCTTATAAGTCAATATTTCCACATGATAAAACTCTTTCTTTCATTAGACATACCATGGATCAAGTACATGTTAGGTCATAAAAGATTCTAATGAATTTTAAAAAGCATGTATTTGTCTGAAATTTGTTGCTAGCTCATTTCTTTAGATGGCATTATCTACCTGAGAATAAGAGCTACCTTTTTTTCACATGTTCCTTCTGTTTTTCACAGTAGTGCCCAGTATTGATATAAGCAAAGGATGACAATTGGCAGCTCACTCAGGGAATGGCCCCAGCCTACAGAGCACCTGTGTTCTTTCTGATAAACTTTGCCCCTCCCCAAAGCCCATGTGCTTAAATCACACCATTGGTTCCTCACCGTCTTACTCAGGCTTGCTCATTTCACAGCTGGTGGGCTGACACTTTCCATCACTTCACCTCTTGGCAACAGATGTCTCTCACTTAGGCACAGATGCTGAGTTTCCACCTAACTCTAACATTAGCCTTGTGTTCCGGACTAATTGGGCCAGCAGAGTCGTAATTAAGTTTTGAATAATTAGATAACGGATATGATTACTTTGGTAATTAATCCTCATATTGAGTCATCATGCTCTGTCCTGAGTGATGACCACTGGTCTATACTTAATGCAGATGGAGATAATTAGTTTTAAAAGCAAAGTATCACTAACAATATTCCATACCTCTCCACTAGAACGAACACACTTAAAAAAGTAACATTATCTGCAAAGGTGTATCATTTTCAAGTAGATTTTAGTATGGTCTGTGGATGATCAATCCATGCCAAGAATAGTTTGTCAAGGGTCCCACTTTGGCTGCTGCATTCTATTGGTGCTCTGTGACCACAGTAAAAATAGTACACAGATGTCCAATTATAACGCTGTGTACCTGAAATGTACATATTATAAACCAATGGTACCTCAATAGTAATTAATAAAAGTGGTTTTCCTTTCTTACAACATTTATGGTATAATAAAAGCAAATGCATTAACAAAATACAACTAAATTGAGGGTCACCCTTCTCTTACCTGGATGGAGTCACACATATTAGAATTTTATTCCTTCTCTCATCTCTCTCCACATTCTGTCCACAGATGTGATTCCCCAGATATCAAATCATAGAACTGAGGTGCTAAAAGATTTCTAAAATCAACAGTTCAAAGAAGACCTGGAAGGTCTTCTCTCGGCTACTGGTACACGGTAGTGACTATCTTGATCCATCTCTTTCGTCAATGGAAGAACCACCAACTCTGAAAATTAGTCTTTAGATTCGCCCCTCTCACTTCTCACTCCCACAACCATTACATTATATGATCAATCAAAGAATACTGACTTTAGTTTTCAGAAATTCCTCAAATCCACCATCTCTCTCCATCTCTCCATTTCTCTCACCACATTGTGGGGAGCTCCTGACATGTCTGTTCAGTAACATAATAGTTTTCCTCCTTCATTTCTGCTTCATTTGTAAATCACATTTTCCAAAACTGTCGCAGCCTCCTCTCATACAGCACTGTGCCTCCATCTTTGTTGGCCTTGGTTTCTCTTGATATTTTGAGTACATCAACATCTCACCTTCTTAAACTCTTCCATTAACCCAGGACAGTCTTCTTTCCTCTTCATCCTGTTAACTGCCTATCTTCAGATCTCCGTTCAAATATCAGTTACACCAGAAAGGCTCCTCTTGACTCTCTAAACCAAACCAGGACATTCCTTTCTGTCTCTCATAGTCTTAGTCATTTCTTTAAGAGCACTTTTTATACTTCATAGCTACAGTGGACCCTTGAATGATATGGGTTTCAACTATGTGGGCCACTTACATGTGGAATTTTTGCTATCCTCATGTTCCTCATTTGAAGATTCAGCCAACTGAACATTGGTTGAATCCATGGATGTGGAGCTCATGGATATAAAGGGCCAACTCTAAGTTATCTGGAGTTTTAACGGGCAGAAGGGTGATATCCTTAACCCATCCCAACTGTATATACTTTTTGGGTAATTATTTTAGCTCACTGGAGTTACACTGGATCTGGCTGAGTTTCTGACACGCAGGAGATGCATTACTATTAAATCAATACATTATAAGATGGTATTATAATCATGGCATGTATATTATACAACTAAGGATGAGATAGGGCTTAGAAGCCATTACTTACTATTTATAACTTGGTTATAATTATAATTAGTCTTTAAAGAACACTTCAATTGATCTGCTATTGGTTTGAAATACTTACATGTTTCAGGAAACAGTCTTACACCTGCAATGAATGTAGATAACACACCATTCCTACCACCAAAAGTCTACCTACCATCCACCACTTCTAACCATTCTTGTCTATCCCTATTCCCTTCCTCTCCTGATAATCATTATTTGTCCATCTAAGATTTTTGCTGTGTTTGTTCATTTGCTTTAATTTAAAGAACATATCCATTCACAAATATGCTCATGATTTATAAAATTAGTGCTCAGATATTAATATGTAACAAGGACAGTACTGGTCACCAAAGATCTAAAAATTTTACAACATAATCTAGGTCTACATGCAGTTTATAATCCAGCAAGTGACACAGATCTGTAAAAATAAAAACAATTAAGAAATATAGTAAAACAGATAATCAGTTAGACCTAGGATTGGAGATCAGGGAGAGAATCTTAAAGAGAAAGTGAGTTTTCAGTTTCAGAGAGAAGTATGAATTAGCCAGAAAAGTTATAAAAGAGTAGATGGATTAGAAAGGGTCAAGGGTCAATTTCTATTTTACACAGATCACAGCTGGGGAGACTTGACATGCAAGAGAAGAGACTTAAATCCAGAATACGGAAGAGGAGGCTGAGTCTAGGCAAAAATGATAACTTGGATTTTAGAAACTGCAAATATGCTATCATACAGTTTAAGGAATTAGAAGGCAAAACAGAATCATGATGTAGGAAAAAAAAAAGTATGGGGGAGAATGATCATAATTTAGTAAGATACTCAGATTTCACACATTCACTGGGGAAACTGATAGACTTAACAAATCTACTTTAGCTTTTCTGACTCGTATATTAGAGCCTTACATATAAGTCGTTGCTCTTTAATACTAAATGTCATTAGCAATTTGTATGTATATAAAGTCTAAGAGGAACTAAGGGTTTTATAACCTCCAAAATCCAGTCTTAATATTTCTAGGAGAAAACACCATCAAATTCTAAAAACATAATGAAATGTAATGGAGTAACGTGACTGAAACTAGATTGCAATGTAGTGTTTTATGAAGGTATGCATGTTAGATGGGAAAGCTCCCTTTCTTTTATGCTTTCAACGTAACTATTTATTCCTTCTTTTCCTAGGCACTTTCCTAAACATTAAGTATTAGAAGTGGATTCATGAGAGAACCTTCAGGGTAGGGTCCACTCTGAGCCAACTGCCAACCTGTTTCTTGAATGTGCACAACTTAGAATAAGAAGTGAATTGTTCTGTTATTATTAGAGACTAAAGTCAAGTTATACAACAAGCTGAAGTAAGTTGTATTTTTGAACTGTGTTCTTTGTATGTATACAAATTTGTTTAGTCACACACATTTTCTAGGCACATCTTGTAGAGATCCACGTGAGTCTATTCATTCACGGAGTGGCTTTCCAGAATCAAAGACCCATGTGGATTATTCAATGGACCAGCAGGCACTGCACCATCCTTTTCATGGAAAAAGAGAATCAATAAGAACTTAAGAACTTGGTTTGGCTTAATTTAACCTATAAATAACAGCTCACATAAGCTGTCACTTAAGAGTGACTAACACAGACTGAATGTATATAGGATTATTTTCTTCTAATGTTTCTATTGAGCATAGCTTAATGAATGAAAGTGAAGAAGAAATTTTTATTGAAATAAGTAAATATTCTCACAACCATGTGTGACTTAGAATCTGAAAACGAAGATGAGAGTGTCAAAATCCAAATTTAGAATGGGGTCTGGATTTATGTTTATAATGTGCCACAGGAGGTGAATCCTGGCTCCCTTTGGAAGCTCTGGTGGAATGCAGTCTAGTTGGGAGAAGAATGCTGACCTCTGGCCAATGACAAGTGAGGGTTACTAGACGGGGGACGTTCAGGAACCAGGCCTATAAGCGTGAGAGTTGTCACAGTGTCTAGCTCTTGATTTACACTTCATTGAGTCCACTTCCTACCGCTATTTATTTTCTTCATGAAGGAAAAGTTGGCAGTTGGTCTGTATGTGCTGTGTGACCTCAATGAAAAGACTGAGCTTAAGTTGTAAGTAAAAGATGAGAAAAACAAGGTGCTCTTCCCCTGTAACCACAACTGTGTGTATAATGGTGACCAGGCCAGCAGACAGTGTTACCCAGAGGAGCCACCATCCCTCAAGAGATGGCAGTTATGGGATCTCTCCTGGCAAATGGCAGGAGGTCAGAGAGGGAAGCACACACTCTTGCTTCTGAACGCATGAATGAGCGCCTTGAGAACTTTCACTAACAGCCAGAGAAGACCTGGGGTGGTTCAGGTGCAGCTGTCAGGGCAGAGGATCCTGAGCCATCGTAAGAGTATCACAGGATGAAAACAAGGTTCTATTTTATTACTGTAGGCCTAGACATTTGAGTTGTCGTAGTTCCACAATAAAAGTTAATTTTCTATTCTCTGGGTGAACAGTGGCTTACTTTGCTTAAAATTATTAGAGACCTGGGGGCGAGGGGGAGCATGTTTGTAGCCGGGATCAGGGACAAGGAACCAATAACCTGAACACCTAGAGAGGTTGTGAGTATGCACTAGGATTCCTGCAAAATACAGGGACCTGGGTGACCCCAGAGGTGTGATATGAAAGAATCCCCACTGGTAGCGTGCCTGCTGTAAGACAGGCACACTTGGCTGAGCACATCTGTTACAGCCTCTTATTTTAGACAAACTCATTAACAGGTTCTCTGTCTCACCAGAGAAGGAAACCAGGGTCTGAAACAGGAAAGACAATTGTCTAAAGCTACGCAGGTAGTGAGAGGTGGCACCAGATTGGAAATTAATCTGTTGATCTGCAAACCCATTCTTTTAACTGTCACATTGGTACTCCTTTTCAGATGTATTTTGAAGTCCTGGACCTGCTTTGTGGTGACCCCATTAGGTTTGGGAAAGGCAAAGGGAAAACAATGATTAGCTTTCCTTTGAGCAATTGCTGTCCATCTGGCACTATGGTAGATGTTACTCACACTTTATCTCACTTAATTTTCAAAATAACCAATGAGGAAATATACAAGAATATGTTTTACACTCCTTAACACCACAAAGCAAAATGCCCTCTGATTTTTCCTCTATTGTCATCCAATTTGTTTCTTACAAGGAGGCTCTCTTTCCACAATCCTCTGCAAAACAGAGCATGAACTGCCAGTTTCTTTTCCTTACATTTTTGTCCCCAAATTTAGCTCAATACGAGGGAATAAAAAAGCCTAGGGATAAAATGTTCACTGCTTTTTTCTGTATGGTGTCTCTCTGTCACACAGACACCTACACACACATACACACGTAGACATACCTGCTCAATTACATCATCCAGTTTTAACCTATTAGTGATAACAAAAGGAAATATGCATTAATATTGATCACAGGGTTTAATTCTAGAAGTCTAGACGGATTTAAATAAGGATATAAAATAGACGTTATACACACATATAATGTAAAAATATACAAAGTACCACAAGTACATATACTCAGTTTTAGGGGAAATTTGAATTTTCTCTTCTGCTATCTGATGTAATTCATTCCAGGTAGCATTTTGTATGTTTACCACACAGTCACTTGATCTCAAGAAGTAGAAGACTTTATACGTATTTCCAAACTCTCTTACTCATTTTCACATAAATAAATACCTGCAAAGAGAATGAGGAAATTTACTCCAGCATGCAGCTTGGTCTAGACCTGTCCAGAGCCTCCTCAGCCTGCAGTAGGCTTCCCTGTATGATCTCATTTTGAATTGCTCTGTCCTCCTCACTCTCTTGCTGCCAAGTACTTGTGAGCTGTGGACACTCTAGTTCTTGTGGTGACTTCTTTCCCTGGGACCGTCGCACACAGTAGATCTTTCTCCTCTTTCATCAACACTGAATGTTCAGAGTGGGTCCACCCCATTTTCTCAATCCCGAGCCAATCAGATAAAAGAAAATCAGAATGAGATATTGATTAGTAAGAAACTGTGAGGTGCATTTCTAATATAAGGGCCTCCAATACCCCAGTGAAGAGGGTGGAAATATTGAGAAACGTAGACTATTAGAGAAATACAGGGAGATATTTTAGAAGAGGAGTCGTTTTCAGCATGACTTGAATTCTTATTAGACAACTCTACAATTTTCTTCTCAATTGGCTTTAATGCTTTTTTATGAAGACCATGTATGGAAAAAAATCCTTATTACAAAGTTCTGATTGGAAATTATGATGGTAAAGTATCAAAATGATGTATGAATTTTCTGATTGATAAATGTTTATGGTGCTTAGAGAAAATTCTTGTCTACTTCATATCTTTTCTTATATATGTCTGAGGAAATAGTTTGAAAACTATAAAAGACTTTTTGGTACTCTTCACTCATGAATTGGTGAGACAAAATTTATTATGATGAAAATAACCAAATGAAAGTGTTATTTCCTCCACAATAAAAACTTGTCTCAATAATTTGAAAAGGAAAACCCAGTTAATTTATTTATAATTACAACAAAGTTCTTAGCTAACCATGCAGCATAGATAATTTTCAAATTATTTAGAAATCATTATTTTTATATACATATATTTATATATATGTATATGTATGTGTGAATATCTATGTAATACCCATGCAATCTACGTGAAGGTACCCATTTCCAACCTCTCAGATGTCTTCCTTTTGTACTCATTCTCAGACAGTCTTCCAAAAGGAAAGCGCTCATGTTCTCTCAATGAATAATGTTGTAATATTTTATTCTTTTCATGTACTTTCATTTTATATAATCACTGACATGGATGAAACTAAACTTCAAATGGATCTTCCACAATAAATGAACATCTTTCATGAACAGCATCTATAAATGATAGTTACAGGACAACCCACCTAGTGTAAAATGCTGGAAACAGACCATTTCTGACATTCTTCAACATTTTTTTTTATGTCAGAATTATAACTAATGCCAAAAGAATGCAAAGCCTAATAATCAGTTTTCTGCTATTTAAATTTAATCTAGCAACTTAAATGATAAATTTTCCATCTGTGTGTGTTGTTATACTCTTATCAGACTGAGATAGGTAACTCCAGGATCTGTGAAAATTCTACTTTTTATTACTACCTCACTTCACCAGTTCTACTATACTGAGTATAGAGTTTACTCAAAAAACACAAGACTGATTTTTGAATACACTTTTTACTTTATTATTGGTAATGGCTGTATGTGGAGAAAAAGACCTTCAGTTCTGTAATTTGCCTTTAGAATTCAATGTCTCTGAAACATTTCAATGAATGTAACATTAGCAGAGTCACCTTCTGTGGTAACCCTCAAGGTTTTGAAATTATACCAAGTTGTAATTTCCTTATAAAGCACATATATAGGAAAATAGGACCTAAGTTTTCCTTTGGTATAAGTCAAAGAAAAGAGAGTGAATGGACTGTTACTAACCTCCAGCTGCAATATGTACAAAATGGAATAATGGTGAGGCATATGAACTTAGATATCAACTGCACAGAACTAGATCGCTAAGGTTACAGAATTTGGGAATGATTGATCACATACATTGGAAAGTATATATATAGATAAATTTATTTTGCTTATTAGTTTGCTATTAATTTGTAATCTTGCTTTTCAGATCCAATTGGATGTAGTGAAAGAATATTTGATATTGTTCAAAGGAACATGGTTCCTCTGAGAACCTATGGGAAAATGATTTCCCAGTCAATCCTTCAAAGATAAAATGAACTACTTTGAGAAACGAATATATAACTTTACTACTTATACTCAAACGAAAGTCATCCAACTTCTGGAGGAATATATTACCACAACAGAAGACACAGGAAGCAATAAAAAGGCTCTCTGTTTTAGATGTGACTACTTAGTCACGAGGGGTACCTAACCCAAGCGTTTATAAAAACAGACTACGATAGGTCTCAAAGGAAGTAGAGCTGGGAGAAGACACATAGCTTCCTAAGTTGGTGTGTAGATCAAGATCAAGGATAATGTAACATCACTGGACTAGCAGTTTTACTTATTTAAAGGAATCATTGTGACCCATTCATTACTTCATCTAAACTTTTGTGTTAACAACATTCACTCACAACTGCTTTGCTCTGTGTTAACTCCTCCCCATACCTGCAGACCAGAACACAATTGGGTCTGTTCTTTTTCTCTAAAATGTCTTAAAAACAAGATGGCTTAGGATCCAGTAGTGAAAACGATTCTGATATCTAATTACACTTCTGAGCAGATACAGAATCGTGGCACATTAAATCTGTTTACTCTTTTTTTTTTCCTGAGAAGAGATATTTCTCTATTATCTTAATATTATGTTTCTCCTTAGACACTATTCACAACATTTATCTTGGTATTATGTTTCTTTCTGCCTTTCATATGTTTGCCTTAGGGGGCACTGATAAAAAACATTATATTTGGTGGATCTGCATTTAAAAAATCACTTCTTTTCCGACAAGCTATTTAAAATGTCATTTGTGCCTTGTGAAGGTTTTTAGAAAAATCCAGAGACCTAGACCCAGATGACCCAAACCGTATTTCTGCAAGGACTATAATTTCCTTTTGAGGATTATGCTTCCAGGGAAGATTGCTTCTAAATATCTGTGAGAGAAATGCTTTCTAGAATTAATGTTGTTGTTTACTCTATATTGATTTTCAGAGAATTTCACCTCATCCCATATAAAGGACAAGTAATAAAGTAGTTTAATTATGGTAATATTAAATCTAAAACTGTAATAATTCCATAAACATAAGAGATCAAAGAGCATCAATTCAGGATACGCTTTTTGACTACAGAGTCTCTCAGATACAGTCAACTCTGCTTGTTTGTTCTTCCAATTATTTTTCTCTACAGATCAAAAAACCTCAGAATAAGAATTAGTGCAGTTTTCCTGTACTAAATATCATCTAGTTGTGAGGTAATATGCTATAAAGTGTTACTTTTAAAAAGAATGGAATTTCTAGTTAAAATATGCATGTTCATTGATCACTAATGGATGAAAAATGTCACCCAATTATTACACAAAAATGAGCTGATTGAAAATAGGTGACCTTATCAAACATGTGTGCACAATTTTTACTGTTCATTAAAGGATAAGATATCTACATAGTCCATAATGTGAAGGTGAAGTATGAAATGCATTAGACTTTTTTCAGTGGTTACAGGCATGGCAAAGTTTTAATTAACCTAATTGTTAGTATATTTTTGACATTTCTTAAAGGCGACAAGGAGAAGCAAAATTCAAGTTTGAATGATAGGAATTTAATGGTCAAATAGAAAAAAAAAGAAGCTTATAAATAAATGTGTTTTTTTTTGTTTCACTTTGTTTTTAATTCAGAGAAGAACATTACCTGCCCTTTTTTTTACACAGGACTTGTATATTTTAGTGCCTGTCACTGGGAATACAGCAGTGAATGGAAGAGGATCTGAACCTGTCATCAAAGAGTCTGGGTAAAAGTCTAGCACTGTTAAATGATGTAATGGGGCTGTGTTTATGGTGAAAGGGGAATAAAATGTGTTATGGAGACCAAGAAAAGGGTATTTCAACTTGACTGGTAGAACCAAATACTTTTTTGGATAAAATAAAATCTTATATTCTGACGGTCAAGAGATCTTACCAGGCTAAAACTCAACCTAAAATGACAGACGCTAAAACATGAAAACTCAAGAACAAGAAACTAAATAATGGCTAGAAAAATAGTCTGCAACAGTTTATTCAAGACTAGAGAGCATTCTTTGAGTAGCATTTGGGTGTGGGGTTAAGGGTGTGGGACAAAAACAAAAACAAAACTAGAGAGGAAGCAACATCTAGACTTGTATAGACAAGGATATCACATATGAAAGTGTGAATTACATTCCAAAAGGAGACACTAGAAGGGAAGTCTTTAATGTTAGAATAATATGATCAAGTTTATGTTTAGAGAGGTCAACTTTCTGGCAAGACGGAGCATTA